>MU277212.1:43142-137298 GCA_022160305.1 Artomyces pyxidatus | reverse complement strand
GTGCCAAAACACCTTCTCATAAATTTATGGAGCATGGGAAGCATTTATGAGCTCAATAATATTCAACTACTTTAGGCATGCTAGATGTTTGTACGATAATTTCCTTATAAGGGTATCGCGTTGCCGCGCGTGTGGGACGGTTGGATTCTCCTGATTCGTAGCTTTCTAACAGTATATATTATGTATATACTTTGTGCAGAAGCAGAGGCATAATTAAATTTTCGGAGTAAATACCCCTTAGGGGAGGGGTGACCAAAAGGGGTATATGGGCCGCTTTTTCCCTGCCAGTATATGTGACCATTTAGTGCAACAGTAATGTGTGTCAGAAGCTTTCCCACGAGAATGCAAGAGCCTTGGGTTCAATCCCTGCCAGTGCCATGCTTAATTTTCGCATTTTGAGCTTTAAGATTACATAACCAGGAGCCATTAAAATGTGTCCGAGTCCTGCTCATGTGGCAACTTCCCGGTGCCATTAAAACTAAGTTTGTGGCAACAGTCAGGTGCCATTAAAATGACCCCACAGGGACTGGTGGGACATCGCAGTGCTGTTTCCATCCTCTCGTACGTCGTCCTATTTTGTGCCTTCGTTTTACCAGGCTTACCGTGCTCCCGCCGCTATAGCCGACTCGCGACATCCCTGATTTTCCGGCAGGACCAATGTAACTTTGTAAGATCCGGCCGACTAGCTCGGCCTGTGTATTCATCTGTCAGCGGTACGCTGGGCGGTTCAAGCTGTCTTTAAGTTACTCGGTCTGTAATTTAGTTTACAGTATTTTGTGGTTGTTATTCAATAAAAAATATTTTTTAAAATGTCTCGGACCCCGAAGGACCCCTCTCTATATGCCAGTGGATTGCCTAGTTAGCGATTATAATAATATGCGTAATTAAAAATAAAATATGGACGAGGCTTGCGAGCCTTGTCAAATCTTACGGTCATTTGTAAAATCACATGGATTGCGTGAAAGCCCTTTTGGCGTCTGGTGAACTGACCCTTTCCTGGCGAGCCTTTCGGACCTTCCAAACATTTACAAAGCTTTCCCTTCTTAACACTTTTTTGCTGATGGAGCTGTGGTTGAGACGAATTCGGATTGGACATGGTGCTTACTACGGTCATGTATCGTGCCGCTGAGTGAAAATTTCGCGAAAATCTCGCAGTTATGTCCTGAGAAGCGAGACTTTCTAGAATGAGGAGAGCTATCCGCCACAGCGAAGCAGCAGGAGCAGCGACCTCGGATGTGAACAGCGCGTCTGTGGCGTGGGAAGTTGTAACTTATAAAGAGACGCGCTTGTGGTTGTTCGAATGTGCGTCCGTTGGCGAATTCAGCACAAGGTCAATTCTTCCTCATATCTCTTCTGAAGCTACGCTGATCCATTCTTCGTAGATGTCCGGCACCGAAAAAAAGAAAGCCGCCTCGTCGCGCATTCGCGAGCCGTGGCGTCCCCGCTTCACCCTCCCTGTAGTCCCGTTCCCCCCCACCAGACGCCTTCTCTTCTACGGCTACGCCGTCTCCAACGAGTGGCTCCATGAGTATGCGCTTAAGCACGACCACCTTCTTGAAGCTTAACCCACCTTCCGTCGTACCCGTCTCAACCTGGCCAGCTTCGCGTTGCAAGTCCTTTCCAACCAGACCGGTATCCGCACTCTCACGTGGGAGTGGGCTCTCCCGCCAAAAGTCCTGCCCCCGGGCGTCGTCGTCGGGCCAGAGGATGAAGTCACTGTTCTGTCGATCTGTGCGTCAAACGAAGATTCGTTGGTCGACAGGCCCAGCCAGGAGCAGGTCGACAAGCTGCAGCAGATTATGGGCTCGGGACGGCCTATGTGGTGGGTCGATCATGACTCCCCCGAGTCGTACGAATGAGCGATGTATTGTTGTGTTGTACGATAGATGTAATTCCTTACTGCTTTGTTGTTTCGCACGTCTGACTGGCTTTACCGATGCTATCTCTTGATCCCGTACTAAACACTTACGCCTTTCTTGTCAATTTTCATCGTACGTCCGCCATGCCCTACATCTGATCTTGAATTCAACCTCTTTCCAACGAGGCGAGCCAATTCGGGGCATCGTGATGATTTTTCTAGACGCCGCATCACCTTGGACTTGCGCCACGCGAGGCGGGCGGCCGCGCGCACCGCACGCTCAACTGTAGACGTAGAGCTTCTATTCACATCGATTGACCTCCTGTACCACTAACGGATCGCTACAGTTTATTTCTACAATGCAGATGGGTACAATGAATACAGGTCTCGTTCGGGAAGCGGCAATTACAACTGGCTGTTTTGAATCACGTCAATGCTCCGTCTCTTCCCAGGTGCGCCCGACAGTCTTGACGAGGTCGGCCGCGGTGATAGGCTTGCCGCTCGTAAAGTACCCCGCAGCGATCTTGGCATCGATCTCGACGCGGGAGTCCATTGGTATCAGATGAGCTGCGAATGCGTCGATCAGAAGGCACCGTTGGCGCCGAGGCATCGCGGCCACGTACCTGGTATGTCGTAGCGTTTCAGGATCGGAATACCAGACTCCACAATTGCGTTGTATTTCCTGGAGGGTTCGGTTGGTCTGTGGCGAGCGAGAGCGGCAGGACGGGACTTACATGTCGCTCATGGAGACCATATTGTCGATTTTCTTGATTCCAAGCCAATGGAGGACGTCGGGCATGAGCGCCTGGAATCGCATGTCCTTGACGCCCGCGATGAGCTCCGTAGCGCGGAAATATTTGTCGGCGGAGTCGCCGCCGCGCTTGCGAAGGTTGTAGACGAGATATCTGCCGGGCGCTCAGGTCAACGTAAAGGCCGGGAAGCCGATAGTGCTTACTTCGTGACCTCTCCCAGTGCACGGCCTTCTTTCCGGAAGTAGACGACGACGCCGACACCACCGCGCTGGGCTGTCCGGATACATTCCTCAATGGCGAACGTCAAATATGGCTTGCACGTGCAGATGTCCGATCCAAACACGTCGGAGCCATTACCTGACCAGACTAGATCAGTCAACCGCTTCAGTAAGAGCCTTGTCACTGACATTCGTCATGCACACGCAAGGTAAGCTCCTTGCTCTCGTCAGAGATGTCAGCAGCATTCCCGACTACACCCCAGGTAAGCAAACCTATGCGTGCGGTTCGAGAATGACATACAGATATATACAGTCAACCCTCCAATTGGAGGGAGGAAAACCTTGACGTCAGGACGGGTTATAAGTTCCGGGTACATTCCGCCTGTATCCTCAAACAGGGCGCGACGAAGCAGACTCTCAGAGCTGCAAATTGATTGCATGAGCACCAAGCAGCACAGACCAACGAGCCACTCACATCTCGAAGCGTTCTGCGACGCCGGGGAGATACCACACGGGCTCAACTGCGGCCTTGCTGATGTTGATCTCGACGCCGGGGTCCGCGTCGTTCCTACTTCCATCAGCATTCAACAACGGTGCGCTCTTCAGCACGACCCGCCCATCAACAACGATCTCACCCTTGCGCGCGGCATCATCGATTTCCGACATCTTCATGTGCGCCTTCGTCACGGCGATACTCGGCCGAATATCCAGCCCCGCTTCCGACTCTGCTCGGAAGACCTGCGGTGTAAGATGGCCCCAGGGATCGAACGACACAATCTTGCTCGGGTCAAACCACGACGGCTGTGGTGGGATCGGCACCGGGGGCTCCGTCTGCGCGTAATCGGGCTTGTGCGTGGGCACGAGGGTGCCCATCGCGATAGCAAGCGCACGGTAGATCGAGTATGACCCGGAGTGTGCGCCGATCGCGTTGCGCTGCTTGATGGACGACGGCAGGCGCGACGGAATGACAGGGCCGCGCTCGGTGGGATTCGATGCACCCCATTTGATCGGATGCGGCTTCACACCGTGCTGGTCGGGGTAGGCTGGGCAGCTGGGGTCAGTGTGCCACGAGGACGAAGGTGTGGACTACACGCACTCGTGAGCATGACCCGTCCAGGGTATAGAAGCTTCTCGCGGTCCTTGTCCGACACCTTATCGCCGGCTTTGTCGGTCACAGGGGTGGCGGACGTCGACGGGACGGAACTAGCGGGTGCGCTGGACGTCAGACCGTCGACGGGTAACGAGGATAGCGGGCTCTTTGCTGGGCTCGCAAGCCCATGACTGCTCGCAGGACGTAGGCTTGGGGACACCGGATGTGCCAACGCATCTAGCTGTACCGGCGGACAAAGGGTTAGAGGACGTCGTGCTCTACACGCGTGAACTGACCTTGGCTTGGAGAGCCTGCTGCGACACCTGAAGTGAGTCTAACTGCTTCAGAATCTGCGTGAGTATAGCTTTGTCGCCTTCCGACATGGTGGTGGTTGCAAGTAAAGCGAGGTGAAAGGCTGAAGCTCGGCTGAAGCCAAGATGAAGTCACTCCGCCCGCGCTCGGACCGGGTATCCGAAGATCAGGTGCACTCATTAACAAGGCACGTGCAGTAGGCGCGTCGCGTCGACGCGTTGTCTTCACGGGGGATACAAGCACGTATAGTTACTATAGGGTTACAAATCTATCGGCACTTCATACAAGTACAGCTTTCAATTTTACTACGATAATCCGTACACGACGACGGGTAGTCAACGCGTCGATTAGATAGGATCTACTAATCCGATGGTTCGGTTTTATACCGTTCCGCGGCCCGCCGCAGGATATGTAGCACTCATGCATCTAGTATCTGGTTCAGAAAAAATCCCCATCATAAAAAGGGAGTACGCACCCAGCTTTCCTTCCTTCCTCGAGGTACCTTGCAGATCGCCCGTGGACTCAGCCGTTGGCGCAAAGATCAGCTGAGAGTCCGTGGAAGAGACAGTCGAGCCCGACTGTATCGTAGAAATGCTGCGTACAGGAGCAAAGGCGATGCTTCTCGTTTTTATCGCCCTCTCTTCGGCACCGCCAGGGACTGTGAAGTTAACCACGGAGGATAGGTGCTTCTCCGGGTCGCTCGGATCATTGACGTTGTGCAAGGCTGCCCAACGTCCCTCCGCTGCCCATACCGTGGCGAATACAACTCCCATGATTGTAAAGTGTAAGTTGACTTCCTCGACATATAGCGCGAGGAGGTATTGCTCTGCGGACATCATATATATCGTGAGCTGCGTGATGCCCAGCATGACTGGGAAAACGAAGTTCGAGGTGCAGATCCAGAAGAGCGTTCTGATCTTCTGTGAAGCAGTCCCTGTGAGCTAGTGATTAGAGGCGGTCTCAGTATAGGAGCGGTTGGTGACGTACTTGCTCGTCCGTTGAATGAACCCTGTCGATACATTTGATATAAGAATATACCCGATGAATAGCTAGCCACAGGAAGAGTTACTGGTGAGTTACGCAACTGGCGATTTTAGGATCGGTAGACGTACAGGTCATCAAATACTTGGAGGAACCATTCGATCCGTACGGACGGCAGCCGCGACGTTAACAACACTGCAGCTCCTCCAGCTCCGGTATCCGGGCTGATGAGAGCGTAGAGATTGCGCTGATAGTTGTCGAGAAAAATTGCGGCGTTGATCAATCGACCGATCTTGTTCAAGACCGGGAATGCCATGACCATCGCGTATTTTACGCGCGATGTTCGCTCCGGGGGGAAGACGGCATGCAGACGAAGGAGGAGGATCCCGTCGACAAAAATCGGAGTCAATCCGTTCAGCGAACCCATTGCAATGATGACATGAGGGTTCAGCACTGTCGTCGGATACTTCAACGTCCGGATCTGCATTGTCCGGATGAGACCTCTTTGATGCAACATCGCAGACAGCAACACACCTCTTCGTATATATTGACGATCGCGTTCGCAATCCCGAGCAGCACAGCGATGACGTTCAGAATGAAAACAGGTTTCCGTGCCATAGAGGGCGTCGAGAAGAACAGTAAGGCCAAGAGCATAGTCACCAATGCCGCCCCCATCGTCGCGCCGATCATGAGGAAATTGATCGCTGGCGTAATGAACGCAGAGTAGTGTTGCGCGAGGGGAAGAGGGAGGCTCCCAGGTAACGATCCCGTCTGATCCGACGACATCTCGGCCTATCGACAGAAAGAACTGAGGGAGATGGGTGGACGCTGTCTCTAGGCGGACGAGCCGCATATATACGAGCGGTAAGCGTCAGAGTATGCCCTATGGACATACTGAATAGATCTGCGATGAATCACAACAGCGGCCGTGCTATCATGCAGAGCCGCTGACGATTAACGCCTGTTCGGAGGAAAACCAGGGCCGCGACGATGCCGACGAAGACCAACTACCCCGGATAGAATTGTTGCCCGAATTGAATATGGCTACGGCGGCGGAGAGAGGATAAACTTCCAACAAGCGCGGAAGTAAAAACAAAAAGGTACTTGTTAATAAGGCGCTAGTAGCGAGCTTGGCCAGCGCAGACAGAAGTTAGGAACGCACCGAGACCCATGATGTATATAGCCCCGCTAAGCCATCACTATAAACATCGTTTGATCCTTACGGTCAAATGCGCTTCTGCAGGATCCACATTGACAGCTACTGGCGAAGAACTACGTGCACCGCCGACTGAAAAGCGCCGCACACTGCTGATAATCGTACGAATAGGTAACTGACCGATGGTATCAACCGCCTCGACTATCGAGTTTCGGGACGCCCGTATGATGCTGCTTGCCTGAGAAAAGAGCTTTCGGTGAGTCGTTTTTTTTCCGGTCATGCACAGGCCGGCTTGTTACGAAGGACTTGGATGGGCAGAGATGGAGACATGGATAAGCTTTGAATATTGCTCTGGGTTGGCAGCTTGAGGTTCCCGGAGATGGCCGACACTTTTGAAGCCCGCAACACCGCGCGCTCACAGCCTTCCGGCACATTGGCGCCGAACACAGTTGCCGCGCGCGACGCCGTCCTCGACTGACCTCGAGGCCCGAGCAATTGTTCATTGACTTTAGGCAGGTTCTTTCTCAGACGACACAGGGGGGCCGTCAGGTATTCAGAACTGATCCTCAGTCCGTCTGACAGCGTGTGAGTCTCGTCTGATCATCACGTCGAACTGCCAGCTGTGACTGTGCTTTGGCTGTACTCTTGAAACGTCCGTATTCTATGACCCTCAACTTATCCAAGTGGTTTTGGCTTACCTTCGATTCTATTATTGTAGGATCCTTGATAAGGTGAGCTACTTACATTGTGACTTTTTGTGCTCGACCACTCGCCTACTAAGGTGCATCGTGACCGTTTGCAGTACCCCCCGGAGCTCCCGACACCCATGTGGCCATTCGACGACGGATATCCACAGAAGCGTATCGATGCCTTGAGGACCGAGTATGACTACATTATTGTTGGAGGTGCGTGTTGTCTAGCTGACAAGCTCTGCTGTCCTGCCATCAGGCGTTCGCCGCGTTGTCACCGAAATCTCACGTACTGCATTGTAGGCGGAAATGCTGGATGTGTCCTCGCTCGTCGGCTCAGCGAGGATCCACGAAATACTGTTCTTCTTGTTGAGCGAGGGGATGCCGGAGACTCGTAAGTTTCTTTTGCGCGCCAACCCTGAGCTTACAGAGCGGCCTTAGTAATCACGTACGGATTTTACAGCTGGCTTCATCGAACTCCCCTTACTTCCTTTCATCACGTCTCCGATGGGAGGCACAGCGTTGCGATGGAAAGCCTCCCAGATGCCGGCACAGGACGCTCGTTCACTCTGTTGGCCGGGTCGGGCTTGGGTGGAACCACACGGATCAACGGCGCTCAGTATACGTGTGGCGTACCCGCCGAATATAATTCCTGGAATCAAGACGGGCGAAGCGGCTGGTCCTACAAGGAGTTGAAACCGTTCTTCGACAAATCGGAACACTGGGTTGGGCCGGTTCCTCGAGAGTATCATGGTTCCGACGGTAGATTGGTTTCATCACGGCTGTCGTTGCTCATTTTCACCATGTCGTCTCTAGGTCCTCTTCAGGTACAGTCTTTCCCCGCATATAACTTTGACTCCTCAAGAAGGTATGTTGTGGTTACAATTAAGTAGTCCCAAGCCTGAGACTGACATCGACCCATTCAGAACAGCCGAGGCGGCGGAAAGGCTTGGATTCCCTGGAATTCAGGATATGCACTCCCCTCTGGAGCCTAGCGTGGGTTGCAACAAGATGCAGTTCACGATAGAATCGTCGGGTTACCGTTCGTCCGCTTTCCGCGCATACCTTCCTCAGGAATACGTCCAGACCGTTGGTGACCACCTGCATATTTGCACAAAAACCGCTGCAACAAGATTGAAGTTTGCAACGGACGCTCACGACAAGCTCCGCGCAATCGCGGTGGAAATAGAACAAGGCCCGAGAAAGCGTACAGTGAAGGCACGTCGTGAGATCGTTCTGACCTGTGGGGCTCTGAGCACTCCGAAGCTGCTCCTTCTCAGGTAACTCATTGTCTTGTGGACAGAATCACACTGATACACGTTTGATACTCAGCGGTGTTGGCCCGCAAGATCACCTTCGTGAGATGGGAATTCCAGTTGTCCTTAATTCTCCTGGAGTTGGAGAATCTCTGGTACGTGCGTCAGCTTCGCCGTTCTCGTTCAAGATCAATTATATCATCTCCTACAGCAAGATCATGTCATTGTGGCCACTTGTTACAATAGCCCTTTTGCCGACTCATTATTGTCGCTGTTCAGAAGCCCAACCACATTCGTCCGCGAACTGTACAAATACCTCCGATATGGTCGAGGGTGGCTTCTAGGGACCTTTGTCGAAACTGAGGTGTTTGGCATCTCATCTCTCGTTGGCGCAGATGGCAAGCCGCATGCACTGAGGAAGGAACACGAAGACTCGCATGATCCCAAAAATCTGCCAGACTTCGGCGTTTTGGCTGTTCGTATACCCCGTACTTTCTACATAGACAACCGTTGACGAAGCACCCAAAGTGCCCAATAGCAGCCAACCCCAGCAACCCCGACGCCGATCGGTCGAAGGGTCTCTTCGCCTTGAACGTGGGCCTCTTCAAGTCTCAGTCCTACGGCCGTCTACGCCTGCGCTCGCGTGACCCGTACGCTCACCCCGCGTGCGAGATGCGGTACCTCACTGCCCCGGCGGACCTCGCCGCGATCCGTGCGGGCCTGCGCGTCTCTCAGCAGCTCGCGCGCGAGATCTGCGCCGGCGGGTATGAGCTGACGGCATTCCAGACCCCCGTTGCGTCTGACGACGCGACCTTGGACGCATATGCCAGGGCACACATGGAAACCATGTACCACTATTCGAGCTCGTGTCGCATGGCGCCGATGGAGGATTCCCGTCCGGGGGTAGTCGACGACGAGCTCCGCGTGCATGGGATCAGGAACTTGCGCATTGCGGATGCGAGCATCTTCCCGACTGTCCCGGCGACTCACCCGCAAGCACTGGTGTACGCGATCGCTGAAAAATGTGCGGATATGATGAGAGGATGCGGTGTCACGGAATAGTCTTCTTCCCTTTCCATAATTTTGAATTGCTGTCTGCGGAAATGGGTACGGAATTCAGATATAGAGAATCATGCGTCGTGCATGATAAGGGGAATATACCGGCTAGATGAGTTGAGCCCTTACCAAGGGCGCACAATCCTGGTTGGACATGAAGACGGCAATGGAAAAATAGCTCCCACCCTGACCAAAAGGTAAGTATAGTCTGTCGACGCACCCTGGAGCTACTACTAAGTAGTAGACTCGTCAGTCACGGTCGCGACGGTCGTTCACGCGCGCCTATATCAACACGTGGCCGCAGCGCAAGCGCTCAGCACGGCTCGGTTTCGGCGCTTTCTGGCTCGATGTCATTCTCAGGCTACGGTTGCTAAGTTCAAGCTGGCCAGCAAGCGGAAACGTTGCACCCCGTCCAAACCCTTGTCGCATCTTTCCTGATCACTTCGATACTACCACGCGCTCGAAAGGCGTAGACTTGGCCCAGAACGATGGCAGACCAGTTCGGAACTGATCGGTGAGTCGAAGTGCTTCCTCAACATTTGAGCATGGTCGAGCATTACCCTTGCAGCGCGTCTGAATTCTGGTCGAACATTGTCCGCTCTCGCTTATTCCCTCTAAATCCTCGTGGACCTTCTCAACGTGATTTTGAAGGTCTCGATGTCTGGGAACTTCTGCGCGCCGAACGAGATGCCGCTGCGGAGGCGCTACGTTTCATCGATGCTCGTATGAACGCAGTCGCACAGGCATCGCGCCTGCTTCCAGAAATCTTGGCCAAAATATTCTCGTACAACGTTGCAGAGAACGTCAAATGGCGAAAAAAGAAACCTGGAATTGGATGGATCTCCGTCACGCATGTGTGCCGGCACTGGAGGCAGGTCGCCCTCGACCACTGTCGTCTCTGGCGACACATCAACCTCTCTCTCGACGAGAAGTTGGTGGAAATGTTCTTGGTACGATCCAGAGAGGCCCCTCTCGTCATCTCGTGGATTCCAGGGACGGTCTACAATGCGCCGATCAAGATTGCGCAACTCGCTTACGTCGAAAAACTCCACCTTGGCAAGTTTGATGGAAGGGTCGAAGGTCTTGAACGCCTACTTGGCTCACCCGCTCCTGTACTGGAAGTGGCCGAGATCCTATGCCCCCCTCTTATTTGTCCTGCGGATCTCTTTGGGGGGTTGGCTCCGCGTCTGCGGTGTTTATGCCTGCATCAGTGCAGTGACTTCTCTTCGAGTTGGACCTCCCCCATCTTTTCCCAACTCGTCTCTCTCAAGATTGAACACACCAAAGGCTCGTCGGCTCCAAAGCCGCCGAGAGCAGAGGTGTTTGATGCATTGAAGAGCATGGTCATGCTCGAGGAGCTTATTCTAAACTACTGCTTACCGAAGTGCCTCCAAAACTCCTCCACTCCAGAAGCCTTCGCCCTCGCATCCCCTTTCCTGCAGAGATTAACACTCTCGGGTGACTTCATGGACATTGTCGATCTGCTCCGCTGCACCCGCATTCCCGACCACGGAGTCCTGCTGGATCTGACGTGCACCACACCGCAGTCGGCCACCGTTTTCCGCGAGATCCTTCCCCTGCTCGCGGAAGCGGGTGGCAACTCTCCGGCACCGTTCTCGAGGATGGAGGTCGAATCTCAGACCGAGCGAGTCTTCAGTCTACGAGCAGAAAGGTCGTCAGACCAGACGACCCCTAGCATCAGCGTACGATTTGAATGGGGGCTTGTTTCAGAATGGACCGCTATCGAAGTGATGCGGGCCGTTTTCAAGACGCTGCCCGTGGAGCACCTCCACTCACTGGACATAGATATCGAGGAGCTTTCTGCCATGACGTGGTGGGGTGACCGCCACAGGTTCGATCGGGCCCTCTGGCTGGATATGTTGGGCTCGGCAAATGAGCTCACCAAAATTGCAGTGTGGGGAACTGCAGTTCATTCATTCTGCCCAGTTTTACGGCTTACGACTCGCGATGGCCATCACTGGCAATCATCACCGGAGACTACGTCCCCAGGTGGACAAATGACGTTCTTCCTTCCTAGGTTGAAATCGCTCAGCCTTTTCCAGATGGACTTCGCCCATTTCTATCCAGACGAGGGCCTGCGGCTCCGGAAGCTCCTGCCTCTGTTGCTACAGGAACGAAATGCGACAATACCTCCCTTGGTCGAGTTGGAGCTAGGTGCATGCTGCCATAGAATGGCAGACGAGCTGGATCTCCTGGTCAAGTCGTTGGTTTTGTGCGACAACTCATACAGTGAGGATGAGGATAGCGCAGCTTCAGAAGAAGATGAGGACGACGAGGACGAGGACGAAGACGAAGACGGAGACGAAGACGATGGGGACTGGGAGGGTGACGATGGGATGGATGAGAGTTGAGACATCGCCGGTTTGCGGATCTCTTATCACTGTTGCATTCGGACTGCTCGTAAGTTCCCGTTCCGTTCCCTTTACACTTGACAATGCTTGAACAACGCCGGCAGTCTACCTCCCGGCATCTTTCGAGCTCAAACCCGTCGCCTGTCACCAGCTTGAGGGAGAGATGAGATGGGTCGGGCTATCAGAACATGCGGATGTCCATTATATGTATGCGAGGCAAATACATACTATAGCTACACCATCGAATCGGATCGACTAATTTATATCGTTCATGAATGTTCAATAAATACAATGCAAGAAAAACAACGTAAATATTGGATCGAAGTTGGGCTACACTTAGACATCTGTACATCGAAGTCAGAATGCAAATCACGTCTCGAGTATGTGAAAGACTGACTAAATTTCTCAGCTGAGAGCTCACGGCTAGGGGAATCACATGCCGTATTGCGTTCCCAATCCTGACTGCTACGTCCGGGAACTGCTAGGTCGACGACGGTGACTACATACCCGGCGTCTCCTCTTCGTATAGCTGCCCAGCGACTTTCGGCGGCCCACGCAGTGGCGAAGACGACTCCGATGATCGTGAAGTAGAAATTGGTCTCCTCGATGTATAGCGCGAGCAGGTAGTTTCGGGCGGACGACATGTATATTGAGAGCTGCACGATGCCGAGCACGAATGGGAAGACGAAACTGGACGCGCAGACCCAGAAGAGGGCTTTGAGCTTCTGCGAGGTAGTTCCTGCCAACGCGAATCTCAGTGACATCTGCCTGCATTACGGTAAGAGTCACTCACGTGTCGAACCATGGAGTAGTGCTTGGCTATATACCTGATAGAGGAATATGCCTGACGAATATCTGAAGCGGCCGTGCCATTTAGAGACGTCGGCTTATCGGTGTGAAACGAGATGGACGTACGCGTCGTCAAAGACTTGGACGAACCATTCGATCCGAACAGCGGGTAGACGTGTCGTGAAAAGGACTGCAGCTCCTCCCAGTGCGGTGTCCGAGACGACGAGTGAAAACGTATTACGCGAATATGCATGGAGATAGATGATGACGTTGGTGAGGCGGCCAATCTTGCACAAGATGGGGAAAGCCATGATCAAGGCATACTTAGCCCAGGATGTTTGCTTGAGAACTGCATGCAACCGGAGGAGGAGAATACCGCCAACGAGGATGGGTGTCACTCCGTTCAAGGCGCCAGTGGCGATGATGACACGAGGGTTAATAGGCGTGTCAGGAAACTTGAGCCCTCGGATCTGTGTTATCATCATGAGAAGTACTGCACGATGCATGAAATAGCCTGTTGGCACACCTCTCTATACACGCTGACAACAGCGCCCGCTATGCCTAGTAACACAGAGACGAAGTTCAGGATGAAGACCGGTCTTCGCGCCATCGAAGAGGTCGAAAAGAATAACAGAGCCAGAAGCATGGAAAATAAGACCGCACCCATGCTTGTGGCGATCAAGAGGAAGTTCAATGCGGGATCGACGAATGCAAAATAATGTTTCGAGAGGAACTGGGGAAGGGTGCCGGCGGACGATGAGCAGATCTCAGCCTGGTTCAACGACATCCTGACCATTAGATGGGGGTTACCGCGTCTCAGCGGACAGACGACGATTCTATATACCAGCAGAAAACATCATCAGCACAGGCCATAGAGAAACAAGCACCCATATCATGGGATGGATCGAAACAGATTCTGTCGACTGATTCTGAAGAATCCGCTCACACATGGCGGAGAAGCGACGGATGCTCTAGAGGCACAGCTACCGGATGTATCAGTGACTTCTCGAAGTCGACAATGCTAAGGCGCCGGGAAGACGACACCACGCCATTGGATGGGCAGACGATATGAGCTTCGCAATCACAGGAGAACTCCCAGGAGCTTCACTTACATGCAATCCGCCTATTTGTTTCCGATCTTTCCACGTTCCATACCGCCACGCTGCCGTGCAATCTTACACCGACTGAAGTACTGGCCGATCGCAACAGATCGGAACTGGTCCCAAACGTCAGCTACACAGTAGCACCATGGCCACAGTTCACTATCAATTTGTTTAGGCGTAGAGCTGCGAGAAGAGGGCATGGGGAGCGAAGGATTCGGCCAGGTAGGGCCGCATTGTGCGAGGCCGTAGGAACCGTGCGCCAGTTCGCGCAAGAAAAGACTCCGGACGCGCAGCGCAGCCTCCGCACAGGCACAGCCTGATCCTCTCATCCACGAAGCAATGTCCAGACTCTATGCTCTAGAGTTGATTAGCCGTCTCTTCCAGTAAACATAGACTGGAGATCAATCACCCTCTGATTGCTGTGTGGTTAGGCGCCGACATTCAGTGCGTACATCCTGATCACCATCTTCAAGAAGCCTATTGTCACGATACATACACGCGCCGTCTGGGAGTGTCCGGGACCCTTCACACAACAAAAAACTTCGCTCCCGTCCATTTAATTGTGCTTGGAGGGATTATAACATACGGTAGCTTCAAATCCGCCGCGCGCCACAGCATCCAAGATTGTGCATTCGCTTGTTATCGTGCACGCTTAGATAGAATACGACAATGCGTGTCCGATACGTGAATCAGTATACTGGACAATGAGGGTCATTCGGAAGCATACAGTCGTCACTAAATAGCATACGCACCTGGAAGACAAATACTCCATCATCGCACAGCACAGCAGCGGGCCCATGTGTCTCCGCATCGCGAAGGTCCACCGGGACAGAAATCTCAGTCACGATGCAGGACAATCCTGTCTTGCACGGCCGATGACCGGCCCCCGTGAATCGGCCATCGATCTCGCCGCCAAGGATAACGCGACTTTCGGACGCATCATCATCCGCATGCTGCTGTCGACGACGAGCCCGCGCGACGCGTCCCGCGTGGTAGTCTGTTACTGTCAATGACAGCGGGCCGGTACCATCTTCTTTCGGCGACGACAAGGCCAGCCTCCTCATCCCACTGACCAGAAATTCGGTGCGTTGCATTGGCGGCTGAACCTGGCTGATACGGCATCGCGGGGGACCCCAATTTGCCCAGGGTACGGCCAGTCGAGAGGGCGGGTGCGAGGCGACGTACGCGAGGAGTTTGGAAACGGAGATGTCGATCACAAATTGCACGCCATGTCCTTTCCTGAAGCGCGTCCTTCCGAAGAAGGTGAGTAACCGGTCCTTGTGGTCGTTATAGAAGCGCCCTTGGTCTGTCGCTGTCGGTGGCGCAAAGCTCGAGCAGTTCGGCGCCAGGATGGGTTCGTCTATGAAGTCCGGCAGGATGAAGGAATGGTGGGAGGGGCGACAGACGTCGGCTGTCGCGCCTTTGCCACAGTCGACCACTACGAGAGAGCTTGCATCGGGGGCGTTGCTAATTGCAATCGCGATATGGTCATAGTCCAAGAAGCAGCAGCTTTCGAGGACGAAATCAAACGAGGCGGGCTGCGGAGAATCAGGGAATGATATCTCTGTAGATGAGAAGAGGCCTACAATCTGCAATTCAACTGCTCCCGTCTTCCAGTTCCACACATAGAGGTACCAGCCTTCATCATCGTGGTCACGGCGGATGATGCCCAGTACGCGGTCTCCGCAGATACTTATCTTGTTACGCGGTTCGCGTGAATCAGAGAGCGGAATGGAACCTGACGCGCAAGCAAGCGGATGCAAGTCACCACTGGACAAGGACAGGAACAGGAAGCGAAACACAAGCGGGCCTCTGATAAGACAATGTCAGTCGCGATCGCTGCAAAAAAACGGGAGACATACACGGTGTTGTGACCGTGGAGGATCGCCAGATCTTGCCCTTCATCCATAGCACTGAAGTCGAAATCAAATCCATCCCGAAAAAACGACCAAATACGCCCAGAAGCTCCGCGGAGACTGGAGGGAAGGCGATGGACAATGTACATAGGGCCATCGGGACCTTCGATTTCTGAGTTTTGGCAAGCGACCGTGCTTCCAGACACCACTTCTGGGGCGAGGTGTGCCTCGAATTCGGGGAGGATGGACTGTCCTGTCCAGCGCAATTCTCGCCAGGCGGCTTCGTATCGGTCTAGTGACTCCAGTCTCTCAGCCAGCGTACAACCTGGCTCCCCATGGTCGCGACGTCCCTGACGTAGTCCGCAACCAGGAAGTGCGATCTCGTACAGAAGTACCAGATTGTCCTGTACAACGGATCGCAGCTTGTGACAGGTCTGCTCAAAGAAAATGAGGAATGTGATGCACACAGTCAAAACCTGACTCGCCTGAGTACACATCAATAGCGTTATGTAGTCCAGCTTGCATAAAATTAGAACTATCAGTTCGGCTGGGAGCTGCGTGAGCGCTGTGGAAAGGTTGATAGGGCCGTTCATGTGTGATGGAAGGAATGGATGACCGGGAAGAACTAGGGATTGGCCTTTGCGAGTTCCATCAGCTAGTGAAGTAGATAAATTGAACAAGAGCGTCGCACTGAGACAGGCCAAGGACAGACCGTTCCAGAGCAATGTGCCGATGGACAAGAACAAGGTCTAGTTGAGACATCCGTGACTGCGCTCTGAAAAACAGTGAACAAGACAGTCGATGAAGGTAGACGCAAAGTGCAGAAGGACTGTGGTTTTGTAAAGTCGGTCACCTTGAATGATTCAAGACCGAAGTGACTGTAGTCACTACGTTCTTGCGTCGAGAGAGGCCCGCAGCGGCGGCGTTGATGCGTTGACGACTCGGCAAACGGCGTGGGAAAGCCACGTTGAGCACGCTAATCACGTGATACGCAGTGCAGTCGCGTTTTTCTCACGCTCGCGTTGTTTGGTGCCTGCCAATCATTCAACTTGAAGTCACACTTGATCGTGTTAGTTTTGCCTGAACTCTCCTCTCCTGACCTCCATGTTCCTCACCGCAATCTGCTCGGGGGGTTCTTGACCATGATCTCTTTGCCGCTCTATTCCTCTGTACATTCATTCGATGAAGCCTGAATCCACGTCGTCACGCGATGCTCCCATCAACCCCCTCACCGACGCGGACTACTTTCTGAGTCCTGTCGAAACGCTCACCTTCTCGCTACAAGACTTTTTCCTTGAACATATATCGGTGCATGATATTTGCGAAGCTTACCGAACGCTCTCGCTCAGAATCAGGATGTCCGCGCAATACCTCGCAACAGGCACAGATCAAAGTGCGTTCGCAGCCTTGGTTCTCCTCAATGAGCAAGGCGCACAGATTTGGGAGGCCCTGCGCCGCGACATAAATCGACCGACTAGATTACCTGTCCGTCAAGAATCCTATGAGACGTATGAATCGCCGGGGGATACACAAGATGAAATCTCAGAGGATTCGAAGAGTGCGCTAGACTCGAACATTCTGTGTTGCTACGCCCTTGGACTACTTGCGGATTGGTTGAGGATATCTTCCATGTCCTCTGTCTTCTCCTGTACGTCTTTTTTGATTCGATACGCGTACAAGTTCTGAACAAGGGTTTTAGCCGAACAGCTAGAACTACTGTTAACAGACGTGCTTGGCCTGGCCATATCTCCACAGTTCCCGTTGAAGATCAGGTCCACGGCGACTTTCGTTCTTCAAGTCCAGACCCTTCCTCAGCACATCCAAGCCGCACGGTCCGACGACCTCCTATCTGCATTGAGGAGCCTTCTTCATGAGTTCGAGGTGCAAGATCAGAACGTCGTACTCACGACTGATGCCCTACGGGTGAGCCATTCATGTCTTTCATAAATATGTAATTCCTTACCGACAACACAGATTATCTCGCATTTAATCCATCATCATCCGCAAGTATTCCTTCCTAGCTTATCGAATTCCCTTCCCCACATCCTCTCGTTCCTTACATCCTCTTCATCCTCACTCCGCCAGGAAGCAGGGTCCTGCCTTGGGGCATATAGTCGTGCATCGTTGGCGTTGCAACAATATACCTGGATCATGTGTTCTCACACCAAAAAGTACCTGACTGTACAAACGGCAAGGAAGCATCGCAATACCGGTCCCTTCCCAAAGCTTCCAGAGCTTGTTGACAAAGCAGCAGCAACACCGGATGGGGCCTCTATCTGGGCCCTCGTCCTTATCGCGAACCTTGCAGTTCTACTCGGCGACGCAGTCTTCGCTGAGGCCGGCATGCTCAGGCTTTCTATCATGAACATCCACAAAGCCCGAGCACACCACCATCGCCTTGTACCGCACGTCTGGCGTACTCTCATCTGGGCATTCGGTCGTCTTCGCGAGACCTTGGCTTTCGCTGGGGAGGACGATGACGAGGTTATGCAGAAAGTCGAGATTGCATTCCAGGTCGTCCGGCAGGAGTTGACCGGCGGCGTCGCTCTTTCGCTTGTTGGTACGTTACTTGGGTCCGCCGCGGCGGATGTTCCGAGCGCGCATGTAAAGTGGGGCGTCGAACGGGCCGTTGAGGTTATCAAGAGCTTGCTGGAGCATACGTCTGGCTCTGCCCGTGCGGAGGGTCGACGCATCTTGGCATGGGTCGTTGGTGGAGTCGGAGTCGCCGCGGAGGATGCGATACCCGCTGAGGAATGGAGGGACGAGTCGATGCTCTCTCAGGTTCTGTTTGATGGATCGCTTCTTCGTGCGGACACAAAGCGTCTGCCGGGACTTGTACGATCGATGAAGACCGTAGGGATCGAACATCTTCGCCGTCTCTCGGAGGACGAGATTCTGTGCAATTGGGAATCACTCCTGTCTTGTTGGCAAGTCGTAGTGCAGCAAACACTGGACGTCACTGCCGACGACACGACGGTGAGTATTTTTTCCATCTCGGTCCGCGTTGATCTGAAACTTGGTCAGGAACCCCTCTCCGCTATATGGCAGTCCTTATTGCTTGTACAGTCCGAACTGACGCAGACGCACGGTCATCTCACTGCGTCCGCCGATTTTGCAACGCAGACGGCATCGTTACTTGCAGATTTCCTCCCGGACCCGGCAGTTCCGCCTGCGGATGTACCGGCAAGCCAGCCTTCGGCGACCCCACTTGGCGCTTCACAGAGGCCGACTCGGATCCTGCAAACCATCCAGCAGCTCTGGATGGTCGTGCAGAACGTGTTTGTTGCTCCGTGGCTATCTACGGCTGGTTCGGCGCTCTTGTCGTCCGTCCTCAAATGCAATTTCAAACTCGACGACGAAGACGTTTGCGGTGCATGGAGTGCGCTGTGCAGCGACCTTGTGATAGCGAGTGCTCCTTCTCTGCTGCACACATTGTCTACGAATGACGAGGAGGAAGGGGCTGTTGTGCTACAGGGCAAATTATGGACTGTCGTGGCGGAACATTGGGATAATTCGGAAGATAGAGTGAAGTGGCAGGGCGCTGTAACGTTCCTCGCTCTCCCCATGAAGTGAGTTGCCGGCACGTGTCGTCTACAGCCGTTCGTACTGACCATAGATAGTGGACGGTGGGAACTTTCCGATCACGAGCACGAGGCTTGGGAACGTATTCTGTCATGGACGATATCCTCCGCCAGCGGTGTAGGAGTCCATCCGGCATCTTTAATCGAATCTCTTGTCGGCCAAATCTCCATTGATAGTCCTATGTATGTCTAATTCAGATAACCCTTGTGTCCCCGTTGAATGTTCTTCACAGGTCCGACCTTTCCTTCGTTATGGATCTCGCGAACTCGATCATGGGACAGCTTCACGATGTGCCAAGGGAGTATTTTCCCACCAAGACGCTCGCCCTCGCAAATGCGGTTTTATTCGAGTCATTCGAACAGAAAGTAGACGTTGGCGCCATTGTCGATCTCCTCTCAGTCCTTCACAACACCATACTTTCTGTCGACTCCGATGCTGTCGCTCTTGTCCTCCTTGCACTACAGTCCGGACTGGGATCTTGGATTAGAAATGTACAAGCTCTCGTACCCGAAGACGCCTACAATCACATCGTGAGTTTGATTCCTCTCTACGGAATTTAACATACCTTGATTCCTGCCTTAGATCATACCCGTCTACCTTACAATTCTCAGGCGACTGGAGTCCGTGCCCTTGACTGTCCCCATTTTAGACACACTGACACCCATCCTTGTCGCCCCTTTCACCAACATTGTGAAGGGCGCCCTCGGCCCTAAAGCTTTTATACGCTTTTTCGAGCACACTCAAGCGCGCCTTCATGTGCCCCCAGACACCCTCCCTCTCCAGATGCGCATGTGTATGACGACTATCGTGGAATTCTTGGGCCTATCGCTGCCGGCGGGCATGACTGCCGTGAGCTCGCAGACGGGGACTCAGACCCAGACGCACGATGTCTTCTCAGTCACGATTGGTCATAACGCGGATCGTGACCATGAAGCTGCAGCTGACGGCCCCCACGGGGAGATCATCCCGGACTCGCAGCCGAGCGAAAGCGTGAGCTCTATGCACACGCCTTGGGCCCTGCGCTCGCCAAGGACGGATCGCACGCGATCGAGACTGCAAGAGTCTCACTTCCCCGAGTTTGTTCAAGGCTCTTCCAGACGTCCATTACTGGCATCGAGCCCTATACAAGCCAAGGGATCAGCACATGCTACCCCATACGTGCTGACCGAAGACCGGGATGATGGGCCAAACAAGTCGCTTCCTGACGCCACGAAATCACCCGCCGCACCTAAGGCCATCCCGAGAGCTCGAAAGCGTGCACCAGACTGCGATGATCGGCCCATCTCCAAGGCGAAGCGCCCCCGCGTAGACCGAGCCCCGGACTCGGAGCCCATCACCCATGTGTCGTCGCCCGTGGACGCGCCCGCGCGCTCGCGGTCGGCGCCGAAGTCTCTGTCCCGGGAAGGGCGGATCGTGATGGACTGCGTAGAGGTTGAGCACTACGATTCTGTGAGGCGCAAAAGGCAGGCGACGGCGGAGAAGGACGGACCGAGTGGAGTGGCCGGGAGCGACTGGGTGCGACTCGGACGCGAACAGGAGAATATGGAGGGAGACGAGGACTATGATGAGTGGGAGGTCACGCCGGAGACGCCAATGATCCAGAGACTCACAGGGGAGCTATTAGCAAATGCCAGCATAGGTGCGCTCCGTGTCTTGCCTTGTGGTGCATCAGCAGCTCACCCAAGCGCTCGCGACAGTTCCTGAGACGCCGCAGGGCGATGAGACTGTCATAATTCCAGAGACCATCCCGAAGTCGCGTATTCGCCAGAGGACGTCGAGTAGACGAGATCCACGCACCAGGCCTGTTATCATCAAATCTACCTCTGCCCCAGCTTCCTTGCCTACTCCGACGTCGTCTCCCATTGACGCGCTCCCTCCCTCCTCGCCGCCGCCGCTTCGGCGCGCCCAGACGACGTCCCTCGTCGCGCTGCGGGAGGCCCATGCGGCTCTCGCCCGAGATCAGCTGGCGCATATGCCGGTCCCCGAGTTGCTCGATGCGGCTAGGTTGTTGGAGGAAATGCACACGATGGTCAATGGGCAGATGCGGAGGGCGTTAGGAGGCGATGCTGGGTAGGACATTGCTCTCACGCACGTCTTCCTTCTATATTATTCTTAACATTATCACGCATATATCCATATGTTGTATAGAGCCTTAAGTTGTATAGAGCCTTAAGTGGTTACATCAACGTCGAAGGAACGTGGACGTGAGCCAGGATATGGAAGGTCATTGTAGTAGTATTTCTCTTCTTCATCTCTCGTCCATGCTGTGGCCATCCTCATCCTCGTCCCCTTCCTCTTCGTCCTCGCTTTGTTCAGCGCCTCTAGTCTTCGTCGTCACTGCTATACGTATCGCCGTGTAATACGAGCGATTTCACGGAAGGCAGCAGCTCATCGGACATCTTATGAGAGCACGTAGTGAGCTGCAGCGTGTCCAAGCGTGGCATTATCGCGTTTCGTTCTTGCAACAATAGCGGCAAGAGCTGTCGCAGCCGCATACCCTCGCTGAGGTAGTAGTAGGTGAAGTCGACCTTGAGAACGCCGGTGGATGCAATCTTACGGGGTTCACGCCGCCAACTATGGCCGTCGGTCTGGTATCGCAGAACGTGGCAGAAGGTGTGACCTGCAAAACCCCTAATTGTCACGTCGGTGAGCTCCCTCGCTGGTCCCAGCTTATCAAACCAGTCTGCTTCGTTGAACACCTGGTGTATTTTGCTATGGCTCGTACGGAGCTCTTTGATGTCGACGTCCAATGATTTGAGGTGCTCCACGGACAACGTCGAACATACTGTATAGGTTTACTTTGGACACCGACATCAGGCTCAAAATTTTCGAGCGATAGGTGCGTTCCCGCCATCATTTATCTGAAATTTGGGCCAAAAACCCCGATCTATGGGTGCAGGCGTATTCGAGTGATTCCTAGATATACGGGGGTCCTAGCATCGCTCTCCCGTGATCAAGCTCACCGTATTTATGAGGTGTTTCATCGTTGAAGTCCGTCGTTGGCGAAGAGTTGAGATGGAACCCCGGGACAGGACCATCTACGACAAACTCAATTTGCACGACTACTCTAGCGAGTACTTGAAAACTGGAAATTGGCTCGCCATGGACTGGCACGCGCGAGACGTCGTGCGAGCCGTGGTCCCTGCATGGGCGTCCGAGCGTCTGGTCGCAGTCTGCGCTGAAGACCCAGACATATGCAATGCCGAGGATTGGAACATGTTAATCCTTAACCGCGCCGTCGCTCTCAGGCTGAGGACCTTATATGCGCACGGCTACGCCGCGATGATCTCTGTGCCGGGCAGCGATGCGGAGGAGCGCATCGGAATTCCTCCCAGCGCTGGTGTCGCTTCGGATCGGGACGCTGGGAGACGCAGAGGACGACCTGCTGTTGTGTCAGATGCTGTCGCAATGGCTGGTCGCACGTGCAATGGCTGAACACCCCCTCACGGAGTTGACGCTCGACTCTTCCAGTCCCGAAGGAACTCGTTTTGGCGCAGTTATTCAGGTTGATTCTCCCCGACACTATCGTGCGTTTATACGACAGGCAGCGATGGCCCTTCTGCTACTACAATGTCAGACAATTTTTGGGATGCGGCTGGCTACGACACATAGTATTGAGGGTATGATACGGTAAAAGGCACTGCTACAGGTACTTCTTTGGGTAAATGGCGAAGGAATATAGAATAGGTTTCTTGGGAATGGCACGATTGACGAGTTCTGTATGTAATGGGGATGCGGGGTACGTGCATGCTTGCGTTTTACCCTCTGTTGCTGTTTGCACCGCGTATTGCATGGTGCGTGTGTTCCCAGAGTGCGCAGCAATTACATAGATCTGAACAAGCGTAGTTGGCATTCATATGACAATCTATCTCTAGATCAGGGAAGCTACCAGCTACATGAGCGGACTGGACATTTTCTAACAATTAGTAGATCCAAGCCCCACCTCGCTGCGCGATACAGCATTTAAGCTCCTTCGCCCTTTCTACTTATGACGCGGGCATCTGTGCGCGCCGCAGGGCGGCATCGATCGTCCACGCATATCACTCATAGATATCACACCCCATGTCCTCGTTCCCTTCGCGAGTGAACGTGACGATATGGTCTGCACACCTGTGTTCAGCCGAATCCAAGAAGCAAGAGAACGAGGCACCGACCGCCAAGCAACCGTGTGGTGAATCCAACTTCGCAGTAGCGGCTGTCAACGTAAGTTAATACCAATTACCAGAATAAACAACATGTGCATATACTCACAAATAATCTGCACGACGCAACAAAGCATCAGCACAAAGAGATTACAGTAGCGCAGATAGTCCACTCACATATCCACTTGCGGCGGAACACCTCGATCTCCTTCTGTCCGTCGGGCCCATCAAATACGCCCGGATGCTCCTTACGCAGCGCCTTCTCGACGTCCGCGAAATTCGCCTCAAACGCGCGCAGCCACTCGCGCAGCGTCCGTGCATAGTGCGGGCCGATGTTTGACACAGATTCGACAACGAGGGTCCCAGTGGACGACGAGTTCATGCTCGTCACCAACAGAGTCAGCGTAGGGAGCAGGCCCCCTGGGAATACTGCACACAGTGTCAGCGTAATGGCAGTGTCGCTAGACGGGGCTACGCACTCTGCGAAGGACGAACGAGGTGAGCGGACGGAGCCGTCGACGGGTACGCGAAATACGCACCCATTTCTGAATAAAGTCAATCTGCCGCGCGTACTGTTCGAAGCCTGCGCACGGGTCAGCCCATTACACGCGCCATATCTGCCGTGGACGGACGACTCACGGGCCTCTGGGATCGTGATACTCTGCACAACGCCCGCCGCGCCGCACGGCTTCAGCGCGCGGTCAATTGCGGCCCAATACGCGCCCAGATTCTCCTTCCCCACGTTCTCCACCATCTCGACGCTAACGACGCGGTCGAACGCCCCTGTCCACGCGTCCGGCATCTCGCGGTAGTCCATCAGATGCACACGCACGCGGTGCTGCAGGCCCGCGGCGGCAACCAGCTGCGTGACATATGCACGCTGATTCACCGACAGCGTGAGGGAGTCGATCTGCGTGTCGGGGTAGGTGGTAGCTACGTGCATGGCGAGCGCGCCCCAGCCAGTCCCAATCTCGAGCACGCGATGGCCCGGGCGGATGCGCGCCTTGGTGGCGATGTGCGCGACCTTGCGCAGCTGGGCGGCATGGAGGGTGTCGGCGGGTGGCGGGGTGGTGGCGGATGTCGATGCGGAGATGGCGGGGGTGCTGGCTGAGGGTGATACGGACGGCGACGGGGATGCGAAGGAGGCGTCGGTGAGCTTGCGGATCTGGGACGCTGTAAAGCCGAACTCCGGGCGGTGTTTGAGGTCGCCGTCCAGGTCCGAGAAGATGGCGCTCGAGTAGGTCATGTCCTCGGACAAGAAGGCTGCGACACGGTCAGCGATGCGGTCACATGACGTGGATGTATGCGCACCCTTGAACATCCCGTCCGAGAGGTCGTAGTGCGCAGAGATGTTCGAACGCGAATTGCTGAGCGAGTTGAGGAAGCGGTAGGACGTGAGGCGTTGGGGAAGGCTGAACAGCCAGGACAACTTTGAATCAAGCCCCGAGATCTTTTCTTTGTTTCGGATGAATATCTGGGTGGCGCGTCAGCACAGACAGGTGTTGCCTAAGAAAGACTCACCATGAACGTGGAGATAAGGTCGTCGCATTCAACGTCTCCGTACATGTACGCCTCAGCGAAGCCGAGGTCGCCCATCGTGCACAGTCGCACCCAGAAGGCATCGCTGACAACGCGAAGCTCCACTTTCAAATCCGTGTCATCAACGTCCACCGAAGGGGGGAACTCGAACGTCTGGGCAGGCGTCACGATACGCAACTGGCCCTCGGTGATATTCTTGAGCACACTAAAATTGGTCAGAAAACGCTCCAGAAAAGAAAGAACCGTGACGCACGACACGACTGCAGCCTGGGCGAGCTTGGCGACGGGCGCATACCCCGTCGACACGACCGTCTGCGTGGCATAATGGAGGGCGTCGTCTGCGATGCTGGCGAGCGAGAGGGGGGGCTTGTGCGCCGTGTTATTGAGCAAGGGCGCACTCATGGTGGGGGGAGGAAGGGAAGGGGTGGTCGGTCTGCCATCATGTTGCTATTTGTTGCGATCGTCGCCTGCATTTCCAAGTAACACGCCTGGGAATCGACGCGAGACGCGATGCTCAGCGGGGGACACGCCGTCATTTGCTCGCCGATCGCCCGGGTTGGCCTGACGTAAGCCCGGGCTGCCCTTGCAAGCCCTTGCGAAATATCTCGCCATCACCCGCGTCGCGTAATAGTTGAAATTATATCAGACCCGCACGTGTACCCCAGCTTGTGATTGTGAGGAGGCGGGGCCGTGCGTGTCGACGACGACGAAGACTCAACGGGAGGTTGTCGCTACCCCGCGGACGTACGTAAGCGGTGGGGGCGCAATATCTGCAATTGCGTTCCAAGTGCGTTCCGGTGTGTCTCTGGAAGATATCTCATCCAATGTGGTCCACCACGATCACGATTATCCTGAGTCCGGCATATAAGCATTGCTCCCAATTCATACCATGCCCCTTGCGCCCTCCAGCTCGTCCCGGAGCATGCCCAGGTAGAGAATATTATTCGCTATCGCGTCGATCCTCCTCTCGACCTGTGGCTGAGGGCCAAGTGACTGTTTTAGGATGACGGTCGATGGTGTTCAAACAAAAGTGGCTCGATAAGAGGGCGAAGGGTCCATGACACACACGATCCGAGAACGGCTAAGCGCATGTGTGTGGAATAGAGACGCCGCCCGCGTTCCTCGCAGTCAAGATTGTCAACCTGTAGGCAGATAAGTAAGTTAGCATATGAAGATATTCAGACTTTGGACAAAATGCGGGGCGAGGGGCCACACCGCGAATGGACTCGACCCTGCATGAGGAACCACCTACCGAAACACCTGGGAGCTCAGCAGACCATCTCCATTACGAAGTGCTGTCAAGACACAAAGACTGAAGCACGGGCAGAATAAAGTTGCGTCGGATGTCTACTGGATCCGCCAAGATCCGTGAATGGAAGGGGCGCCAATGCGAAGACTCAGACCCTGCGCAAGAACCTAGGCAGTAGGTACTGGAGTATATCCACAGGAGCCTGGAAGATCGTGTTTTCTACGGGCCTAGTGTTGCACAGAGACGCGTTAGGAGAAACCGTCAGTCCCTTCTGAGCCCGTTCTACGCAAGCTCCCTTCGGGCCTCGCGGGGCCATTCTGGTACAAAGGCCGAAGGTATACCAACTGTAAAAGTATTCAGTCAATCCCTTAGCCGGCGGATGATATGTCGCACGCCGCGCAGCCCTGACAGTCTACATACCGCGCAATCGAGAAAGGGGTGAATCGAACGGTGTAGCAGGCTCGCCGAGATTGTCGTAAGAGGAGGAACCATATATACACCAGTCTAGTGTACTAGACTCAAGTTCCAGATAGCATGTTGGTGCAGTGCGGACCGTTGTAAGTTGAGAGAGAGCTACCTGAGGCCGCAGAGAGGCGAGTGTGTTTTCTTGGCATGCGCTTCGAAAAATGGAGAGACAGTGGCTATTGCTCGGCCTCGTGTCACGGACATGCCAGCATGGTGGATTGTATACACTGTATGCGCCACCTACGCATACCACAGGTTCCGTTATGAGACATGTGGCACCGCGAGGCTTTCCCAAGGCTTTCCTATGAAAAAACAGGGTCAATGTGGTCACGGAGGGATCGATAGAATATGGAAGATTGGGGCCATACATACATAGAGTGACAGAGAGCCCTTGATAGAGAGTAATCGTCTGAATTCTTGTCCGTGGGTGAGAGTACAGAAACATGTTTAAATTTGCAAGTCAGTCGACGACCGTGGAAGGGTCGGCGGCCCGCCGGGGGACTGCCGAATCAAGCGGAGCTTCAAACTCCGGCCATCCACGCGTTGGCTTGTGGCGCGCATCTCCACGGTGAACTATATGCAACGTCGTGATTCCCGAGTCTCAGCTTGTAAGTAGTAAGGTGAGATCGCGTGTTTTCTGACTCTTCAGGTTCTGATAAGCCTCTTCAGAGACCCCTGGATCAGCTTCATGGCGAGACGATCAACCAGGTCGCGGCGTGGCGGCTTTGTTTCCTCTGGGTTCGACCCGACCACGAGCGCTTTCCCCTTAGATCGTGAGCTCGCAATTTATCGTATGCATCCGAAACAAGCTAACTTGCGATTGGATCCGGAGTTCTTACGCAGGTGTTCCAGGACCAGGACTTCCTGTCAGAGGACTGCGTCGAGGCAGGTGCTAAAGACAAAGGCGAAACTACGCACGATCGGGTGCCGCAGACGCCACAGTCTGATGCGCCTGTGCTTCGTCTTCCGTTTGAAATTATGAACCAGATATTCGCCAACGTCAAGATGCTCGCTGGAACCACGCCGCCGAGGCGCCGCCAGCCTCCCAATTTCCTCGCGGTTACCCAGGTCTGCTACAGCTGGCGTAGTATCGCGTATAGTTGCAAGGATCTCTGGACGGACATACATCTGCAGAGCTACATGTGGACGCGGATTTCTCTAGACAGATCGAATCCGTACCCAGTCACCGTACGTTGTGTGCACGACGAGTACTCCGACGGCAAACCGCCAAATTCTGCCGCCATGGCCCTCGCTTTGCGCGAACTCCCCCGCATTCGAGATCTGGCGTTGGAGAAATGGCATCCTTACAAGCGTCCACGCGGTCCCATCAACACTTCTGCAGTCGATACCCTCGTCGCGGACGCCATCCGTCTCCTGACGGCACGCTCTGCGCCTCTACTGCAGGAGCTATCTCTCGACACCTCCCTCAGCACCCATCCCGTCTCCCTAGCTGGCATATTCCAGGACGACGTCCCCTCAGCCCTGTGTTTCCTGAAGCTGCGCAACTGTCAAATCCCCTCGTCGTCTGTCTTGTTCGCACCTACCCTCACCCGACTTCATCTGTACGATTGCGTCGCGTGGCCCACTGATGAACACGTGCGTGAGACGTTCTCTCGCATGCCTCGTCTCCAAAACGTCTTGGTCACTCCTGTCAAGTTTCGACGTCCCGTGGTAGGAATTGATCTGACTCTAAACCACGTGCATCTTTCCGAGGCTCGCAATGTTGCTTTCGTCGGCGATGTATTCCATCTCGCAATAGGCATGCGCGGCATATCCGTATCGTGCGGCTGTGACAGGCTTGAAGTTACATTCCTACCTCTAGGGCCAGGGCCCTTTCAACGGTATGCTTCCTGGGCGGCATCAACTATCCAGAGGCTATTCACCCCTGCCGAAGCCGATGCTTCATATGAGACAGTCGCCATCGTTCAGGCGGAGGACAACTCGGCGCCGCAGACCGCTGTCTTTCAGGCAAGCAATCCTCGATGCAACTCTGGTGGCCCCGGTCTGCCTGCGACATTGCAAGCGACGTTCCGTCTTGCCGGTCAATCGATCGACATCGCGTGCAGTCTACTGCATGCCCTCCCATCCGCGCGTGGCGTTCGCACCCTCCGGGCCTGCCACCCCGACCTCACGGTGCCGCTCTGGGTCAGCATCCGCGCGAATGGAGATCTAGAAACTGTCATCGCTGAGCGCGCCGCGGTGCGGAGTCTTGTCAAAGCGTTCGACCACGCCGCGCGGGAGGGCGACTTTCTCTTCCCCCAGCTGCGCCATCTGTATATCGTCGATGTCGTGTTAGGCAGCCTCGGCGACGCGGATAATATGTGCCGCGGGCTTGTGTCAGAGCTGGGGCGCATGCACGAGCGGGGGGAAATGTGCAAGTTGACACTCGTTACGTGCGATGTGGTGGAAGACGTGTTTGTGCAGATGCAACAGATGTTGGGGGTGGATCAGATGGAACGGGATGACGGGGATCCTGGGAAGAGTGTATGGTCAAGAATCGAATCCCTACCTTAGCTATGTCACAAAGCACAATACACACAATACAGTCGCTTGAAAGTGGCAAGTACTGATAGTTCGGAGATGAGGGTACCGCGGTCCGCTTGTGTCGTCGGCCGGTGCTGCCGCGCTGCGGAGCTTCAAACCATGGCAGATTCCGGTCGCCGAGGCAACGACGAAATAGTTCAACATCCTGAACGGCAGTGAACCCTCTCGTTAAGTAGCAGCCATGAACTCTGGTGAGATCGCTAGGGGATTGCCTTGTCTATAATTCCGAGCACTCTTTTCTTTCCTACACGCGGATGAAACGACAGTCTGCATCATCAGAACCTTCTGAAACAGCACCAGCGGACCATCGCGGCAATTCAATTCCTCAACCTCCACATCTCAAGATTCTCAACGCTCTCAATATGGAAGGGTTACAAGGCGGCGCACGTAAGTTCGCTGTTTCCTGGACACATACTTAAGGTTGGAGACGGCCTCATCTCAGCGTGGACTTGTAGTGCCTGTGGATAGCCTCTTTGTCGACGAGCCGGGCGTCGGAGACCAAGGCGTAACAATACGCGATAGGGTGCCACAGACACAAGAGTCTGATGCGCCTGTCCTCCGTCTTCCATTCGAAATAATGAGCAAGATATTATCCTACTTGAAGATCATCGCCGGCACACTGCCGCCTAGGCCATTCTACCCTTCCAGCTTTCTCGCAGCTACCCATGTCTGCTCCAGGTGGCGTACTATCGCGCTTAACTGCAAGGACCTCTGGACGGACATACATTTGCAAAGCCGAATGTGGACACGGATCTCTCTAGAGAGATCGGCTCCGTACCCGCTCGCCGTGCGTTGCGTGCACAACGAGTATTCCGACGACGAACGGCCAGATCCTGCCGCACTAGCCCTTGCCTTGGACGAACTTCCACGCATCCGAGAGCTGGCGTTGGAGAAGTGGCATCCTCTTAAACACCCACGTGATCCCATAAACATTCCCTCAGTCGAAACCCTCGTCGCAGATGCCATCCGTCTCCTATCCGCACGCTCTGCGCCTCTACTCGAGGTGCTATCTCTCGACTTCCCCTTCAAAACCTCTCCCGGCTCCCTAGAAAGGATATTTCATGACGAAATTCCCTCAGCTCTACTCTCACTGAACCTGCGGAATTGTCAAATTTCCCCGTCGTCAACGTTATTTACCCCTACCCTCATTTTACTTCATCTGTCCGATTGCGTTGTATGGCGCACAGATCAAGACTTCCGGGAGACATTCTCACACATGCCACACCTGCAGGACGTTTCGGTCATTCCTGTAACTGCGGTGCACCCCGCGATCGGAACTGATTTCACACGAAGCCCCCTATATCTTCCCGAGACTCGCAAAGTGACTTTGGTCGGAAGCCTATTCTATCTCGTGATAGCCCTGCGCCAGATATCCATATCGTGCGACTGCGATGAGCTCGATGTTACGTTTACGCAGGGCGACATAATAACACCGGTAATTCCACAACGGTATGCTTCATCTGTAGCGACAACTGTCAAGAAGCTCTTGACCCACGCCACAGTCGATGCCTCGTACGAAGTGGTGGCCCTGGTCCAGCCAAACGACCTTCCGGGGACAGCCGTCTTCCAGGCAAGCAGTCCCCGACGCGACTATGGTCGTCCAGGTTTACCTGCGACACTGCAGATTGCATTTAGTCTTTCTAACCAGTCGATCGACATCGCGTGCATTCTACTACATCTGCTCCCGTGGACAAGTCGCGTTCGTACCCTCCGGGCCTGCCACCCCGATCTCACAGCGCAGCATTGGTTCAACATGAGCCACCCGGACGGGGGCCCAGAAACCATCATCGCCGAGCGCGGCGCGGCGCAGAGTCTGGTCGAGGCGTTCGACCACGCCGCGCAAGAGGGCATCTCCCTCTTTCCCCAGCTGTGCTACTTGCACATCGTCGACGTCGTGCTGGGCAGCCTGGGCGATGCGGACGGTCTGTGCCGCGGACTTGTGTCGGAGCTGGGGCGCAGGCGCGAGCGGGGGAGAACGTGCAAGCTGACAATTAGTATGTGCGATGTGGCGGAGGACGTGCTCGTGGAAATGCGACAGAGGTTGGGGGTTGAGGCGGTGGAACGGGATGACGGGAACCACGACGAGTTTTAGTCTCGCGCGGGCACGGTCCAAAACGGAATCACCAGCGTAATTATACAAGAAGGTACACACTCAGTTATCACCAACTTATCTGATGAAGTTACAGTTGTTTTAGGGAGCCCGAATCCGATACATCGATTTACCATGCATGCAGTCCGAGAAATAATTATTGTCTGCCCATGTATGAATTACCAGTGAACGGCCGAGCTGAGCAGGTAGGTAGGAAGAAGAGCATTATAAAAACACACCCCACTCAGTAAGCCTCGATTCAGTCGCAACCGCAACCCGAGTCAACCGCCCGCACCCTCACATCTACTGAGACTCCAAGTACGGTCTGTACACCTCATCAAGGCCCGAAGGGTCAGTCCCGAAGACATATCTGCCAAACGAGCTATGGAGCCGATTGTAAATCCCACGAGTCGGGATGTAGACCTTGGCGGCGTGACGAACGTTGCCGTGGGTAAAGGCTAAAAGGCCGTACGCAATCTCGTCATCGTGGCAATGAAAGCCAAAGATTCGCAGAGCAGCAGCGTAAAACGTGTCCCGCGTCACCGGTTGCAAAGCCGAACTTACTCGATCGTTGTAGCGTCCAGGGAAGGCGACATGCACGGTCCGCACAGGAGGGCCGAATTGGTCGAAGAAGTTCACGATTTGGGCCTCGGTAACAGGGTAGGGCTGTAGTGTCCGGCTGGAAATAGAACGGATAAGGGAAAGTCTGGAAAAGCCGAAGCACGAAAACGCACGCTGCTAGCAGCTCGTCCAATGTCCAGGGTTTCATGATAAAGACGGTCGCTGCGCTGCTGTACGTTCTGAGCCACTCGGTGCGATCCTTCCGTGGTGACGCCGCTTGCACGATGAAACGACGCGAGTGCTTCAGGAATGGCGAGACCTGAGCCAGAACTTCGTTGGAGGCAACGATGGCCCATGCCCGAACGTCGACGTACTCGTCCAGAGTGCCAGAATAGTCGCCGTCATTCGCGCTTACGTCCCACACTCCTTCTTCGTCAAAGACATAGAAGTGTCCAGGCGCGTTCTGATAGATCGTCACCTTCTTCGCCTGCAGCCGCAAGGCGAGAACGTACAGTTCCCACAGCGCTTTACCTGTGCGGTGAGGCCGGTGAGCTACACTATGCGGTCGACAGGGGCTATCACAGACACGCACCAGTGCCAGATTGGCCGCGCAGGATGAATGCGGCTCTATGGACGCAACCTTCGTTCTCGAACGGGTTGTCTTCGTTAACCAGGTTCCACTGCGCTGTTGGGCTCGAATCTCCGCCCAGGCTGTCCAGGACGGGGTCAGGGGCTACGGACGGTTGAGATGCAGCGCCGGCCTTTGCACAGTCCACAGCAGCGTCCAGGGCCTCTCTGTATTCCGGCCTGATGAGCACGCCTGAGGGCATACCAGCGAACTTGCATAAGGCGGGCGCAGATAATACGGTGACCGTGCTTGGGACGTGAGGGGCGTTGATATCAATTGTGCCGTCTCGGTCCACGGTGTTGCTGTGAGATATCGTGGAGCTGTCCCAAGTTTCCTTCCAGATTTGATGGATTATATCACTGGTAGGCAGATATGTGGCATGTTTGTATCCGTGAAGTGATTTTAATGAAGGCCGCATGTCGCTAGAGGAATTTGCCCAACGCAGACGCTACGCACTCGGAACAGTCTTATAGAGAATTATAACCCAGCATGATGTCATCAGCAGGATTCACGCCGCTCCATCGATAGCCATGCCCATGTTCCATTCCTGAATGGAACCACGTCGATTAGGTACTTGAATCGACCTACCCTCCTGTAAGTAGGCTACCTTAGCCTACCGTTGGAGCAATAGATTAGGAAGCAACCTGAGATGGATATCCTGCAGTAAGACACCCAGTCGATAGTGCCGTGTGATCAGAGCAGCGAGTAATTGTCGCGGAGGCATGCCGCCGAAAATTGGTGCGCAGGGAGCCTCTATGGAAGCGCAGAAAACGGACGAAGTGACAAGGAGCACGCGCCTGGAACTTGGAAGCAGGAAGCCCTGCATGCATGCAGTGAAGCTTGAAGGGGTCACAACAAACACTAGGCCAACAACGAAACTCCGGGCTCAGGGCTCAGGGCTCAGGCTCTGCGTTGTCATAATAAGGCCCCTGCATAAGTATCCCTAGATATGTCCATCACAATACGGACGGAAAGGCTGAAAAATCGGCGGACGTCCGATCCAATTCACGGACGTCCGGAGCTCGCCCAGTCCGATCGTAATCCGGACGTACGACCTCTCATTCGAGGACCAACCCGGCATATTCCCGACATATGAGCTCAAGGTAGAGGCGAGCCTGAAGCGTACGCGAGCCACTGCCAGAATTGACCCCCCAAGAGACAAAAGAGACCTTCTCGTGTATCGAGGTTCAAGTATCCGGAAGTACGGACGGAAGAAGGCAGAATATAATGGCCCGAGCCAATGTGGACAGAATACAGTCAGATGGTCGGGGAAGGAAAGGCCAGAGAACACGGTTATAAAGGGAGACCCGGTCAAACGCGAGAGGGGGGAGATGGTGGGGGAAGGAGGGAAAGGGAGAAGCGGTGGGCGAGTCGCGCCTCGAGCGACTGACTTTACAGCGATTTGCATATATGATGGCAGTGGGTGGCGCCGAAGTCGACTGCTCGAAGACCGAATTCATCGGGCTCCGAAACGTCTCCGAAACAGTCCGAGGGAGAAGTGAGCAAGGTGTCGAGGGATTAATCACCTTCGAAAGCTAGCGAGTGGGAAGCGCAAGGATAGCGAGGGCCGCGGGAATGTTGTCGAAATATTGCAGATATCTCAGATAACCCCGGTATATCTGCCACCGATAATTACCAGTACGGTACGCCGATTGGACCCATCGCCTATGCGCATGCTTGACTTGCATTTCACCTGGGATTGAGGAATCCATGCCAGTGACTGGGATTCAAACATAACAGTACGACAACATGATGACAGCGCGACAAAAGAAAATAACACTAGCAGGGCCGGCTTCGGGGAGTCAGCCAACAGGAAGGAAAGAGACAGCCTGGGCGAAGTTGAACTGTGACTGTCTAACAGGTGCAATGAAGAAGAAATCCTCGTGGCCGGGACGTATGAGTCGCATGCGCGAGCCCTCCGGAACGCTGAACTTTTCAGCTACTCCTGTGACTCGCGGATCGTAACCCATCGCGACATCCCATGACATGAGCTTGTCACCAAGTTGGTAGTCACCGGGCGCGGCAATGGGGTAAATCTCGTAACCAGGGGGTGTGCTGACTGGGACGCGTTGGCGGATATGGAAGAAGTCGACGAAAAATTGTCCAATGTCCTCCACGCCACCGTCCCAAAATCGGAAAGCGTAGGGGGATTGGGGAATGGGGATGTACGAAACGCTGCGATCGTCATCCGTCGGTAAGGCCTGGTTGACGCGATGGATCAGCGGTTGCTACAGAACACCAAGCAAGAATGAGATGACGCACTCCCATGAGTGCGAGAGAACCATGGTTTTTCAATAAGTGGTTTATCGCTGCATTGTGTTCCTCCAGGGCAGACCAGAGCGTCTCCTCTGTAGCGCCTTCCCGAATAAGCATCGCCTTGATCTCCTCTTCGGTCATGCGCTTGAACGCAGGGTAATGCGAAGACAAGTACTCGTTTAATACACTAACGAATTTGCGAGGCTCAGGCTGGCGAGAAGACTGCGCCGCTTGCTGTGGAAGAGACGACGCGCCGCGGGAGCGCACCGGCGAGGACGTCGGGGTGGGTAACTGTCATGCAGACGATTGTCAAAAACATTGCCGAATGATGATGACACAAGCGCACATTGTTTTGGACGTCACGGCGGCGAGACATGATTCCTGGCAGGAGTGTGCGGGTGGACAATGTAGAGAGTGAGAGGTGGGGGGTGATGCTGAGAAGGTCGTCGAGGAATAACAGGCTGTCCCAAAGAATGACGTCGACTGCCCCAGAATACCTGGACGCCAGACGGTTTGTCTAATAGACAATAAGACTCGGTCTATTAGACAATTGGACCGGTCTGAATAGACAATGAGACCGCCGATCGTAGACCAGGAAAATAGACTTTGAGACTCCGGCTTCTCCGAGAGAGTCCCGGCTGACTAATCAATCCCGACGCGTCGCGCGACGCGCGTCGCTGTTCCGCCCATCCCACCCGCCAGCACCATCCGCTCGTTGCTCGCTGTTCCGCACCCTTTGCTACGCGATTTCTGCTGGGTTGCAAGCCTCGCTGTCTGCAGGGGTCAAGCTGAAGCTCTCAGGGTCTCCTGGTGCCGCTCACTCGCTGCACCATCATCTTCGGTAAGCAAACTCTCGCGCGCCGGCTCACTTGGGTGCACAGGCCTCGAACACACGCCGCAGCGGCCGCACGGATGGAATAGCGGTAGCTTCGGGGAGCCCTTAGGGCATTCTCCGAAAAAGGATGGTGGGGGGAGGTATGAGTGTCGAGGGCGGGTCGAGGGGCGGAATGGCACCGAGGCCTGTATTGCCCATCCCGAAATCCTGTAACCCACTTACCCTCAGCCTGCTCACCAAAAATTACCCCACACCCCTATCTACTTACCCAACCCCTTACCATACCCCTACATGCTGCACCCTTGGTGACTTTCCCGCAATCTATGAAGTTAACTTATGATGAGAAGGGCACTAAAATTAGCTTGAATAATGCACCAAAATTGCAAACATATGTGCATATATTATTAGTGAATTTTTTAAAATTTTTGTGGAGACAGCTGTGAACACGACGACCAAACGACGACGAGCAGCGCATCCCCGACGACTTGCGCGATTTGGGCGTCCCGGCATGCCTCGGCACGGCGCGGCGTCGGGAACTTACCTCATCGATCTCTCCGGGACCGCCGTGTTTCACATCACGTGGAGACGATCTTGAAGTCTTGAAGTCCATTTTCCAAGCGGTACAAGTCTATTTTACACGGTCTTAAAGTCTTAAAGTCTTAAAGTCCCATTGTCTATTAGACAAGTGGTCTGGCGGCTGGGTGCCCCCCCCCCAATTCGTCCGGATTGACAATGAGCAAGGTACATAATTCTGCCAAACACCGGCGACTTGCGGCCTGACCAGATTCTTCCAGATTCCCGCCATAACGCAGTGTTCGCATCCCCGTCGCCAGCTTGCCTCCTCCAAGCTCTCTAAGATTCTCTGAATACTTCTTTTACAGCAGTATCTGCCTTGCGGGGCACTGGAAAAGCAGCAGAACGGTACAGTTTGCGCCCCCTCTCAGTCCACGGACCGTGGCGGACGGGGCCAAACCAGGCAGGATGTGCCGAAGAGACACCTGCGAGAAAGGCAATGCGTCTATCGTGTCCGCTGTAGCTGTCAAGCCTTTCTGACTTCCTTGGAGTAGGCAATACTTATGGGGTAAAACACTTCGATGATCCTGCACAGCGGGCTCGACATGTACAGATGGCAGTCTTCAGCATCTTGACTATCAATAATGCGAAGGCTCGGCATCGTCGGGATACAACTACGCCAAGATTTCTCAATGTAAGAGGTGGCTGTCAGGCATGTACGACATACCTTCCCGGGGTTAAAGAGTCCATGCGGGTCGATGGCCCTCTTGATCGTCTTCATCAGCTTGACCGTTCCTTCGCCCAGTTCCTCGACCAAGAACTCTTTCTTTCCGACGCCGACACCATGCTCTCCGGTACCTGCAAGTCGTCAGCAGACATTACTTGCTCTGAAAACGACTTGCTCACAGGTTCCATCCAACGCAATAGCGCGCTCAACCATTCTGTGTACCAATCGGCGAACTGTGACAAGCTCTTCATCCGTTTTGAACAGCATCAGCGTATGGAAGTTGCCTGGCAAAAAATGGCACATCAACGTCGAGTCATCGACAAGCATCACCAAACGTACCATCGCCCGCATGCCCGACCATGGTATACTTGATTCCTGACTGCTCCAGGTCTTGTTGCGTCTGGTACACCAGCTCCGGCAGCTGCGATATCGGCACGCTGCATAGATCGTCCAGCACAAATCACGAAACGACAAGTAAAGAAACCCTGCGCACCACACATCCGTTGCCCAGCCTTTTGCGCCGTCGCCGCCATACGCCAGACCGGAATAGTGCGCATTCTTGCGATCGGTCCACATCGTCTCAGCCTCCTCTGCATCTTTTGCGAGCGTCCACCGGCTTCCGCCATGCTTCTTCACGACCTCCTGCACGATGCGTGCGGTCTCTTTGATTGAAGCAGCGGACGGGCCCTGCAGCTTGAAGAACAGGTGGTCCGCGACGTCATACTTACGCGCAGATGCACCGTAGAGGTTCGTTGCTTGCATGAACGCCGCATCCGTGAGCTCGATACATTCTACAGGATGTGAGATTCTGTAGAGACTGAATAGAGTGGATGAGACCCACGGACGCCAACGCCGCGGGTTAGAATCTCGACGACAGCTTCCGTCGCATTACGGACGTTGGGGAACTGAGCAATGGCAACCGTAGTCGGGAGGAGAGGTGCTAAGCGGATGGTAACTAGAGAAGTCAGGCGCTCGTCTATATAGGAGCAGGGCAAGGATCATACCTTCGGTGACGATGCCTAGCGTGCCCTCCGCACCGATAAACAGTTTTGTGACATCAAACCCGGCTGACGACTTCCGAGATCGACGACGGGTCTTGATGACCTCTCCAGAAGGTAGCACGACGGTCTACAGAAGAGCGATTGTTGTTGTTGGCGGCTGTGACGAGAGGCCACGGAACACCTACCGCATTCAAGAACCACTCGCCCTTGGCCGTACCATATCGCACGGCATTGGCTAGATGTAGCAAGTAATTAAGGATTGTGTGAAGATCCCTGATAACTGGGTCTCACTTCCCGAGCAGCCCGTGCTCAGCATCCCGCCAATTGTCGCGGTGGGACCTGGATCGAGCTATCGGACGAAGATGTCAGTCGTGAGCAACGGCATTGAATTACACGGCCAAGGTACGTACAGGGAAAAACAGGGGTATACCCCGTTCTTTCAAGGTCTCGTTAATCTCCATCCAACCCACACCCGGCTGACAGATGAGGTCAGAGTCGGCCTCTATCGCGCGTCAGGAAAGACAACACATCGAGTTCACATCGAGGTTCGCACCATGTATCACCAAGATCTTGTCCATCCTGGACATATCTACACATATTCCTCCATCAGCTCCCTAATATATGCATGAGAACACACAGAAAATTCGACAGGAGAGTCCACTCTAGTCCACTTACCCCGAGGAAGTGCCCTTCTAAACTGGTCCCGCCCGAGTAAGGAATCACTGGCATCCGGAATTTGTTCGCGATTTCAACGATCTTGACAACATCTTCAGTCGAATGTGGATAGACAACCACGTTGTGGGGGAGTCCTACACGCACTTGTAAACTATGGCATGTCATGAAGCCAGCGTTCTACGCACCGGGATGCCAAGTATTAATAGAAATGCCGTGAGCTGCTAGGTCGTCAGGATTTGTGGACACATCGTCCCCCGAGGTGAACCCCGCCTTCAGGTCCTTTATGGCTTGACTGAAGTCGTCCTTGGAACCATACGCAGGCTTCGTTGGCGTAGCAGGGTGCACTGACACCTGGCTCAGGCGTAAGCCGGCGTAGAATCCACCGATACCGAACAACAAGCTGGCGAGGGTAAAGGCAGCGCGACTAGGGCCCTTCTTTCTGGGACGTAGAGTGCTGAGTGAACGGATCTTGGGCACATGCAGTTGCCTCTGACATTGCCGTCTTAGAGACGTCCAGCCGGTCTGCATGTCGTGGTCAAAAAGAAAGCCTGACACGATGACCGCGTTACGTCCTCACCTGGTTCGGAACTGCAAGCTTCCTTGAGGCATTCCGGCATCCTGATGTGAAGCTTGGGCCAGGGCGGAGCTTGAGCAGAGCTTCAGTCGTCTTCGCAGGGTCGGCATCAGGTCGGCATCGTGACTTGCAAGTCCTTGCTCAACGGCCCGACGGCCCCGCCTTGCCGCTGCTACGGGGACGGTCCCAGATCTCCCTCTCTGTTTTTACGAATCCTGCGCTCATTCCCAGAGATGGAACTATTTTCTTAACCTTTCTCGCGCATATATGGCGTAAGAGTTATAACGTTCCCCAACTGACACCGTTCAATATCAATGTTCGCAGTCACAGACGCTGCCCTGCACGCCAGTGCGCCACAGAAGTTAGAACATCTACTTCCTCAGCTGGACCAATATCAGATCATTGTCGACCATTTTCTACAGCCAAAGATCATGACAAGCCATCCAATGCAAAGACCTACAGATAAATGAATCAGCGTTCGAGTCGGATGTGAAACATCCGTCGCCACTCGCCGGCGACAACCTGAGTCTTGGAGGTGTTGGGTGGCGCCAGGCTCTTGTGATGTGGGGTAGAAGAGTTTCCGCACCGCGATGCCTGAGAGATTCCGCAGTGTGAATCGTACTCGTGGGCGGCGCGAGGAAGTGGAAGGCTCATTCGTCTTCCGACAGACAACCATTTCGCCTCCTTCCCGGACGGACGCTGGTCAGATACGACCGCATCTCCGAGACCCATTGTCTCTGCTTCCATGCGTCCTCGTGCAAGGCCCCCTGGATTTCGACGATCTTCCTCGTGCAGCCACTGCTCCTATTAGTCCTCTCACTGCGAGCGAACAGCTCGCGGCCCATGGTCTTGGGAACGACCTCGTCTCTCTCGCTCACGAGCACGAGCATATCGCTGATCAGAGCGTTCAGGACCGTGTCTGCCCGGATTGTATCCATCGCGGAAGCTGCGTCCCACCGATCCCAGACTAAGGGGCCCATGTGATGGTATGGCAGCCATCGTTGAGGATAGAGTGCGAGCACCATCGCAGGGACCGACGAGAAAGGATTCTCGAGGATGAGTCCACGGATGGTAGGGTACTGGGAGGCTGGAAGTTGAGCGAGGAGGCAGACAGCTGCAGCACCGCCAAGTGAATGGCCGTACACGGTCAGGGTGGAAGTGGGATATCGTGCAGCGGCGTATGCGAGTACGTGGGAGTAGTCTGCGATAATTCCATTTTGAGTCGGCCGTGAAGAGCTGGATGTCCAGTAGGAACGAGGAGCCGCGGCAATGATTGTGAGGGAAGGCAGCGATTTCAGAAGTGCGTCGAAGATGGGTATGCGATGAAGCGGATTTCCTGCATTGCCTGGGTGTGCAAGTTATTCTTCAGCACGGAAGTTTGTTTCTCGACACCGACCTTGCAAGTAAATGATGACATTGTGAGGAGAGGACGGTGAGGCCGAGTCGTCTCGATGAAGAACAAGGCCGGACAAGACGATACCCTTCTGACTGGAGATGGAGACCTCTTTGCACACAAGGCCCGCAGGCATCGGGGCGTCACGAAGTCTCTCGCTTCTAGAACCCAACGGCACGTAACCTACGAAGATGGAAGATTCAACACCAGGTGAAAGAACATGCGCTCATTCACGCACCCATGTAGATAATTTTACGCTGGAATATGTACATCATGAGGCACTGCTCAAGTTAGCGCTACCACATACTAGTGAGGAGCCTTGGAGGAACATACTTTATACACCCACAGAACCAAAGGAAGACCCAAAATGACCGACAATGCGAGAAAACCTGACGGCGTTTCAGCAGAAGGTTGCATACCGACGGCCCCCGCAAGGGTCAAATCACGGAGTGGAAGCCTCAGCAGGCTGTCGAAGAAGCCATGCCATCGTTTGCGGTCCGTACAACGTAGCCATCTTCGTGCGGATTGGCGTGACAATGGGGGGACATAGAGACGTTGCAGGAGACGGTGAGAGGATGCGATGCGGACGATCTGGCGAAGCCCCACGGACATGTGTAGGATACGAAGATCTTGAAAGCGACTACCCCCAAGTCAAGCTCAGATCAGAATACTCGGGGTCTGCTGCACATGCGAGAGAAATTAGGTTGAAGTGGTTTTGAAGTGGTTGGAGAACAAGCGTAGAAGCTAGGCGCAGCTCAGCTCGGCAAGTTGCCTCAGACGCCCGGGCCGACTTGACTCGGACAACGACATCGACATCTCCCTTGAATCTCTGATATGCTCTACAGACTACTGTTCGTGGAGATCTTTTGTCTTTACAAGCCCAACGATGTCACAACGATAGCATACTCCGGCGCAGTACTCGTTTGGAGGAGCCTCAGCACGCAAATAACCGTCACGGTGTTGTGCGATCAGTAGCGTTCCATCATCCACGATGAGTGCGCACTTGGTCGGCGCAGCGAACGCAAAGCGTTGATGTATATGCACAATACAAGCCATTGAGCCATCTGTCTGACTGTCTCGCTCTTTCGATATTTCCGACGCCCAGTTGCCGTTATTCCGCACCAGGACACCACCAGGTAAATTCCTTCAAAGCAACAGCGACGGCCGTCTCCACACGAAGTTCGCTACCAGCTGTAAAGGTGTGGTAAGCACAACTGCCTTGCGACACTGACCAAAGTATCCATACCTCATAACGCTTCATACTTATGTGGATCGTATCTCTGTGCATGTTCCAAAATCGCTGCGTGAGCGGCCCGCAAAGCATCCGCGCGAGAGTAGTTGGGTGGGGCTTTCATGGCGAGTCGTCGTGCATCAGCAGCGTAGCTGATAGGGTAATAGCCATTGATGTAGTATATGAATTCTGCGACGAGTCAGTACCAGAGCATCGCCCATACCACGGAGTACACGTACTGGGCCGCCATATTTTGAGATTCCGACACAATTGGTACAGCTCATCGCAGTTGAAGACAGCCTCGCGGGGAGCGACTGCGCCTTGCACAATGTCCATCTTGCACTGACATTCCACCTCCACAGCCTCACCGAAATCGATGACAATCGGGTGGCCGTCCTTCACGAGGATGTTCCGTTCGGCCAAATCGCGTTGCTCAACCCCAGCACGATGAATTTCTCGGAATGCTTCGATGAGTTGAGTCCTGAGTGGGAGGTTAAAGCGACAAGCTGCAGAAAGTACAGGGAAACATACTTGAAAGCGGGTTTCATGGCTGCAAAACACTCTCGCACTTCTTCCCCACAGTCCTCTAAGACAAGAATCGTCCTCGGCTCCCCTTGAACTTCCCCAGTATAATATCCGTAGCATCGCGGTAGGCATACGCCTTGCAAATGCTTGAGCTTGCCGTCGTAGAGACGCTGTTCCTTTGCTAGACGCTTGATGGACGGAGACTCGAGTGCTAGCTTGCAGACAACGGACAAGCTGGCTTCTCCTGAGCCACGAGCAAGGGTGCCACGATAAACTTCGACATATTCGCCCCATGCGATCAAGGTGGTGTCCTTGACGAAGAGTTCGGCTGAAGGTGCCGGTGCGGCATTGTGATCCTGATGGTGGAAGACATGCGAGCGCACAGGTCTTTGAAGACCGTCGCGAACGCAGACAGGCATGTCGAATGTGAGCGACATCTCTGGAGACGATGTTAGACGAGAACGCGAATGGCAGAAGATGAGAGCCAACCACAGAGGGCCAGACGAGCGTGTCCTTGCAGGTTGTGGCCGCGGGCGAGGATATCACGTGGGCGAGACAATGAGAAGGATGTGTCGATGTGTTGTTCATATCTCGTCCGAGGCCGTGTTAATCAACAGTCCAGGCTGCAAGGTGCGATTATAACAGACTTGCAGCATCATGTACCGCCGACAGACAGTGAGAAGAGAGCTACATGGCGCGCCGGGTGTTACTTGGCCGCCACGGCGAGGGGGGACGTCCTATAGTTGACAGTGCCAGAAAAGGTGAGTATGCAATCCAGTTCTTCGAGCCGCTTCGGTGAAGAGCGACGGGACGACGGAGTGGGCCGCAGTAAACGCTCTGGGTCAACTCTTGAAGGACGCTCGGCTAAAAGGTTGAGAGCAGATATCTTGGCGTGGGGGTCCGTTGTCTCTCATGCAGATCCAGAGCCCGTGGATCTGCACAACTCCGACAACGGCGCGATAGATGTTGAGCAGAAGGATTTCGTCGGCAACGATCATGGCGTCGATGGACTGTACTGGCCCTATTACTGATATTCGTATTTATTACCTGTCTTCGATATTGTTCTTGTTGACAATATGGAGGAGGAAGGCCCAAGTTTTCCATGCTACTGCAGCTGCCTGTAACGTCGGGCGATATTTTCGCCGATATAATCCGGCGTCGTCCACTCGAGCTTGACGCAAGCTGCTAAGCGCGCCAAATCGCGATGGCATGAGGGGGCTGTGGGCCAAGTTTCCGAGGATACCTGCATACAGAAAACGATCAAGAATAAAACACACATCTACATCATATGTCACACCCGTAGCACATACTCTCAATACGCTACAGTGAGGAAGACAAAGGTGATACAGAGATAGGCAGAATAGGACCGATACTGGGACCTTACCGAGCGGCCTCAACAACTTGCGGCTGTTGTGTGCCAGCCCGGACCATAGCGGCTCCCAGTGCTTGAGTGCGGATTGACAGGCCGCGGGTCTTTTCGATGACCGACTGGTATATCGGTAATGCGGGGCGGTTGATCTCGATAACATTCTGCATAAGACAATGGCATTAGTGATGGCTGAGCGACGGCCAAGGACGTGGTTCACACCTTTTCGAGGTCAATTTTAGCGTCAGCACCCATCCGCGTGTCCCGAATGAGATTGACGATCCACTTCTCACCGTCGTCACGCGAGAGATTGAGGCGCTCAGACAGGTCGCTACACCGATCACATCAGCCTCCGGAATGACGGCGAGCGTAGCGGAACTCACGCAATATCGATACGCTGGTGGATGCGGCAATACGCCTCGCTGATGAGGTACCGCGCGTTGTCCAAGAACTCCTCCCGGAACTCGCTGAGGAAGAAGTCGTCCGCGACCACGCGCTCCGCGATCTGCAACTCGCGCTGCGCCGCCTCGAAATCAAACTCGACGTAGAGCTCCTTGAGGAAGCGCGTGATCGGGTCGGAGTATTGGTACTCCTCGAGCTGCACGATCTTCACGATCTCGCGAATCGCGTGTCGTACGCGCCCACTCGTGGGCGGTGCCTGCTGCGCCTTCCGCGAGAGAATGGCTGCCACGGCGAGGTAGCGCAGGATCCAGGGGGATGCGGATTGGATCGTGTTGAGGTATGCGGGTGCGAGGAAGGTCTCGAGCAGGAGGGTGCGGCCCGCAGGATGATTGAAGTATACGAACAGTGACCAGTGGATGAGCCATGTGCGCGAGTGCAGGGCGCTGAGTGACTCGACATGCGACGACGTCGGGAGAAGTGGCGTTGATGCTGCCCGAGCGTCGATAGATTCGCGAAGGGTATTGAGTTCCTCCAGGGCGACATCCCATTTTCCGGTGAGAATATCGGAAGCGAGTTTGCCCCAGTGAGCGGACGTGTTCAGATCGGTGTCTGTGGAAAGCACACGGAAGTGGTACAGATAATCGGCAGCACCAGAATAGTTGCCGTAGGTGTATTGGAACTGGCCGAAGTTGTAGAGGGCGGTGATTTGCTCGAGAGTCAACTGCAGAGAATGAGGACAAGATTCGAAAGGGTATATCAGGAGAAACTCACGCCATAGTTATCCTTAAGATATGTCAAGTTCTGATTTTTGTCTTGCCTCAAAGCTTGAGCTACGTCTGGGTTCTCGATGACATCCAAGACTGCTTGTGCCTCTTGTTGCAATTGCTCGTTCGTTGAAACAGCCTTTTCCCTCTTCGCGGCAAATTCTAGTCAAAATTGCACCTCAACAGTAGATCCGCCGGCAAAGGCGACCTCACACACCTTCGGGGATCTCGCTATCAGGGTTCAGCTGCTCATACAGATTCTGTGCATAATCCACCATGTTCGTGCCCTTGGCGAGTTCATACTGGGCAGCTGAGACCTGTTCTATCGGGAAGAGACTGATTTCCACGAGATGCGCGAGTAAAGGAAAGGCAAAATGCCGGTCCAGGTAAGGGATGATCGTCTTTGTGAGGTCGTATTCGGCCATTTTGCGAGCTCGTGAAGCGGAAGAGAAAAGGACGCAGACTCGGTGGAAGAGACGAGATTTCAGAGGACAAGCGAAATTTCGAGACACGTGACATAGCGGTCGCGTCTCTTTCGTGCGACGTGCGTGGCGGTCGACATCCACTCGACCACCACATTCCTTCCATCCACCACGTCTTGTTGGCAGCCATGACTTCAATTACTCGTAATCTTCCATGGTTTATTAAGGATCTGGGCGTTTCCATCGTCGGAGACGTGGGTAATAGCTTGCTGCATGCTGCTGTGTCGCTAATTTGTTACTAGAAATGTTACGTATCCTTAGTGGAGAACCTGAACATCGAGGACGTCGAATGCTTAAAGTACTCGCTCTCCAAGGGCCTCGGCCTTGGGATTGTAGTGGGAGGAGCTGTCATGAAAGTGCCTCAACTGCTACTCAGTACGCCGCATTTCCTGGGTGACCAGGAAGATTTACTGAACATCCCTCATTCTTTCAGTTCTGAACGCCAAGTCTGCACGCGGCTTGTCTCTGCCCGCATATGTCCTCGAAACATTGTCCTACGCCATCACTCTGGCGTATTCTGCGCGTAATCACTTCCCATTCTCGACATACGGGGAGAACCTCTTCTTGACGATCCAGAACGTCCTCATTACCCTTCTCATTGTGTACTATGCGCCTCCCACGCAACAGCAACATCGTGGACTTACGACTCCCACACCCCGACCGACGGGCCTACTCGTTGCGATGGTCGCCATCGTGCTCGTCAACGCCTTCGCACTGTCAGTAGTGCCCGCGAGCGTTCTCGCGCTCCTCCAGCTCTCGACGGTCCCCATGTCACTCTTTTCGAAAGTCCCGCAGATCGCCCAGAACCACCGTGCACGCTCCACCGGCCAGCTCTCCGCCGTGGCCGTGCTCGCCCAGATCGGCGGCTGCGCGGCACGCCTGTTCACCACCGCGCAGGAGGTGGGCGACCCCGTCGTATCCGCAGGCTTCGCGCTTGCTCTCCTGCTCAACGTCGTGCTCGGTGTGCAGATGTGGGTATACTGGGGCACGGACTCCGCAGTGCCCTCCGCGCGCGACCTCGTGCAGGACAAGGTCTACGAAAAGGACCTCGGGCGCGGCGAGAAGGTCGACATCGTCGTTCCGCCGCAGTCACCTGCTGCCACGCAGACCGCACATCAGGTGCAACCTGCGTCGTACGGAAGGAAGTGGGCACGGAAAGTGGATTGATCAGTGCCGAGGTTGGGTGTCAGCCGGAGTTATATTGTGTGTACGGAATTGTTGGTATAGCTTCTTAATTATGACCCTTGCGTCTACATGCTGACGGAGAACGGCCATCGACACAAGACCCTTATCTCCTCAACCCCGTCTTTCTCAGTTATGTTCTGATTTTTTGTGCCTTCAAACACGGGCATCGACATACCACGTCGGAGAATATCAGAGACGATGTACCCCATCACCAGCCGACAGTCCTTCTCTGCCACGACAGTGATCCACCTAAACACCATTGACAGCCCCGACGCGTCTCAGGTGCACCGACAATGTATAAAAGGCTTGAGGACGTTAACATCTATCCTCAGTCCGCCATGGCGAAATTCACCTTCACCACTCTTTGTGCTCTAGCTTGTATCTTCGTCCTCACTCTTACCTCAGTCAATGCGCAAGCGAACGCTGCCGATGTCCAGGAGTGCGACAGCTTGACCACAGCGTCATCGGCGGCCTCGCTCCTCAGAAACCTGGGCATCCCAGTTCCATCTGACCCCAACGAGCTCGTGGGGACGCGTTGCACTCAGGACACAGGCACATTGTGCAGCGCCATTCCGCCGACTGCGAGGTAAGCAGACTGCATACGCTGGATTTGATCTATGTTTCTTACAATGAGCAATTGCAGGTGGTGAGGGAACCTCTGGGCTTTCGCGTGCGTGTCAGATACTAACGCGGGCATGTTTCTGTTCAGCGAGGCGGACTTCTGTGTTTGCTGCCAGACGGTCATCTTCACGGGTAAGCTTGCATAGGCACTACACGATACGAGTTTGACACATTTTGGCAGGAACGCCGGCTGGCGCGGTCGGTTTGAACTGCACGCGTGTCCTCACTTGAGAGTGCAGGACAAGTTATGAATGCTATGATAGGAGAGGGTGCTCAAAGATGATGGATTGTTGGGTTGGTCCGTTTGATAAATGAAGAACAGGTTTCTCGGTGAGAAGCACTAGTTTTTTCAGTATCAACATATGAGGACCGGGATACTATGATAAGAAGTGCGAAACGATGCCTACGCCGTGCGATGAGGAAACAAGCATATCTCCGGTCTTCGATGTGATCCAGAATACCTGGCCGCCAGGCTGTTTGTCTCATAGACAGTTAGACTGTAGGTGGGCCTACAAGTCACCCGAGATAGAGTAGACAGACTCAGTAGAACTTCGCGAGCTCATCCGTGTTGACGGTGACCGTAACCGCGGCGACAGGCTCGGCCTCAATCACGCGATGAACGACAACGACGACGACATCCAGCGACATCCGCAACGCTCTCAAAATGCTTTCCCTTTGGCTTGCCTCGAGAATCTCCTCTTCTCACGGCGTGGACGGGTGCGCAGTGGGAACGTAATAAGGAGCAATCGAGGGTCGGCTGACCTTTCCTTCCACTGACTCGAGTCGACATGTTGGGACGATGGACAAGCTCCCTCCTCTCTCGTAGCTCGCGCAGCCAGTATATCCGAGCCATTAAGCACGCCCGGCCTATCAGCACCGTCTCACGTCCAGCGACTCGTTATGGCCAGCTGGCTGTCGTCGGCTCGCTTCTCGGACTGGGCGGCTATTACCTGGGCGCCCTCTCACACAGCACAGAACTCGCGGGAGCGGCGAAGCCGGTCTATGGCACGAAGGAAGACTTTGGACGTGCCATCAAGGACCTCAAGGCTGTATTTCCTTCGGAAGACGCGGTCTCGACAAATCCCGACGACCTCGCGGCCCATGGCATTTCTCCCAATACATGGCACCCAGGTGCGTGGCTGTCTCGACGAGTTGGCAGTGCGTGGCTTACAGGTTTCCTTACAGGACTTCCTCACAGCGTGGTTGTCTATCCGCAGTCCACCGAAGATGTCGTGAAGATCGTTCAGGTCGCCAACCAGTACCGGATGCCAGTGATACCGTATTCCGGCGGCACTAGTCTGGAGGGGCATTACCTTGGGGTGAATCAACTCGCATTCTCTGAAGCGCTCTCTGACGCTTATTGACGACTCTCGCAGGGCGAACTTGGCGGTATCTGTGTGGATATGTCCAGAATGGACAAGATCCTGGCGATACATGGTGCGTACTCTAATGTCTGCACTCGATCTACTTTTCTGACACCCGTCTCCACCTGCAGAGGCCGATTCGGATCTCGTTTGTCAACCAGGCGTGGGCTGGATGGAAATAAATGAGACTTTGAAAGACCAGGGCATTCCCCTCTTTTTCCCGGTATGCTCGCGCATATTTTGAATGTAATCCTTACGCCAATATCCATGTGTTCGACAGCTCGACCCCGGACCCACTGCGACCATTGGAGGCATGCTCAGTACAGGTTGCTCGGGAAGTGAGGCACCACTTCCCATCAATCAAGAGTACCCTTCTGACTCTATCTCCAGCCAACGCCGTGAGATACGGAACGGCCAGGGGAGAGTGGTTCTTAAATGCGGTCAGTCAGACAAAGTCTCGTCTATCATCTATCCGAGGCGCATCTAACGCTATTCGATGCTAGACGATCGTATTGCCCTCAGGCGAGGTGATCAAGACGCGTCGTCGCTCTCGCAAATCCTCGGCAGGATTCGACGTGACGAAGCTATTCATCGGCGCGGAAGGTACTCTTGGTATTGTCACCGAAGGTTCTGTCTTAGATAATGCTTATTTCTACGGAGCCGATTGCTCATTTTCTGTTTAGTCACTGTCCGTCTTGCGCCTCTCCTCCCGACTACGGTCGCCATCGCCCAATTCCCGAATGTTCGCAAAGCAACGGAGGCCGTAGTCGAAATCCTCAACCGCGGCGTTGGCATCCGTACGCCTTTTTTAATTCTGCAGACGTCGACTTTGACACCTCACGTGTGATGCAGAATGCATTGAACTCACGGACGCAGCATACATGCACGCGACTAACCTCTACGGTGCGTCTGAGAGGAAATACGAAGTCGCGGACCACCTCTTCTTCAAGTTGCAAGGCCCCTCCGCGGCATCCCTGAAGGAGACCGCACGCATCGTGCAAGAAGTAGTCAAGAAGCACGGCGGAAGCCGTTGGTCGCTCGCGAAGGACGCCGACGAGGCAGAGACGATGTGGACAGACCGGAAGAACGCGCTCTACTCGGGCCTGGCGTATGGCGGCGAGGGCACGAAAGGCTGGTCGACAGACGTGTGGTGCGCGGCTTTCTTTCATCTGTTATTACCAAAGGGTTCTGAATTGTGAATCCATCAGTGTGCCGATCTCACAACTCCCAGAGCTAGTATACGAGACGCAACAGGACCTCGAGCGGTCAGGAATTAAGTATACGATGGTCGGACATGCGGGAGACGGTAAGCTGAACGCATTTCCGGGCGATCAGGAGCTGATTTTCTGCTTGCTAGGAAATTTCCACGCTCTCATGCTGTTTAAGACGGAAGAAGAGCTGGCTACGGTTCGCGAGCTCGTACACAGAATGGTTGAGCGTGCCCTTGCTTTGGATGGGACATGTGAGTTGCCTTGTCGGACGTCGTCATTGTGGCTGACGTACTCCGAGGTACGGGAGAGCACGGTGTCGGCGTTGGAAAGAAGGAGTTCTTGGTCGAGGAGCTTGGGCCGGGGACGGTGAAGCTGATGAAAACGATCAAGAAAGTTATCGACCCGCACGGGCTTTTTAATCCCGGCAAGGTATGTGCGGTATTACTTGACATCGCTCGCATGCACTCATCTGGTTTGCGTTAGCTCTACCCCGACGATGACGAGCTTGCTCATTAGGTACGCGAGTAAGTATAACGAGGGGGGTCTCAGGGTAGATGCGCGATGACTGAATGGTCATCGTATTCGGACGGTTCCAGAAATCGTTGAGAACCTCGCTTCATGGTTGTAGATGCATTGGCATCACACAACGAGAAGACGGTAAATAGTTACCTACTTCATATGCAACTCAATTTACTCAGCTAATCTATTCTACTACACGGAGAGTGGCACATATATGATCACCCGGAGACTGCACCCGGAGACTGCAATCTGAAGGATTTGCATTGGGCCAATTTCGAATTGGGCTGCGCTTACGACCACTCGGTCTGAGCAACCCCTGTCACCCTTCTAGTCCTACTAACAGTCAATTGGTCTCAGAAGTAACGGTTTAGGCACCTCTCCGACTCCTATCCTCCGAGACATATACGAGTTCTTCAAGAGCGCACATCTGCACTGAGTTTCCCATTGCATTTCACATAACTCACTTCCACCATCGTTACCACTCATCTCATAACATGGCTTCCATGTACAGATTCCTTCGCGAGTTGAGCGGCGCTACTAGCCTGTCGTCCACCAACTCAGAGCTCGACAAATACTCCGCACTCTGGAACGAATTCTGGGGAAGTGACGACGCGCAGGCGCGACATTTTCAAACATGCACAATACAGCGCGACGGAACGCTCCCCGACCTCGACGTTCCCTCAGAAGTGGCCATCCTGCACGCAGCCAGCGTTAGCAGTTTACACGTCGGGCAGGGACCGATCCTCATACGACCGGAGTTCGTAGAAGCCCTGAAGGCCCTCTTACAGTTTGCGGAGGACAACCCGTCGTCTATCCCTTGCGTTTTTTACGATATCCTGGAAGATCAGGAAGCCATCCCGGCGTGTTCAGGAGCATGGCCGTCCGCCCAGGACGAAAACCCGTTCCTCGCGCACAACGACGAACCAGCACATAGCGTTCGTCCTGCAGGGTTAGCCGGACATCGGTATTTCCTTTCATTGATGTTGTCGGTCCTGTGCCTTACCGTTTACACAGGCAAAACGCTCTGGCTAATTTATGTTTTATGTCTTCGGCTCCAAGCCAAAAAGGTCACCATATTCCAGGACACTCCGGGCGTCGTAATCGTTTTTAACGAAGAGGGCGCTTTCGCTGTCGAACACGATCATAAGCTCCCCATAAAGTCATCGACTCGTACGTCCCCAAGGACGCATGGTGCTTTGTCGACTGCAATCTCGATCTTGTCGATGTACCTAGTTTCCTATCGTGTTCTGGACGCCTCATCGTCCAGTCTGCGCCACCAAGGGTCGAACACATCAAATGGACATCCAAGCACTCCACCGAGGTTATTTTCTTCGTAATGAAGCCTTGGACGCTAGATGAGCTCACCGCTGGGTACTTATCGTCTGCATTCGAGCACGGGCTGACGAAGCTTTTACTTAGCCGGGATTTCCAGTACATGAAGAATTCCGAAATAGCGCTTAGAGATTTTTTCGTGCAATTCGGCCCATCGCCACGCCTCGCTTACTCTCATGCAACGGAAGATGGTATTGACGCATACCGCACACATCTGCGGCGAAGAACGTCCTCGTGAGCGTCCAGTCGATCCAGGACAAGCTGCAATGCGCTTCCGGCCTCGACTTTCCAGACGATGGCTTATCTGACAAGTTGTTTGCCGTCTACCCGTACTCGACGCGCCACGTCCCCGCTGTCGTCATCTCCACTCGCACAATCTACCAAATGCTTTGTGATACAATTTCATGCGAAATTTTTCATGTCGGCATGTAGCTATGCAACCTACTCCTCCTCTAAGCACGAAACTTCAAAATTCCGCGGTAAATTTGGTCGAGGAGATGGTAGATATTTATTCATCCAATGTACACTGTTAGGGATGCAACGCCTTTGTACTCCTACGAGAACATAGCATTTCTCACAATTGTTCTTTACCCTCACTTCACATCTGCGCAGTCTCCCCGAGGCAGAGTAGATAATTCCTTGAACCTGCGCAGGCTCCAGATATCTACATCTGCGTATTAGAGAGAATTCGCCCGAATAATTACTACGGTTTTATCTCATTAAGCGGAGCTGTGGTTTGCACTAAGGTGAATAGCCGCCGAAGCCCCACCCTGCCCCATCCTGTCCCATACAATAATTTTTTCCCCGGCGGCGATGCGCGTAGGCTGGTGAGAAGCCCGAACATGTCACACCGCCTGCTCCGCCGCGGCCGACATACCTCAATTAGAGTAATTTGGAGTAAACTTCCGTCATCACCTCAGTGGTATCTCACCGAGATCTCAAGGGCTTTTATTATAGAAGAGCTAGGAATTACTACGGCGTCGTGGTCATTATCTGGGCGAATCCTCTCTATTCACGTGCTGGGGCTGTGTCCGGTTGAGCGTCTCCGTTGCCGCCTCAGGCTGTTCAAATTTGCAACGACTCGAAATGGTCGCTGTGAATATCTAATCGTTCCATACATCCTGCTTCAATCCTCTCAGCGATAGCCTACTATACTAGCTGTTCATCATGTACCCGGAATTGCCGTGACTACCACCCCCACTGGCATGAGATGCTGTATGCAAGCGATGGATGCTACCTACGTATATACGAAGACTTCGAAGTTGGCGATGACCTCAGTGTTATAGGGAAGTACTAGTAGTCTCCCGAGGTAGAGTACATACTGGTGACTAGACCTTCGCGCGAGCTCAGGATCACTAGTAGTAGCGCCGTTAAAAGGATAGGATAGGGTAGGATAACTGAATACACCGCTGTGGTCCCATTATAATAAGGAACAGTGGGGAGTCCCGCGTCCCGGTTGGCGCTCATCTCTCCGGCAGTGACTCCGAACGGCAATGAAAAGCGGCGAATAAAACCACACTCCTAGGACAACAGTACTCAGCGTTTCAGCCTTCTGCGCACTCAAGGTAGTTGGAGTAGTCCTCACCTCCATTTTCCGACGATGTCTGTTTCATTGACAATAACTTTCGTGCGATCGATTCATTCACTATCCGAGTTGGACCCCGAGGCTCACCTACTGTTACTGACTCTATCATAGATCCGACACGGCGAATCAACAGATAACTTGGTGCGCGGTTTCCTCTGCGTCGGAGGCTGAATACCTATCTCTTTGGCAGCGATCCGTATGGGCAGGATGGGCGGACGCTCCGCTTTCCAATCACGGTGAGCACTGAGCACCCATTCAATTCTTACCCCGGATTCCTGAACGCGGCGCGCACTCAGGGATGAATGTAAGGATGGACCAAGGGTCGTGCGTCGCGCTTCTCACTAGTGACCTCAGCAAGCCCGCGCGCTGGGCGAATTCTTCGCGGACACCCACTTCACGGCGATTCATGCGTCCGATCTCAAGCGCGCGTACACGACGGCGCAGGCTGTGTACGACCGCCAGGAACCGAAGCCGCCCTTCACGTCGTCCCAGCTCCTCCGCGAGCAGCACTTCGGCGTGGCAGAGGAGAAGCCGTGGATGATCGCGCGCGATCCGGCTGTCTCGCTCGAAGACCACTTCGCGCAAGGGAAGTACCCGGTGCTGTTCAATGACGACGAGCGCTTCCCGGAGGGCGAGAGCATGGAGGACCTCGCCGCCCGCGCGCGGCAGGCGATTGAGGAGATCGTCCTGCCGTACGTGCGCACCGCGGCGAGGGAAGGGAAGAAGGGGCTGCACGTCGCTGTTGTGAGCCACGGGCTGTGTATCAGCCAGCTCGTTGCACAGCTTTTGAAGAAGAGCGCAGACCCTGTTCCAAAGGGCAACTTATACAAGGGGCTCAACAATACTGCCTGGGCACGAGCGACGGTAGACGTGAAGGTAAGGGGATCTGTCACAGTGTCTGGGTTTTGTCCCTTATGATGTCGTACCAGGGAGCGACAGAAGGGGAGCCGATGGAGGTCGCAGACAATGACCTGCCACCACTGGTCGTCCGTGTCACGGACTTTAACCGGCATTCTCACACGGACAACGTGGTACGTTGCCCTCCTACCAGCGACTCGCTCGAATGCTCACGATGATTGACAGAAACGCCAGAAGGGGCTCGGGAGTGCAGCTTACGATCCAAATCAGAAGGATATACGAGCCTTCTTCGGTGGTCAGACCGTGACTCCGACGGAGGAGCCATACTCGGAGAGCAACGCGCATGACGGGGTGGTTGAAGACGCGATTCCCAAGGCTCGAGCGTAGGATAGAGGCAGCTGTCACATACCAACGTCATATTAGAGCAGCGCAAGGAGCCGAGATGCACGATAAACATGTGGGCGTGACCTCGTCAGGCGATTGGGGAACGCTTCAAGCGTCGAGCCCCAGTCTTAGCAATTATGCAATGTAGATGCGTTGTACAAGCATGCTAATGTGGGTATGATCAATTTAAGGGGCTGGAACAGAGATGATAGGACGCACGAGTTTCCTCGGTTTGCACCCTCAAACTCCTCAGCTGTAGGGCATCAACTTCTTCAACTTCGGTGTTTGCCCCGCATTCGAGTACGCGGTGAGGCCAAGCCGGTTCTTCCTGCCTGGTCGCTTTGACACGTTCATATGGGAATGACCTGCCTGAGGCTACGATGTAGCCGTCAGCTTCTTCAGTACATGAGCATGCACTGAGAATTCTCACTCGCTTGAACAGTCCCGAAGGTAACGCGCGCCATCGTTTCTTGGTCCCCGAATGTGTCTTGAGCTTTGGGAAACCCAACACAGACGATGAAGAGAATAAGCGGTATGGAGAACGAGCTAGCGAGCGGACTGTTGATAGCAGTGCATAGGAGAACATGACTGCTCGCTAGGTGAAGTGACGACGGCGCGTCGTCAGTAAAGGCTTTTGCTGTTGGCAGTGTCTTGCAAGCGGCAAAACGTCGGGAGAACGACATGACCCTGCGTGTCTATCACGTGAACGGTCTTGCAGCGTCGCTGACTAGCGTTGACCAGGCTCAAAAGAGTCATGACCAGCCGCGACCGCTGGTCAAGCCCGGGCCGCCAGCCGAGACGGGCTTCACTGTGGCAATAACTGTAGTAAGCCCTGCGCTGCAACGACGACGGTCCTTTATCCACTTTTTCAGAGACAATGAGCGAAAGCCAGCCGCTGAACAACCCAGTAGACGACGCGGATCGTGTAAGACTTTGTACTGCGAGGCACGGAGAAGCGACGAGCTGATTCGTGCACACCGCAGATCCGCATGAAGAGGCTCGCCAAGCTTCAGTCGCCATCCTCCACTTCTACGCCTAGTCCTACACCTTCATCGTCGACGCCAGCACCCGCGGTATCATCTCCAAAGCCCAAATCAATTCCTGCACCGACGCCCAAGAGATTGGCAGAGCCCACTCCTTCACCAGTGCCTCCGAAGAAGAAGGCTCCTGCTGCGCCCACCAAATTCATCTACGAACAATGGGAGAATGACACGATCACAGACGTGTTTCAAGTCACTTTGGATGTATGTCCCGATTCTTATGGATTTTTCTGATGATTGAGTAATTGGGCGGGCAGCCGGAGGTGGCGTTGCGGGTCGGCAATCGCGCAGTATGGCTCAAGTCGTATATTGAGGATGGGAAGACAGATGGTACGCACCGTTCTTACTCTGCTTGGAGTTAGAAAATGATCCTTTCCCAGACCTTCGTCTGAATGCAGAGAGGCTAGAGGGTGTCGTTATAGCCCGACTAGACTTGGACGTCAGATCAGAAGAGTTTGTCCCGATCCTTTCACCCGTTGCCCACCACCTTACAACTACGTGCACAGTCATGACGAAGATTATCGACCTTTCTTGGCGCACGTACCTCGGGACCAGACTGTCTTCCAGTACTTGATAGCGAGCTGGAAACGGCTCAACTCTGCCAAATCTGCGCTGCTCAAGAAGGTAGTCGAAATACGTTTCGACAGAGCATTACACTCACTGACACAGGGATGCAGGGGTACCCTCCAGTCGACATCCAGAAGGCTCTCCGGTTGGAGGAGCAGATGAGGCATCTCATCATCAGCTACCTGGGTATCTATCTCATGAATGCGGAAGCATTTCCCTTTCCTCAAGGGTGAGAGTCCTGTTTCTAGATCTTCATTTCTGTGTTGACGTCCTTCTTTGTTCAGTAAAGAGCTTGGCGCAGCAGAGTTTGCGGAGATGCTCGTTTCGCTGTCATCTTTCTCGAACACCATCTACGGAGGATCAGTCGAGGCATCCCACAGCCTTGCGGAGCATGAAGTGCAGCAATTCTTGCAAGAGTTTGTCAGCCGCTTCGAACCCGACGGCGAGCTCGAGGACATGATCGGGGAGATTGCTGCCCATCTGTTCTTCCACGAGTGCCTGTTCACAGGCCAGGGCCTTGCCGCGAGCGACTCTCAGTGGCGAGGTGTCCTGACAGGCCTCGAGGTTTTCTTGTCTCAGAAGTCCATTGCACGCATCATCGTTGCCAGAGATCAGTGGATCCCCACTGACTGCAGTCCCAACGACTTCGAGAACACCTGCTACATGGGACCATTGATGAGGCTGAGTGTGTTCACCAGAGATTGGGTATGTGAAGGCTTCGGTAGTTCGATTGAATTTCGCTCACTTGCGTACGTAGCCTTATGTTACCAAGACATATTTCTCGGATATCGAAGGTCGCCCGCCTGTTGACCTAGAGTCTTCGCGGAACAGTCTTCGGGGAACCTTGAAGAGTCTACAGGTGCCCCTTTTCGCTCTCCACATTGTGTACTTGCTCAATCCTGTGTCGTAGGCCTCGCTCTTTCAGATATTCAATGTGCTGATTCGTTCTTCCCCCGAATGCCGGGAAGCAGTTCTCGCATTCTTCTCCCACGTTGTGTCTATCAACCACAAGCGCGCAGGCATGCAGGTAACTACTTACACCGCAGCTACTACCTCCATTTCTTACGTCCTTACCACTACTACTCTCACCTAGGTCAATCCAGACACCGTCTCATCGGACAGTTTCATGACGAACCTGCATGCAGTTCTACTCCGGTTTGCAGAGCCTTTCATGGACGCTCAGTTCACTAAGGTAATGAATCCCTCAGTCGTCTGAACGCGAGGTCCTCATAAGCCTTCAGATAGATCGCATCGACAAACATTACTTCGCCCACTCAGACCGTATATATGCATCGGACGAAACACGAATTAATGCGACGAGCGAGGAAGCAGCCGAATGGATGAACAAAAACCTTCTAGCAGAGGGTACACAAACTGCGATCCTCATCTATGCACTATGAGACTGATGTTTCTTTAAGGGGCTCCTCCGCCGAATTTTATCTCGGACATCTTCTATTTAACACTCGCCAGTAATCACTACGGATTCCTGAAGACCGTTCAAACTTTTGACGAATACAACAAGCAACTTGACGACGCCAAAAAACACCTGGCCAGCATAACTGGGGACAGATCATGGGTCGGGGTGAGATCGATCATCATTTGTAACTGTACATCCGAATGTTGACCGAAGGTTAGACGCCATTCCAACCACGCATGGAGGCCGCCATCAAGCAAGTCAAGGTTGGTCATGCGGTCTACTTCGGAGTGAATGGCCTCTCACGAGCTATCGAACGTAGGACGAGATCGCGAAAATTCAAGGCATGCAAGCTGCCGCATCAACACAATTGTACGATCCCGAGCTACTCTTTCGGAACAATAGTTTCAACATCTTCGTTACCACGTGGCTGATTCGGTTTGTCGACCCGAGGAAGACACATCCAAAGCCGTTTGTGGAGTACGTCGCGAATAGGGGGCGGTATCGGTGCAGTTGTTGACTTTATTCGCTCAGACTACCTCTCCCAAAAGAAGTTCCTCTTGACTTCAAGGTCTTGCCGGAGTACCTCCTCGAAGATGCTATTGAATACTATGTGTTCCTTGTCCGGTGAGCGGAACGGTACCTCTTGGCTGCTTTATCTGACCACACCTACAGGCATGTCCCTAATACATTGGAATTGACAGGGAAAGAGGAGCTCTTGACTTTTGCTATCACATTTTTGAGCTCAACGTGGTATATCAAGAATCCCTTCTTGAAGAGCAAGCTCGTTGAGGTATGCCTGTCCGTCGAATCGTACGCAGTGGTCTGACCTTGACATTTGTTAGATTTTGTTCTTTGCTTGCTTGCCATATCGGGGGTCTGAAGGGCCTAGTCTTCTCGGTTCTACATTGAACACACATAAGGTCGCCTTGCAGCATCTCATACCTGCGCTGATGCACTTCTATATCGGTAGGTGGAATTCACTGCTACTGACGAGAATCTTTAACCGAGTATGGTATGTTGCGAACAGAGGTTGAACAGACTGGCGCAAGCTCACAGTTCTACGATAAATTTAGTGCGTGTCTGTCTTTTTTTATGTTTCCAGAAAGGGATATTGACTTGGGTTCCTGTACATATGTAGATTCTCGGTAGGCCTTATTGGTTTGCTTCGACCTTTGATTGACGATTTATTTCCCAGTCGGAACATCGCCTATGTCCTCAAGGTCGTGTGGAGCAACCCAGAGCATAGAAAGGCACTGAAGGAGGAAGCAAAGTTAGTGTCAAATGATTTTGTCTCGAGGCTCAAATTGCTCAAACGCTTTCCAGGAACATCGAGAAATTCGTCCGCTTTGTGAACCTCATGATTAACGACGTGACCTACCTCATGGACGAATCGCTCAGCGACCTGGCACAGATCTACAACATCCAGACGGAGATGGAGAACGAAGCTGAGTGGCAGGTGACGCCTGCCCATCGCCGACGCGAGTTAGAACAGAACCTGCGCAACCTCGAGCGGCAGGCCACGGGCTACACACAACTTGGAAAGTCCACCGTCGATCTATTGCGGATCTTCACCGCAGAGACGAAGGAGCCGTTCATGATGCCCGAAATCGTCGACCGGCTCGCAGCGATGCTCGATTACAACTTGGACGCGCTCGTCGGGCCGAAATGTCAAGACCTGCGCGTGAAGAACAAGGAGAAGTACCACTTCAACCCGCGGCAGCTACTCAGCGATATCCTGCAGGTGTACTTGAACCTTGGCGACCAGGGTGAGTTCGTGCAGGCGGTCGCTGGCGACGGGCGCAGCTACCGGAAGGAGCTGTTTGAGAAGGCGGCGTACATCGCGGCGAGGAACAACCTCAAGTCGCCGAGCGAGATTGAGCACCTTCGCCAGTTCGTGGTAAAGGTGGAGGAGGCGAAGGCGACAATCGAGGCGGAGGAGGAGCTGGGCGAGATCCCGGACGAATTCTTGGGTGAGTGCAGCGCGCTGCTGTCCCTGTGCGTGTGGCTGACACGGGCGTAGACCCATTGATGTTCACGGTGATGCGGGATCCCGTCACGCTGCCCACATCCCGGGCGATTATCGACCGGTCGACGATCAAGTCGCATTTGCTGTCGGATTCGAAGGACCCGTTCAACCGGGCGCCTCTCAGCATAGACGATGTCATACCGAGTGAGTGGTTTCTGTGTCGCGGCCTGTGACCATCTCTTGAACTATCCTAGATCCAGAGCTCAAGCAACGCATCCAAGAGTTCCTGGCGGCGAGGAGGAACAAGGATACAGCCCTGGACAAGCCCGAGGCAGACGTCGTCAAGATGGACGTAGACTCACCAGAGAAGTTGTAAGACATATTGTAGCATACTACACAGAACTGTATAGTACCAGGCTTGCTTTCCTGGTGTCTCGAGGTACTTCAACAGCCGGAGCCCCCCGAAACATATACACTCATGTAAGTACTTACCACCCAGAGCAGATGAGGCGGGGCGGCCGGAGTGAAACGGCCGTCGCCGCGGACTGTGAAATGACGGCTTGTTCCGGACCTGGCGGGCCGGGACGCCGGCGGGGCACGGTCGGAGCGCGAAAATGTGGCGTGCAGGCGGCATCGTAGGCGACTCGGCGTCACACCGGCGGTCTTGCATCTGTGCATCCCTTGCGTCGCTCGCTGCTCTCCAGATTCCCGCCGCCTCGCTCTGACAACGCGACATGCCATGCTACTCAGGAGCTGCGGATCGGTAAATAGGGCTTCGGTGAAAGCCATTCAGCTGGATCTCGACTAGCAGCCACTTACGCAGAAACAGGCAGAAATCTCCCTTTCCGTTGTGGGGAACTCGCGCGCGCAGGCCGTACTGGACCACAGGGACTAGTACTGAAGTCTCCGAGACAGACAAGCGTTACCTCTCCACCCCCATGCCCGACGCCCCGCAGACTCAGCTGTTCATGGAACGATGAAACAGTCGCACGCGCAGGCCGGAGCGGCTCACTACACGCTCCACTTTGACTAGGAAATTTCCGAGACAGACAGGTCGTCGTCAGGTTATACCAGGCATTCCTGACGTTATGCCCCGTACACCATCATCCTGCGCTACCTCTGCATCACACCATGCCTGCGTTTCAATCACTCCCGAACGTTTTGCATGGGCAGCTTCACGCAGCTTTCCCAATACACCCGACGTCCGCAAATACTGCTCTCTTTGGGAAGAGTCTTGGGGGAAAAGCAATGCGGTGACGGGACATTTTCGAACGCATTTCATCTAGCGCGATGGGACACTCCTCGAAGTCGACGTCCCCTCACAGGTGACGGCGTTGCACGCAGCTAGCGTCAGCAAATCGCACGAGGAGAATGGTCCGATCCTCATACGACCGGAATTTGCGGAGGCACTGAACAGCGTGATGAACAGAGTAGATGGCGTTACGGCAAACATGACTTGCGCTGTCCACGACTTGGTAGAACGTCAAGAAACTATTCCGGCGTCTTCCCAAGCGTGGCCGTCTGGTGAGGACGTTAATCCCTTCATTTCTCACATCCCCACCCGCGATCCTTTTCCCTCCATCTTACAAGGTCATCCGGGCATTGGTACGTCGCCGTCAATCAGCGTTACGCCCTTGGCCGAAATCTGTTACAGGGAAGACGCTGTGGCAAATATACGTCCTATGTCTTCGGTTACAGGCCGAGAAAGTGACTATTTTTCAAAATGCGCCGGCTGTGTTGATCGTTTTCAACGACGAGGGCGCGTTTTCTGTCGATTACGACGGTGCTCATCAGTTCGACATACTTGATCCGTACTTGCCGCAGAATGCGTGGTGCCTTGTCGACTGCAATCACGATCTCGTCAATGTTCCGACTTTCCTTCGGCGTTCTCGGCGGCTTATTATCCAATCTAACCCACCCAAGAAGGAGTATGTACGTTGGACACATTCGCATGTCGTTAAATCCGACTTCTACGTGATGAAGCCCTGGACACTGGATGAACTCATCGTCGGGTACGCTCTATATCACGTCTGGCACCGGGACCACAATCTGACGAATTATGCAGTCGTGAATATCAGGACACATACTATCCGAGAAAGACTCAAAGATTTCTTTATTCAATTCGGTCCATCGCCACGCCTCGCCTATACCCACGCGACGGAATCTGGCATTGAAGCGTTCCGCTCAGATTTGCAACGACGATTGCTCTCGCTGAGTGTACAGTCGCTCAAAGACAAGATACCAAGCATTCTCAGTTCCGAAGGTCTACCTGACGATGGATTATCTAATAAGCTATTCGTCGCGCTTCCGACTTCAGTGCGCCTCTTCTCCGCGCCCGTTATCCCACCCCGTACGCTACAGGAAATGCTGCGGGACGCAATTGCGCGCGAACACCCCGATCCAGATGCAGTGCTATGCGAGCTGTTCCTTGCCAGACCGCTCGTTTGCGAGATGATTGGTTCCGAGCTGGAGCGACAACGCATCAGACAGGTTCGTGACTTTGTGCGCCAGTTGGCTACATTGGAGGGTGGAGACGATAGTTGTCGTCAGTCGTGCTATAGTTGGTATACTATTTGGTACGTCCATACATTGAATCAGTTCGACATATCTATAGCCGGTGGGGAGAGGTGACTATGAAACAAGGTATGACAGGTAGCTGCTAACCGGATGAATACCTACTCCTCTCTGTACTTGTAGATCCGTATCTGTATGTAGGATTTGGGGGTGGACATTGCTTGGGCTGAGAAGTTGCGCCTGTCGGAATCGCCTGTGGGGTCATCTCACCGAGGTCATTACAAGAAATATTTAATCACGGCGACTGCGAGGGACACGGCAATGCAAGCAAGTGACACAAATGACAGGGTATACTATAATTTATACAAACACGGCGCGGAAGATCAACGCTTCCGCTTCTTCGCCGCGCGCGACGGTCCTGCTGCTGCGCCACGGCCGCGACCACCGCCTCTTTTTGCCTTGCCTCCTCTTCCCCGTGTCGGCTTCGCAAATACGGATAATGCTGTCGAAGTGTTAAAGTGGGTTGTAACACAGGTAGCGTATGGTTCATACCTGGAGAAGCAGCCACTTCAACCTCTTCGTCATCAGCATACTCTGTACCCGCATCTGTGCCCGTGGCTACGCTCTCTCGAGGTGTAGGGACGACGCTCTCGTCGCCGCTTTCCTGGGTGAGCGCGCTGCTGTCGCTTTCCCCTCCGACAAGACCGGCGGTGTTGGCGTTGCGGCGACCACGCTTGCGGGAGCGGGTTCCGGCCGCCTTGGCAAGCGGCGGCGGCGACGGACTGGAAACGGGGGAGGCAGACTCGCGCACGCGACGTGCAGAGACGAGAGCCTCGTACGACTCCTCGAACGGGAGCTCGTACTCCTTTCGGAAAAACGGATGGGTGGCAAGGTTGTCACTGGGTGAAGGGGATGCAATTACACGCGGGGTTGAGCTGCTGGAGCCGGGGGATTCGTAGCCCTCCATTTCCTGTGGACGGCAGTTCAGTGGCGCGCGCGTCTCAAAGCAACACGAGACGCACCAATGTTTCCACCGCGTCCAGGTCATAGCATGTCTTCAGCTTGTCCCAGATATCATCGATAGAAACGTATCGACCGGTGTCTTGGTGGATTGCGCTGCGCATAGACAATGCATGGAAGTGTCGATGCAAGCCAACCGGTCTTGCCCGCATGAGCGAGCGAAAGAAGGTGATTTCGCCCTCGACCGTGTCGAGGAACTGTCTGGTGTCGGAGTCTTCGACCGCCATTAACGTAGAGGTTGGTCGTCGTCGCGGGTGACAATGGAAGAGCTCATCGTGGCGCACGGCGCGGTAGCATATGGGACCCCGACCCCGGAACGTGTTTGCTAACTGTCCGGGGTCCACCTCATTCGAGCCGGCCCGGGGCTTGCGCTTGCCTCGCCTCTCCATGACTTTAGAGCCTACGTGGTGCTCCTCGTTGTCAGATAACCTGCAAGAAATGGCCAACTCTTACACATCATTCGATTCAGCCCTTCGTCTTATGGGACTTGGCACTCGAAAAAATAGGAGAATCTTTCGATCACCAGCTTGTCGACCTTATGGCGTTCTCAATGTCAATTGCACGGCAGACGGATGCCCATCGGCTCGTTCATCCTGTGAGTGTGATTCAGCGTTAATTTTATAAATTAATGTGCGCTCGCACCGCGACGGGACAGTGTGCCAACTGTCAGTTTCACGTCTTAAGGTGTGTATTACTGACGAAGCATCGACTTATCGCAGCTCAGCATAGCTGACTCTGCACTATTCTACCCAACTCCGTCGTAGTTTTCCAGATACTTCAAGCCCTTCTATCTCTGCTTCAATGCCAAACTTCTGGTGTCCCTGTAATCTGTCGTTCCTGCGATGCCGATTCTTGACCACTGACTTATACTTACCGCTAATTGTAGCTCTGGATTCAGCAGCTTCGCGGTGGGCGCATCCCCTCTCTTCCTATTTTGTCTTCGATCAAGAGGAAGGCTGTATGAATTTCTCTTCTGTCTGGCCTTGGATGACTCACGACGCCGCAGCGCTTTTCAACGCTTCGACCGACCACAGGAACGTGGCCTTTGTGGCCGCTGAGATGTGGCCGCTATGTTTGCTGCCACAGACTACACCATTGTGTACAAGAAGCCTTTGGCCTTTTATAAGCCTTCCATGTATGACTGCGCAGATCGAACACCCCTTTCCAAGTTCACCCCCTCGATTCCCCAAGCGTCATCCTAGCCGCTATCTCCCCGTCCATAAACCTTCTTCCCACCCATGCCGACACAACCCCCCGTTGTCATCGGCAACCCAAAGCCTCTAGCTCGAAAGACTTCATCCGTTGCCAACTTAGTTGGCAAGCACGAACACCTTCCACCCCAACCACCCCAACCTTCCCCAATTCCCGATCCCTCGGGTAGCCGGCGCACACAGGCGCCCAGTCTCAAGTCGAAAAAGTCGACGCAATCATTGGCACCTTCGGTGTATGGCCGCCCTCGTCCACGAAGGAGCCCGTCCTCCGCCGCCGACCAGCGGCCTCGCGTCGTTCCGCTCCCCGCGGACAACGAACCATCTGCCATCCACGACAGACGACCTGACCGTCCTCATCTCTCATCGAAGCAGTCGACTCAGTCCTTATCCCTGGCCGCCCTCGAGTGGGCAAACGGCGAAGACCCCTCTCGTCGGCGTCGGGGCCACAAGATATCGGTCGACGACACGCCGCCTGTGTTGAGCTGGGTGCCGCCAGAGGTCCCATTCGCTCGCGAGCAGGATTCCACATCTCCGTTCACCGTGAATCTTGACAAAGCTCTCTGCGGCCTTACCTTCCAGGTGGGGCTCATCCGATATGCCTGCGAAGAGGGCGACGCCACGAAGATCAACACAATGGCAGACACCATCGAGCGTGCTATGAATGGTCTTATCGAGACCCTACAAGATCTTCCCGCCATCGTTCGTGCGTCTCCTTCCTATAAAGCCGGTGAATCGGGAGCGGTCTTCATGAAGGACGTCTTCATGTACCATGTGCGGAAGCTTCCTCGCGATGGCGAGCTCAAGGAACGTCGCCGACAGATTGCGAAGTGTATAACACTGCGGGATCTCATGCTGGAGAATGTGCGGGCCTTCCTCGTCAATGTCGACAAGGAGTTGACAGGCCCCAAGCCGAATCTGCTGGAGGGTATTGGGGAGGAGGAACAATTAAGTGCGTTGTTGTCTCTTAGAGATGCTTGTGTCGTGACTCACCTTCTTCTAGTTATAGTGCCTTTGGAAACGGACGCTGTCAGCGCAGGCGAAAAATCCTTCGATGGTCCGATCATCCTTGCCGACTCCAGGTCTGGCGCGAGGTCCGCCGTCCAAGATCGCAGTGCTGAAGATGTGCACCGCGCAGCGATCCGGGCATCTGGCATCGGCCAGAAACCACAGGCGTTCAACATTCGCGACTCCGTTGTGAACGCCTTCGCAGACGAGCCACCCCGTGATAGCCTCTGGGACGTCGAATTGCCATATCCCACTCTAGAGGCCGCAGACGTGGACGGTAATGGCGAGACGTTCCGCGGCATGAGCCTGCCGGCGATGGTTCATGTCCTTACGCAACCCGGGATCCTCCACAACACTGATTTTGTTGACGCCTTCTTCTTGTGCTTCCGGTTCTTTACCAAGCCGAAGGAAGTCGTGAAGGCCTTCGTCGCGCGCTACAACGAGACTGCACCCTCCCTCCTTTCTCCCCGCCAGCACGAGGCGTGGGCACTCCATTCCCAGCATGCTCAGCTCCGGGCCGCAAACATGCTTATGTTGTGGATCAAGCATTACTGGAGAGACGATCCCGATGCTGAGGCAATCAAGGGCATCCTCGAGTTCGCCGAGAAGACGGTCTCGCAGGCATGGCCAGAGTTGGCCCAGCAGATCGTCGATGCGCTGCAGAAGATCAAGACAACCGGCGAAGGCGGCGCTGTCGCGCGATTCCTCCGGCGGAAGAAGGAAGCTCAACAGAAGACACAGCATGTGCACAAGGGGCCGACGGTCATCCCCCCTCGCACGGTCATCTTGGAGACGATCATGAAACACGCCGCCTCGATCAACATCATGCTTTTTCAATACGACGAGAACTGCCTGGAACTCGCTAGACAACTCACTCTTGTCGCGTCGGAGATGTTCTGCGAGTTACGGCCCGAGGACATCCTGATACATTTTGGCCACAAATCGTGCAACTGCAATGCCAAGCCGAAGCTGACAGCACTCGCTGCTTATCACGATGCAATTGCCATCTGGGTTGTCGAAAGTGTCCTTCGACAACCAGACGCCAAGAGCCGCGGTATGGCAATGATGACCTTTATAGCGATGGGCATAGTGAGTCTTCACTTCACTCGCGCAACCGGGGACTTACTTGTTGTGTAGCATTGTCTCTCGATACGGAATTTCGATTCTCTCCTGGCGCTCGTGTCGGGCATGCGCTCCCACGCTCTTGACCGTCTAGAGGACGACGTAGTCGTAAGTTCCATCTTCTGTCCGCGTTAGGTTATCCCCTGATGACGCCATTCGAAAGCTCATCACCAAAAAAGCTCGGGAGGCCTTAGACTATCTCACGTGGCTCGCCCAGATGGGGGGCAACTTCCGCAATCTTCGGTGCGCACAGGCCAAGGAGTCAAACGCGACAGTCCCAGCGATGCGTAAGTCGAATTCGCTGCCCGGTAGAGGTTTTTCTGAATTGACGATTTCCTGGACTAGCTCTGTATCTCCGGAGGCTCTGCAGCATTTTGGAAGGGACCAAGCGTGAGGTGCCATCCAGTAACTCGAAGAAGATAGTTCCGAACATGTCCCCCTACATCTGTGCTGCGCGTCTCGTTCGGGGTAAGTGCACGCCGCATCCAGTTTGTCGCCGATTAATGAATGTTGCGTTTCCCTTTCGCAGAATTGGAAGATTGGCATACTCCATATACATTCCCCCCTGCCTACGCGATTCAACAGTTCGTCAAGACAAGCCTTGACGCGATCATTGGGGTGGGCATCGAGCAAAGTCGTGCTGCTGCGGAGACGCTTAGGTACGTCCCCTGCCCTCTTTTTTGGCGCTGGATTCTGAAGGACGACTTGGATTTCGCAGCAAGAAGCTCCAGCCCGTGGACAGGCTGGTGCCGCGGCCGTCCTCGTCTCCCCCTCGACCGCCCGAGTCACTGCTGAGTCAACTCCCGCTGGCTAAAGTTCTCCACCAGAAGTTGAAGAAGAAGCCGGTGACGACGGAGACAGAGAAGGAAAACGGGAAGGAGAAGGAGAAGGAAAAAGGGCAGGAGAATGAGAAAGGGAAAGAGAAGGACGAGCTCCCGCCAGCGCCGAAGGCCCCGCGTCTCCCACGAATGGCTCAAATGCCCCAGTATAAGCACTTTAAGCACCTTCCCCCCTCCTGATTTCCCGCGACGCCCTCTTTTCTCTCTCATTCGCTCCCCCTCCTCGCGCAACCCCCCTCCATCACGTCTTGGTTCATAGCCCCCGGTGCCCCACCCTGCTCCGGTCGCTATTCTGGTATTCCCGATCCGTCCTGCGACGGCCCACACTCCTTTCGTTCTCTCTCGAAGTTCATTTCTTCCTCGCCACCCACGCTCCTTTCACTTCTTCCTTTATCATCGCTCCCGGTTCCATCGCACGAACCATTGTAGCCCCCACACTGTCTGTACCATCGCATACGTGTGCGATCCTCATATTATTGTATCGACTCATTTATAGGTTATCTTACCGTCGAATAGCGTTCTTGTTGTAGTAGTACAGCGCAATCACAACGTACCACGGTCTTCGTTTGGCAGGCGTCGTAAATGCATGGAAACCCCTCTGAATGGAGCGATGATTTTCGCGGCATGGCATATGCATACATAGGTTTGAAACAGCGAAACATGCTCCCGCACCGTCATCCGCGCACCGTTGCGAACTCACATATCACGCACGAGCAGCCTCGATGCGCTTCCTTGCCACCTGTCGCCGGTTAAGGCCAGCCAACGCTGACGGCGCAAGGTCCTTGTCCTTGCTTCGCTCAACGTCCTCCTCAGTCGCGGCCAGGATGATCTCAACATGGCACGGGTGGCCCTGGTACGGGTTGATACGACCATGAGCGCGGTACGTGCGACGGCGCGTTTTCTGTATGACGGTGAGGATGCTGTGTCACGTGAGCATCTCGAGAGGACATACGGGAGCTTGCTGGACAACGATGTTCTTGATGAACAGATCCTCCAGCTCCAGGCTTTTCGCGTCCGCGTTTGATTCGGCGTTCTTCAGGAGGCGGGTGATGAACTTGACAGACTTCTCGGGCCAGCGTCCTGAACGACGCTCCGTTGAATACGGTCTGCGCGGAGATAATTTCATCACAACGACGCACCCTGGGTAGCTTTAAATTGCTTGGCTTGGCTAGCACGACCAACACCGCCATTGAACCGCCGGAAGGGGATCACCTGCTTGTGCTCTGCGACATCACCGAGGTAGGAGTATGCCTTCGTGAGTTTGAGTCCTAGGACGCAGATGTTAGTTGGAACTTCCACGGCGCCACAGCAAGCGCACGCACCCGTCAAAGCAGCAGCGACCTCCCGCATGTTTTTGAAGTGTGTCCGCAAGTACTCGCCGCGGGCACGGGAGGCTAAGAGCGAGGATGTCGTCAGCATCATCTCCACAGGTTTCTCGACGGTATTCCTGGACGTACTTTTTTCGGGGTTGGTGGCATGGGCGGCGGCGGCGTAGCGAACTGTATCCTAGACATAAGTTACACGGAACGGCGGTGATATGAGCAGCATGCGCACCCATCTTGAAGTCTTGAAGTATCGGTCGAGCGCGTCGAGTGGATATCGTTGGATGTGGCAGCCGGCGGTGGCTTGAACCTTATTTTCAAGACGTTGTAGTTTATCGGGTGTTGCCGAGCCGCGCTCCACGCTGCTTCAACGCTCCCACTCGGACGACACTTTCTTGCACCTCGATCGTCACTCGCACCCGGACGTCATTCGACGTTTGCAATTATGTCTTGGACGACCCAGGAATACCTCGCCGCCCCTTGCAGCTGTCACCGATCAATCCTATGCGGTCAATGGCAATCTTGCTTCGTCTCTCTTGCCCCCCACGCCTATCGCAGAACCCGACGGGTAGCGTACTTGGAGCTCTTACCGTTATTTCTCAAGGGATCAGACGGACTTTGCATGGAGAAAGCAGTGGGGACAGAGAAAGGTACGCGTGAATACATATTTTTCCGGCTTTCCCTCAGCATCAACTTCTTCGCACCGCTCGGAACGTGCATATGATGGTCCATACCAGCTATTGACTAGTATGACTGTTGACTGAGTCAAGTGACTCACCATCGATTGTTCACTTCGTGCAGGTGTGCCGCTAACATTCCGTTGCTCATCTCGTCGGCCTCACAGAATTACCCTTGTCGGCTCTACGCGGTCTTTCTTCCTGTGCAGTGACTTCCTTGCCATTCCGAAGACAGGGACTTTGGGAATGCATGTCTACACTTCTGTTCTGATCCCCCTTCAGTCTGTGTTCTTGCATACTGGCGTACCTTGTAGATACATATATGGGTGGTCTATAGTTGTGTATATATACTCGCTTTGCGAACAATAAAAGCCTTCCAAACATTCTGCCGATGAGTCTGAATTAAATGGACTGTTGATGACTGCCCGAGAGAGAGTCGGAGAGACCAAACTTGTCGAGTGCAATGTCGCACGCGTTAATGGGCGCAAGACGCCCAGTGCAGCGCGCAGCTAGTTCAAGAGTTGAAACCATCCTCTGCATCACTTACCTTCCTCCACCTATCCCAACGGCTCAGGCGGTATCTGTCTGGCGCAGCCGTTGAGCTTATCCATTCACGTCCTCTGCCTCCCATCTTGGATGCCAGGTGCATCTTTGAAGGCTAATGTCAGGACAATCCGCCGACCGCGCCCATGATACCTCACACGAGCATCCGAACCCAACACCCCCGCTGTCCAATGGTCGCACGTCCACTGAGCTGAGCGATGTGTTCGATTTCTCCAAGCTGGATGGGAAAGATGTGGGGCAACAGGTGGGTAGCACCTATGATCAGGCGATGATCATGGGAAGGCTAGAGAGGAATCGTGCTGACGTTGCAATCAGTTGACAATATTGAATAGCATGATGTCCATGGCCATTCGCATAAAAGAAGGAGCGGAGACCATGTTGAGCATGCACAACGCGCAACTCACGGTACGCCCAAAATCTGTACACATTGTCCTCCCATGGACGCTAAGCGAATGGCTTCAGGACACTTTACGAACCCAAGTGGAATCTGAACTGCAGATGGCGGTGGACAGAATAGACTCCATATCACACAGGATCGAACAACGTGAGTCGTGAAATGTCGTCCGACAAGCACATGCATTCATTGCAACCCTCAGATCGCAGAGTTCCCGATGACAGGGGTGAGCACGATGTCACTACCGTGTAGATGCATCTTACGCGTCCGCAGATGACTTTCGTACTGCTCTCCAACTCGCGTCGGGTTATATCAAGACTTTGGCCTCCCTTGGGCGGTCCCCGACATCGCCAGCCTCGTCTCCGAGCTCATCCACTCTCCCAGCCAATTCCCTGTACAAAGATGTCGAGACCACGCGTGCCCGTGTAGATGCGATGACGAAGCTCATTGGCATTCTGCAACGCAACCTACGAGTGCGCTACGAGTTGGATGTTGCGCAGGTGGTCCAGGCGTGAGTCATGAAACCCGTCCAACCAGCGTGTGGCTGACACGTTCACAGAGCTATTCCTGCACTGTCAGATCGGTCGTCACAATTCTGCCGTGCGACGGCGTATCGTTTGATACGACACATACTCGTTGACGTCGACTCGGTGAAACGCCTGAGAGAGCAGCCGCTCGACTGGTACATCGTCAAGTGAGTAACATGGCCGGAGGATCTTTCACCACCTCTTACTCTTTCTAGGTCGCTTACGCTTGACAATAAGCATACAGTAGAGAAGGAGCAGGTCATCAAGCTCATACGCGCGATCGTCGAAATCGGCGCCCAGAAAGATCCGCATAACGCGACTTGCTGTGGCACTGTGCCCCTCTCTGAGCCTGTCATGCGTGCTTTCATCGCTGTCGCAGAGCAGCCAGAAGATCCCTTCAAGTCAATTTGCATACAGACGCTGGCTGAGATTTGTAAGGCCTTCTTCGTCTGGCTATTTCGTCGAAGCTTATGACCGATGTCTAAGTGCTGATCGATATCGAGCTGGTCGCGAAGGCTGGCGGTATTCGGATACTTCTCCATTCGCTCGCTGAGGGACCCATGGAACTTGCGTCATTGTTGACCTCGGTCTTCCTCTGCATCGTCGATTCACCACGCACACGGCGCTATCTTCACCCTGGTATTGATCTGGAGGTATGTCCACTGTCACGTACACTTTCGTTACTTGATAGTCCGGCAGATGGCGCTCTCTGGTGTGACAGACGCGTATGGCAAGGACCCAGAGCATGCCCATAGGATCAAAGGTGTATGCAAGATCATCGCTTGCATGTTACGATCGTGGAGCGGTCTGTCCTTGACATTGTTGGCTTTATTATTCTCGCTTACGAATGCGACAGGTCTGATGTACCTCTGCATGGACGATATGCGTGCAATACGGGCCATTATCGATACGCTTCGAATACCGTCGCTTGAAACTAGGGTATGGCGAGCAACTTCCGTGGCTAGGCGAGCATTGGTCACATCTTTCTATAGGAAATCATCCTAGACATGTTTTTCGATCTTCTCAATATCAAAACTCCGGAATGGTACCAAACATTTATCACTGGACGACGTCTAACGAGTAAGGACAAGCCAAAGCGGTGTTTGTTTTTCTAACCGTTTCATTTTCAGTGTATCATCATCAAAGCAAACCTATTGATAGCATTCCTGAAGTAGAGGGCCAGCAGCGACAATCAGAGCCGCTCAAACTCACAGACCAATACATTGCACTACTGATACTCGTCTTCACGAAGGCGGGCTTACTGGACGTTCGTATCTATTATTCATGACCGTCCTATGGATGAACAACTAACTCGGTCTACAGGCTCTCACTGACATGTTCGAGGAATCTACAACGGGCTCAAACCTATCGAGGAAAGGAACTTTGCTCATGGCAGAGCTGCTCCAGTTAGCTAACAAAGTGCTGCCTCTTTCTGTGGCGGCAAAAGTACAAGTGAGTGCCCTCTGCGTCAGAGTCTATCTCAAATAAGTGTGACCGTGTCTCTGCGTTAGCAAATACCGGACGTCTTCAATTTAGCTTCTGATTACGACGACGGCGAACATCGAATAGTGGGGACTTCCACTTTGTCAGCTATCGATAGCTTCAACCGCAATCGCGCTCGACTACAACCAACACCGGCCACAACCGGGACAAATCGCCCAAGGTAGAATGATGGCTACTCCTTTCTTGATATGGATATTTGAGCCCGCCATCTAGAGCGAATTCTGTAGAAGATGCAATCCGCCGTGGCCAACGGCAAGTTGAGCAAGTGAAGATCAAGATGGGCTTGCAGATGGACGATCGGACCTTCCAAGCTGCATTACTAGAGACTCAGGTGCGACGAGATTTACTATTTCTGTGACACACCCTTACGACCTTCCAGGTCATGCTCACGAAAGACCACAACAAGTGGAATTTCGAGACTCTCCAGGACTTGATCGAGGGTCCGCTACTCAATCCGAAGCGTATGGAAGAGGCTATAAAGGTGTCGCGATTTATTCGTCGCCTAATGACGTTCTTCCATCCGTTCAGCCACCGATTCTCCGACATGGAACGGACGAAGGCATGTATCCCTACTCACGTAAAGCATCTACAGCATTAACTGTGACAGCGCCTTCAGGCCAACATGCGTTGGGTACGACTGGGATGCACCCTGCTGACGACCCTTCTGGCCAGCGCGGACGGGCAGAGGTTCCTATCTTCTGAGGACGACCTGCTGAAGCAAGTTACGAGGAGTTTCGCCCAACTTGACCCGGTACTCCTATCCCGTGTTAACCCCGATGAGTCGTCGTTTACTTATATTTCTTACCTAGTTCAATGGCACTCCCGAATCTGATCCGATCTTCTCAAAGAAGCGGGTGTCGGAAACTTTGACCTACGGCTACCTTGAAATGCTCGGTACTTTGAGTAAGCACAAGGAGGGTATAGAGTGCGCATATTGAGCTTGCTTGTCACATTCACGACTGACCGGTGGCTAAAACAGGCTCATGGAGAAATTTAAAGTCTTCACCGCTTTCTATCACCTTAGCGAGCTGAGGAGTCGCGAGGACCTCATCAAGGGCATCATTGAGAACATCGATTATAGCATGTGAGTACCAGGCCAAAGTGAGCGTAGTAAAATTTCCGATCGTGCTCCAGCGACGGTCACCCCCGGATCGTCCTTTCTAAAGCGCTGACATCAAGCTACAAGGCAAGTCTTTGACAGCTTCTTTGCCGTCTCTATCTGACTTGAGAAGCAAACTCTAGCATATCCGGCTGTATGCTACGAACCATCTCGGCCAGATGATCCTCCACAGCCCAACTGCAAGCACGTGGACATTGCGGCTATTGCTCACTCAACTATATGACCCCGCGATGGAAGTATGCGAGATGGCGACCCACTTCCTGGAGGAGGCTTGTGAATCCATGGATATCCTCCAGCTCGTCGTGGCGATGCAGCCTACGCTCGAACACCTTGGAGATGTCGGTCATGGACTTTTACTAAAGTGAGTGCTCTTGTTGCTCGGAATCAAAGTCGCTGAACAGGCGCCTTGCAGATTCATGTCGACGCCTATGGGCTTCCGATACCTCTTCGATGCGGGCTACATTGACCGAGAGATGGATATATGGTTTCATGTAGGGAACCTCTTTTAAATATCTCTATCCACTGACTAGGAACCATTGCAGGAGCGTAACATACACTATGTTATCCAGATCGAGGTTTACCTTGCAAAAGCTATGGGCGTTATCCCTGCGAACGACGAGGACGATATCTTGTGCGTATTGATTAGATTAGCAACTGGGTCCCCGATGTGCTGAACATGGCATCTCAGAACTTTTGATGGGGTTGTCCCACCACATTTCTATGGCGAGATGGCGAAGACAGAGCTCGGCTGTCAAATCCTACACGAGAAGGGCCACTTTTCGGAATTCGCTCTATTCATTCGACAACACGGGCTTGAGAGCGAGGATCCGGAACTCATTCTCAAACTGAAGAGCATACTGTGGACGGTCGTATGTCGCTTGCATTCCCAATATCTTCATTCAGCCTCACTATCTGGCAGGGTAATATCGGATCGTCAAGCGGTGGCCTGCCTTTCCTCGAAGAGGATGAGATCATCCCCGTCATCCTGGAAATTGCGGAGCAGTCCTTAGTACTGTCGGTTCGGGGGTATGCTGAAGTTCAAGTTACATGGTTTTGTCTTCTGTCTTAATTAGCCTACCTCCAGGACGTGTTTCTTCGTACTGGGGCTCATTTCGTCGACCCCTCAAGGAGCGGAAGTCCTGGACGACTATCGATGGGAGGCGACTTTGTCACCCCTAGGGTTGCCGACTGGTTTGTGCGTTCCTGTGGACGTCGATAAATTTGTCTCGGTAAGTCGACGAGGAATATATTCAGAGAACTAGACCTATCTCATTGAAATGCAGATTCCGCCGTGGGAGCCTACCAAGCTGAGGAGCGACGAGGACCTGCGACTCATACCTCCAACATCGCAAATGGAAGTCGAAGTGATGACTGCGATCTCGAATCTCTCAAACACAGTCATCGCAAACACAGCCTCCCGCTCTCTAGCCAAGTGCGTAGCCCGATCTATCGTTCACTCACATAACTGACTTCGTTCGGCAGATTGAAGACACGGCCGGAATACCAGAGTGTCTTCGCATCAGTGACAATGTTCTACCGCGCACTACATATGCTCTCTACCTCCCGGTATCGTCTACCCGTGAGACGATACGTCTTTGACCTCTTCGACATTGATCTGGATCCGGACGTCGTGAAACAGCTGGGCGAATGCAGCAAGACGCTCCTCGCGCCCCCGTCGGCGAGTTCACCGCCGAGCCGTGTTGTGAGCGTGCTGTTCGCGGCGCGGCGCTCTCACGCATCTGAGAGCGACGAGGAGGAGGATATTCAGGCCCACCGACCGATGGAGAATGCACCGCCGGTGATGAGCCTTCGACCGAAGAGCATGATTGTCGGGTTTGGGGATTGATCGGGAGGCTACTGGTAGCCACCACGTGTCGTCAATATTGCGCTTGCACCGTAGATTCTCGGAGGCTTATGGAGAGCTATGGGTTAAATCTCTTCTATTCTGTATTCCTTCGGAAGTTTGGGATTCGCCGTCGACGCAATCCACCGGTCATACGGCCATGCGGTGCGCACATATAATCATGACTGGTCCGGGCGACCAGCTGGATCGTCTTTCAAGCTTAGTCCACTTTTCTATCTAACGTACATATTATGAGTGAGTTTATCAAGATTTTCCGACACATGCGTAAGCATGCCCCCTACGAAATATTGTCGATGATTTGTCGACGATGGCCACTCACTGAGGCAACGGCCCACGTGCTCTCATGCTGACATCAGCAGCAAAGCTGTTGGCGTCGTTGCTCAGCCGCCGCGAGCGACTTGCTGACGACGGCGACGCGCGTCGCGAAACGACCAGAACGTTCATCGAAACGCTGACGTTGGCGGGACGCGCGTCCATGCTCGGGTCCTCCGTCTATATAACATCGCGGCCCTCCTCGTCTCTCTCCCTCTCACCTCTCTCCCAACACTAAACATCGATACGTTTTCAACAATTCGACGATGTCCGGATCATCGACACCTCTTGAACGCGACCAGCAGATGCTGTCTATAGGCAAACAATGCTCGGATTCAACTTGTGGCCTGGTGGACTTTTTACCCTTCAAATGCCAGCATTGCGCGCAATCATATTGCGCAGAGCACTTTCGGCCGACCGCACACCACTGTGAGCAATATGACGAGAGCAAGTATAATCGTGTTGCGCCTGAATGTGAGTTACACTCTCTGAAACGTTGGGACGCAACTCATAGGGCACACGGTCAGGTCCCCTATGTAACGAGCCAGTCGCTATACCCCCGGGAGAGGATCCCAACGTCCGCATGGACAGACACTTCGACACGGACTGCTCTGTCATGACCGGGAAGACGCGCAAGGCGAAGTCTGGACCGACATGCGCACGGGGAAAGTGCGGGAAAGTCCTGTTTGCTCCCATTCGGTGCCAGGTGAGTTGGTCGAACCTTGATCCCTCGGCGACGTCTGACTGTATGCCATTCAGAAATGTAACCAACAGTTCTGTCCAGAGCACCGCTTCCCCGCGGACCATAGCTGTTCCTCCACTGCATCTTCATCGAAGCCATCCACCTCCAAGCCATCGTTCGCCAATGCCAAGTCACAGGCGTCTGCCGCTGGCGCACAAGCTATGGCCGCGTTCAAGCGCTCTGCCACTGCCGCCTCTGCTGCGAAGCCGTCACTGCCCCCGTCTTCTACCTCCAATAGCAAGAACCCTCCTAACCTCCCCCACTTGTTCTCGAAGACTGACCGGTGCGTGACTTTCCTGCGATTAACATTCGGTGACTCCTCATGACGATGCAGCTCTTCCGCTACGACCATCAACGACTCAACGATCTATAATACCAATATCCACCCGGACACCAACCCTAATGATCCACCCGAACGCTGCTCCCCTAAATTACGCCCTTCCACGTTCGACTACTCGTCCTTCGCGCCACCACCATTATTCGCATCTGCATAATCACTATATCCTAATCATAGTCGAGCAAAACAGGAGAGGGAGAGCCAACGACGCGCGATGCAGGCGCGTGCGAGCAAGGGCGTACGTGGTCTACTGTGGATTGGCTGCTGGTGCTGACTCCCTGTCACAGCTGCTGAGCGCAGAGGAGAAGACAATTCTCGCAGCTCTGGAAGCGGAGCGCGCTCAAGGAGTTGATGGCGACAAAGGTTGCGTCATGATGTAGCCATTTTTAATCGGATTTCAGGACATCACTATGGACATAGTCTCAGTTCTTATTTAAGTTCAGTTCAAGCTATTCACATATGTGAACAGGGAAGCATGGATGTGGCTGAACTGTCGTTGGTATTTCAATGGTGCGTACAGTGCTATATCTGATCCTACATCCGAGCTCTGTCTTTCCACCCATTTACTGACACTAAGGCACACGTCAGTGAGAGTCCGGTGCATATCGGTGTGCTGCCATACCTGGTAATAATACGGAGGCGAGACTGCCACGCACGTAGTCCCACTGACGCAGCTTGTTGGTCCAGTGTAACTCGTCCCTGTAAGCCATCGCCATTAGGTGCGCTTTTGCCAAACAGAGCGCTGCCACTCACCGCCGCACTGCCCGTACTTCGTCTGCGCCGGCGCCGGGGCGGAGGACGTCGTCGAGACGGTCGAAGTGGTCGGCGCCGAGCTGGGCGCGGTTGTGGGCGTTATCGTCGACGAGGACGCCGGGCTGGACGACGGCGAGCTGCCGCCGGTGCCGCTGCCAATCGTCGTGGTGATGGGCCCGCTCTCAATGTACACGCCCGAGACGTAGTAGTTCTCGGCGTGCGCGTCGTTGACGATGCGCAGCACGCCGACGTGGAAGTCCTCCGAGTTGGTCGACGTCGACGCCGCGACGTTCGCGTGCACCTTCGTGAGCGGGTTGCCGCCCTCGGAGAACCACAGCCCGACGGTGTTGCCGGAGAACTGCGCAGATGGGTCAGGTCAGCGTCATTCTATTCTTTTGGTCTCGGCGGGACTGACGTCGATGTCGTAGGCGAAGTTGTACCATGTGCCGGGCACGAGTGCGACGCCCCATTGTGGCTGGCTCGAGACGTGCCACTCCAGGTAGGTGCTGTTCGGGCCAACGCCGTATTTGAGCTGGGAAAGCGCACAGCGTTAATCTCCTTGTCCTTCTCCGCTGACTTCTCCGCGTACCTCGGTGAAATGTGACTCAAAGAAGAAGATCTGGTGTTCAAGAGTCGACTAGAGCAGACTCTGAATCAGCGCACGATCCTCTGTGAGAGGTCAGTCCCATACCTCAGGCGGACTCGTGCTATCCGTGCTGATGGAGAAGTGGTAGAATAAGTTGCCTTGCCCGAGGTTGGCTGTTGTCTGTGGAATGAGTTCGGCTCTCTCCATCTGCGAATTCCATGTTGCAGTAGAGTCGATGGTGATCCTCAGCCCGTTCGTCTCAGCCGTGTCAGCAGGGTTTTTGTACGTCGGGGACAGGGCAAGGTAATGTGAGGTGGGTTGAGTGCCGTGGATATACTAGTGTCGCTCATTCAACATCGCCTTCAGACAGCCCCGGACGAACGACTCACCCACTGGTACTCGCCGACCTCATCCGACCAGGACCCTGCAATGCGCAACACGTCATTACTATTGCTGTGCTGTACGATGCCAGCGAGGTAGCCACGTACAGTTGTCGAAGGCAGAAACGGTGGGGTAATTATTGAAGGATCCCGACCAAATTGTCGTTCCGCCACGGGCGGTTCTGGCGAGGAGAGAGAGCGCAGCGAGGGCAGCGAAGTGGTACATGGCGTGCGTCGTGGCGATTGCATACACGCTAGAGCATGAGCGCACTTTATGTGAGGCAATTGGCCGAGGATTCGCTCGACTCCCTACCTGCCGACACTAGTTGGGGTCACCGTGTGCGGGGATAATCATCGGATGCGACGTATTTGCGAGCAATAGCCATCATGTTCTCCTCCATTCGTATGGAAGTGCTTCCAGTGCGCTCACGAGGTTCGCTCTCGGATCAACTCAGCAAGTACACCTCGGATGGCAAAGGTCGCCAGTCCAGTGACGGTACATGATGCGCTTATTTGCATAGGATGAGTCTTCCCGGCCCTTGCAGGCGTGACTTGGTATGGGGGGCTTCCCGGGAGATATATTTCCACTAAAATCCGGGGTATCAGATGGAATACAATGGCGTTACAGTGGATATAATTAGGTATAATCGTGTCAGTGCGCCTTCGAGAAAAATGCCCGGCTCCACCAAGGTCGCATCCTCGTCTGTTGTTGGACCTCCTGCTCCTCCTGCCGGAGACGTTCCTCGGCGGCCACACGCTCTTCAGCCTTGACCTCTACAAACACAGCTTCATGCGCAGTGACTGTACCGGGCTCAGCAGTACGAGTCGTATGTTGTAGGGACTGCACAGACGCGGTTGCAAACGCGACCTGCATGTGTGCATCCGGTCGAACGGCCGCTTCGGGATCATGTGATGCAGCACGCCTGTCCAGCGGGTTGCTGGTACTTGCGAAGTACGACTGGGCGCCGCGGTATGGCCGTCCCAGTGAGGTCGACGACGTAAATGGACGCGTGTGTCCGTTGGTGTAGGGCCGACCTGAACTGGCAGCTGTTCCGATAGAACCCCGACTACTGCTCCTGTTCCGGTTGAAGAGTGAAGGACGACGTTGAAGGCTGTAGTCAACGTTGACCTGCTCATCAACGACACCTGCCCCAACGCGCGACGCAATCCTCGAGGGTAACAGAATTTCTTCCCTCCCGCTTAATTGCCTCGGTAAAGATCCCGTCGGGGATCTTATAGCCTCCATGAGCGATGAAGGCGAAGCTGGCCCTGCAGACCCCAGTCCCGCTGAACCCAACCCTGCAGTCCCTCGCTCACCAGCAGGTCGAGCTGCAGGTGTCCCTGATCCAACAGCCGCAGGTGCCAGCCACGATTCGATTTGAGCGGGGGGTTGTGGAGTCGTTGTCAACGGTTCCTGAACGTCGACTGTATCGTCCAGGTCAAGGAGGCCGCATGGATTACGGGGAAGCCAGAGCGAATCCGTGATAGGCTGGGTATAATACGGATTATCATAGGGGTGGTTGACATCCGATTCGTCATTCCAAGTCGGATGGGGAGGGTGTACGGAGACCAGAGGAGCTGCCTTCGAAGCCAGAGGGCCGTTGGCAACGTGAGGGTCAATTTGAAGGACGCTGGACTTCTCCATCGGCGATCGTGCAACATCGAGGGCGTCTACACGCGATCCCTTCGCCTCCATGATGCAGGGTGAGTCCGGGGGTGGGAAAGGGTTCGGCCGTCGATTCAGAGGGTGCCGAGCCCGAGTGGGAAAGGTCGCATAGGCGAACGGAAACCGTGTTGACAATCTCAACGTGTCCCAGATTCTAGACGAACCTGGGGGAGGACGTGATGTGACATCCTCTGGTTCCTCGTCACTATCTCCATTCACAGGGTCTTCCGTCGCATCATTGCTGTTGTTGAAGCCGCAGATAATGTTGGCCTCGATGAGATCGTCTCGCTCATACATGGCACGGCATATGCGGGTCATTCTAAGGAAGATGAGTCAGATGCATTGAACAGCGATCGCAGGCACATAGAGCACGAACACAATCTTGACCACAACGGTGAATACTATGAGGACAGCCGACAGCGCCACGTTGACTTCCTTGCGCAGGACAGCCATGTAGGCCAAAAATACTCCCTGTGAGAATGGGTTTAGTGAATTGTTTAGGAGAACGGTTCAAACTGAAGGGTACCTGAGCGAACACGAGGCCTGCCATCGAAGTCGTCAACTTCCGTCACCGCCAGAGCAGAAAACAATGAACTGACCGTCAAGAGAATATCGTATCATTCGAATTAGGAGGGTTCGTCCATTCGCCTCGTAATTTTTGGCGTATACGTGAAGTAACTAGATCGCGAATGTCAGACCGACGCGGCCTCACCAGATGCAAAGCACTTGGCTTACTTGATTCGTGATGACGGCTACAAGAACGTGGTCAATGAATAAGACACGCCGACGAATGAATAGCTGAGACGTACTTTTCTCAACCATGAAATATATGAAGCCGAAAGGTATGACCAACGGATTGAGAACTGAAAAGACTAGGATAACGTGGATAACAAGCAGATGATTCGGAAGCCAATCTAGGCGTTGCCAGAATGATCAGTTTGGAGCCTTCGCAAAGATGACAAACTTACAATAATAGTTAAACGTCCTAGGACGAATACGCACTGTGCGTTTCCTAGGCGTTATCTGCCGCTTCGTGGACGGGTACATGAACAAAGGGAGCTATAGACATCGTTTGAGCGAGATAATTCCAAGAATCTCATTGATGTCTTACCCCAACTGCACACCAAGACGCGTCTGTGAATATGCCATGTGAAAAGATGAAGCAGGCGACATACACAATGATAATTCAAGCCCTGAATGGATGCCGGTCGTAAAAATCACTGACCACAAGCTATAGTCAATGGCTTGCATAGATCAGCGAAGACAAGAATACTGACTCCAACCGACGTAAAACGGCCCCGCAGATGGAAAACTACTCGAGACGATGTTCAACACATTTCTGTTGCCCTGGCTTGACGTTGCAAAGGATACCAGGAATGACTGCAGCGTCGCCGTCCCTACGCAGAAAAACACCAGGACGTTGACAATGAGAAACTTGTAGTATCGGGTCATGATCCGATCGTGGAGTTCAGAGAGTGTGAAGATGGTGTGAGCTTTCTTTGCTATCAAAAGCAGAAGAATGGGGATGAGGAGTGTCAACAGAGATACGAGGAGGGTGGGAAGGAAGGATTGAATAAGCTCTTCTTCCCAGTCGTGGTGTTGCAAATAGTGGTACTTTGAAACATTGAGTATTTAGAAGTAGATCCGGGGAGGAATTTTTAGACGAGTACGTACCAATCCAGGCCAGTAGGCGCTGATATTCTGGATGGATACCAACGTGACCAGAAAGGACACCGGGAAAAGCCACAGAAGTGTGAATGCCCTGCCAGACTGTTGAGGTCATGCTGCACGGAGGAAGTGTTTCAAACCTACCAGACTCCCACGTTAACCACCCAATCCTTGATGAACTAAACAGCGACATGAACAGTCAAGAATTGAACTAGCCACGCCACGCGTACCTCAGCCTTGTAGGTCGACTTCATGATCCTCGTCCAATCAAGGTCCTCGTACCCGGGAGCCATTGCGACAACACACATTAGCGGATTGTTCGGGTGCACAGCCAGATACTTGCACGCTCTCCTCGCGTCACTCGGTGTTGCAAATGTGACGAATGCCGTTGATACAGGGTCGTAGTCCACCACCGCCTTCGCACGGTTCTCCGTGATGAGCAACGTCAGCAGAGAGAGCTTCGCTGCATAGTAGTCGATCGCAGGCACGGTCTTGCCCCTGAAGAACGTAGACAGGTGCACAAGTGGTTGGTACGGGTCAAGTACGTGACGAGGAAGCGCATGCAGCGCCTCCCAGATCGTCTTGTGCTTGAGATCTGAAGTGATTCTCAGCGTAAGGGAGTGGAATAGTATCGTCCAACTTACGGGTGTGTGCCGAGACAGACTCGTCCAGTTTTCGTAGCCCAAAATCGTCGAGGAAAGGCTCCAACTCCTTTATGAGCAAGTCCATGTCTGCCTCTCCTTGCTCTGCTTCCGCCACGCCATCCGGCTCTTGCGCCGCCCGACGGAAAAGGCCACGCGAATGCACTCCATGCTTCGCTTCGTCCCGTTCCTCCAGTGCATGCTTGACCGCGGACAGCGCCCTCTTCGCCAGCCCGATGTGTGCCGTCTCGATCCGCCTCAGGAACTCTTCACGCCTCTCGAGCAAGGAGGCAAGCTCGGTCATCTTGCGCGCAATCACCACGCGCGTGACGACCGGCACCTCCTGCGTCTTCTGCGGCAGGTTCGCACGCTCGACGACGTCACCTAGGCTGTGCCCGTGCAGGTGTGGGAGGTGGTCCGGGATGTGCTTCGCGTGGTTGAAAAGGTACGCCGCGGCCTTGTTCACGAACCCCGGACGCGTAGACGATGTGATCGCGACGGAAGGTAGTGCGATGCGCCGCGACAGATAGTACTGGAAATACTCTGTAAGCTCCTTCTCGGAGCGTAGTGTCAACGGGACGTTCGTGACCATGACAGTACGCAGCCGGAGCCCGCGGTTTGACTTGTCGTCATACAACGTAGGCAGCGACTGGAATGGATACTGCGGATGCGGATGTGGGTGATACTGCGAGTACTCCTCCTCCTGAGCAGTAGAGGCCGCGCGAGCTGCGGCGGCGTCGATCTTAATCTTCCTGAAGTGGAAAGCGCCGCGTGCTATCCAGATGAGCGTGGCCATCCACGAGAGCGTCACCCAGAAGAGGAGACACAGGTGGATCCAGAGCAGGCTCATGCCCGTCCGTGTGCCGACGAGCGACGAGATCGAGGCGCGGGTCATCGAGCGCGGGGACACCGAGCCGTCGGAGAAGTGGACATGTATGGGGAGCAGGATAGGCACGGTCGTGAATGTCTGCAGCAGGGCGTAGTACACTGCATCGTGGTCGACATGCTACCCAGGCGAGGAAAAAAGTGGAGGACGTACTGCAAGCCCGCAACCACCGGATGTACAGAGCAGCATCGACGCCTCGTAGCTCATTCAACTTGTCTTCTGGGAGTAGCGTCACTTCCTTGACCCAAGCCAGTGGCCATCCCTTTGGTGTCGGAGGCGACGGGTTCCTGCAGAGCCTCGTTAGATAACCGATGTAATTGTGGAAATGCCTCACGCACTTTGCCCACGACCTGCCTTGATACAAACTGACATAGTGTGCGCACAGTTAGTTCCCCTGCACACAGTCTATCCTAAAGGAAGGAGCATGACCAAAGACTCACTATCCGAACTCCCAAGACTCAACACTGCCAAGGCCCTCCACCGGCCGACCCCGTCTCTTCCGTTTCATAAACTCATGGGCCGTGACGAGTATGCCGACGATGCATCCGGCGATGACAGACTGATTGATCAGGCCACTGTGATACCAGACGTTCCGGAGGTTAAGCAAAGTTCGCTCGAGATTGCCTGTGCGTACCTGTAATCTTTCGAGAACGGTCTGTCCTGGAGCGTGGCCATATACAATCGCTCAAGCTTGGCACCTCAAGCAAGGCGGGGGATGCAAGGGGGGTATATAGATGGTGGTGGCAGAAGGAAGAGCATGGACCGGTGGGGCTGCGTCGGGGCAAGGACTAAGAAGCAGCCTGAGAAGTGGAACCCTCCGTCACCACTCAAATTATACAGATCCGCGGCGAACGAACGCAACCGCTGGTAGTTTCATTGGTTTCGTGTAAACTAATCTCATGGACATACTTATGTATACGCCAACGCAGTCGAAATTATTCCCTCGGTCGCCGGGATAATCTGGTCGAGCAGCGAGCTGCACGCGAGGAGCCGTTCCTGAACCGTGATGATAGAGATGCTGACGCTTTCACACCCGCGCCGTCGGGCTCCATCCGAGTTCCATCAACTTTCACGATTCACAGATGACCTGTTGACCTCCGTACCGTGGGGAGACGAGAGGATCGCAGGACTGAGGAACGATTCCCAAGGAGATTTATTGAACAAATATCTGGGTACGAACGATAGCCTATTTCGTGCGGGCAATCCGAAGCGTGTGGGGTTTGTATACGTAGTTCTCCGCATAGTTCTTTGGGGGAATCTTCTTCGTAGGGGGTGGCTGTCTGCAGATACGACGAAACAATGGTTAGCATCGAGACCGACGCGAGCACAACTATCATACGCACACATAATAATCCCAGCCTGAAGGGAGTAAGGATCAGGCTACTATAGTGGTATGGAGAGCAAGTGTGCACATACCTTGCTTCTCAGCGAAATGAATAGCATCCTCCTTGGACTTGAACGAGATGCGGGTACCCTGCATATAATCGGCGCTTGACCCGCGGTCAGCCGCACTAAGCGCAGAGGGAGTGAAGACAACACGCACGAACTAGCCCATCCCATCAACGGATTCTCCCACCGCCCACCACCCTGCAGGATGTCAAAGTCAATGCGCCAGCGCTCCATCTTCGCCCCGCCGCTCTGCATGGTGTTGCGCGCTGGTTGGTAGACTCGCACAACGCGATGGCGGAGCTCCGCTGATTGAGAATTAGGAAACGGTGGCCTACCACGACGTGGGATGAAACGCACCGGGAGCACCGCTCACAACGTCCGCCGTCAGAACATCTTTGTGAGGTATGGGGGCGATGTCTGAGGGTTCTTTGGAACGCGATTCTTCCGGTGCTTTGACCTCGCTAGATAATCCCCTAAGCGGGGCGAGAGATGACCTCGCGGCGGCGGCCGACTTGAGCTTCAGGGTTCGAGCCGATGCAAGGAAAAGTGACATATGTTTCAAGCGCGAGGTGTTGGTGACTTGCAATTCGGAATTTGGAGACATACGAATCGGTCAACCCCGGATGTGTTCGGCAATTTCCGGATGTCATAGAGTGCCGACATGCCGATATACAGTGCGACATATGCATGGGTGGGCGAATGTAAAGTTGCGATGCCTATACCGTACCAAGAAGATATGCAGATAGAAAAGGTTAAGGAGTGTGTATGCACAAAAGATGTGAACGGAGGGATACGACGAAAACGAAACACCAAAACAGAGCGAGAAAGGCAGGGTAAGCATTGGATACTGTAGTTGGCGGCATGTGTATAGACCTCATCGGTGCGTTAGAGAGTGTCGAAAATATTAACAGTCCTGCTCGTATAAAGGCGAAAACAATAAATATCCGGGCTAGAAGAATAGATACGTCGTGATGAACACGATCAGTGCAATAATCACGACGACCTGCAGCGGCACGCCCTCCGGCTGCAACACGCCGTCATCGACATACGTTCCAGCGTCCGAGTCCACCTCCGTTGCGCCGTCGCTCGATCGCGGGCGATACCGCCTCCGAATCTCCGTCGGGCTCGTACCGCTCGACGCGACCGAGCTCGGGTCCGGGACGGCTGCGAGCAGCGCCCGCAGCCGTTGGATCTCCGCCTGTGATTCTTTATATTTCGACACGAGCTCGGGATTCGGCTCGGTGCGTGCAGAAACGGACGCGACGGGCGCCGGTGGCGTAGGTGGTGAGTGTACATTGACGTTGATGACGCCGACGCCACCAGAGGCCTGCTCGGGGGAGACGCCCTCGTGCGGCTGCTCCTCGTGCGCGGCGGCGTAGTCGATGGGCGATGCGGGTCGCTCGATATGTGCGGAGGTCGAGGGGTCTTGCTGCATCGAGCTCTGGTCCGCAGCGGGGTGCTGCCGTACCGTGCCATACATGTTCTGTGGGGGCGTCAGACGGGCGAGAGCAACGTGGGTACGTGAGAGAGTCGCTGACCGAATCATCGCCGCTCATTATCGAGGTCTGGTGGGGTAGCTCTTCCTCTTCTTCGACTGCCTGGCCCTCCGGGGGCAGATAGTTGACTTTGATCTTCTGAGAGTGTACCTTACCTGCCTCCTCGCCCTCGGGGGTATTCCACTGATAAGAAGGATAAGATACCAAAACTCGAAGATAAAAATTGAGCCGCGCGCACGATATCATGCAAAGGCAAGGCAGCCTTGTCGGGGGTAATCAAGGTGCTTTGTATCAAAAATTTGTCCTTGCACTTGACGTTCAACGGCGGCTCTTCTTTCATCGCCTGCAGCATAACTGATAACCCCGTGTCTGTGAGTGGAGTCCACGTCAACACGAGTGAACCACGCACCTGACACCTCGACTGTCTCCCCGGGTTCCACTTTCCCTGAATTCGGCCGTACGCAGTACAGCTAGATCAAATCAACTGTAAGGGATCAACTACAGAGCATCCGATACACCCAACATGCCTTCGGAGCGGTTGTCTTGACCTTGAAAGCCACGGGTTGCGCATTGTTGTTGGTGATGGAGAGTGAACGTTTGATGTTCTGCGTCAGGGGTCCTACGTAGCATCCTGTAAGACGGTGTAAAGCCCGCGGAGTAGTTGGTGTACGCACGATTGAACCCGAGAGCGCTACTAGGTTGCAAAGAGACAGACATTTCGGAGGAGGACGAGGGCAAGTGGGAGGAAAGAGGTGACGAGCGACAGCTTTGGAGACAAGCTGACTAAGACCATGCCGCACTGGCAGTGCGCCTTCAAGCTTGCTTCCGAACGCTTTCCCAACACCACAAGCTTGCCACGTTTCCCTCATGGCTTTCACCTGGACTTCACGCGATGCGCAGCATCCGATAAAATACGTGAGGCTGAGGCCCGCACGGCTTCCAGCTGGCACCTCTTACCCGTGGACGACTGACAAATTACTCGGAGATGCATGCACAGCTACCTCATTATAAGCATAAAAATAGCTTAACGAGAATACATTTTGTCCCTATTCGAAATTGTGGTGTACTCGTCGGCGGCACGATTCACAAGTGCGCGGCAGAAGGTGAGTCTATTAAATAATTGACAGGAAATGACCCGCCGGTCCCCATCTGACTTGATCGGCAAACCATATGTCTATCCAATGCTATTAACCAAAAGATGATAGATATGGCTCACTGCGATACAGCGGTATCCACGACGACTTGTTGCATCATTGGCGCATGGAAGGCGGGAGTCGCATTCACAGTTCTAGTATCTATTTGTTCGCGAGAATTAGATGGCGAGGCCGCTTTACACGAAAGTATAAGTACAAGGTCTGATAGCGGTGCGTCTTCTTGCCAGCATACAACAGGGAAACAGACAAATAACCTGCGACTTGGAATATGTTGAGACATCAGAAACTGTTCAAGCAGAAACAAAAGTGCCGTTCCGGCCTTCGGTGTGTCTGACACCTGCGAAGCCGACTTAAAAAACGCAGTCAGCACACGGGCGATGGACACATACCTTGGATGAACCCTTCCTGGTCCTCGTTCGACAATTCTTCCAAACTCTTCTCCTTGGTCTCAGGTAAAAATAGCGTAGAAAAGATACCCGAGAGCATAAATAGCGCGAAAATTTCAAGACTACGCCCGGCCGAGCGGTGTCAGGAGGAAGCAGGGATTCACACGGCAAGGGTCACGCACATGTGCTTCAGGAAGTGCTCCTCCCCTTTCCTCCCGCCATCGTCTTTGAGGCGAGTAAACACGACCTGCGCGACAATCGCACCGAGCTTTCCACTTGCAGCGGAGATGCCGTGTGCGGTCGAACGGTAGCGCGTCGGGAAAAGTTCGCCGGGGATCACGAACGTCGTGACGTTGGGTCCGAAGTTCTGGAAGAAGTCTGCAAGGCACCACAAAAACACGAACACCTTCTTGTTGCTCTGGCTAGAGTTGAGCGCGTCGTATCCAAAGCCTGCGGCGAACTTGTTAATCGAAATGCCCACAAGGAGGTTTCGAAAGCGACTGCGCACCCATGATGATGAAGATAGCTGTGAGCACGCTGAAGCCCATCAGCTGAATCGGCTTGCGCCCCCAAGTGTCGATGAAGAGGAAGGACACCCAGTAGCCGGGGATAAGCCCCGCCGTGGACAATATGAGGTTGCCGACCGAGACGTTGCGCAGGTTCTCGTACACGCCCAGGTTATTCGTTGCAGTGATGTTCCCAAAGCCGATGGTCGTCAGAATGTTCGAAGAGTTGAGTCCAAGTCCGTAGAACACGATCTAAGACATTTCATTGATGATGACCTGCCAGACGTCAGCGAGCAGCTTGCGACGTACGTCGTTCGCGAACCACGAGTAAGCAGTGCAGAAGAGCACCCTGCAGTTCTCCCGTTTCCTGAAATGCTTGAGGAAGTCGCGTCTGGACGCTTTCGGCGCATCGGCGCGCTGTACCGCCGCGTCGGGGTCAATATAGTAGTCTCCAGTAGCCAACACATTTTCGATGTCTGAGGTGGCTTGCTCGACATTTCGCGCGATGTCCATGGTGAAACGAGGCGTCTCGGGGATAGTGAGACGGAAATAGAGCGCGACGACGCCTGGAATGCAGCCGAGACCAATGAGCAGGCGCCAACAGTAGTCTACATGGCGCAAGGTCACTGGGTCGTCGTGGATAATCTGCTTCTTGAATGCCGAAACGACGACCAGCGACACGAGGGAAGCAGCTATAGGTGAACGATCGATGAGAATGACCCATGGGCAGGATGGAGTGCGTACTGAAGGTGCCCCAGCCCTGGAACGCAAACACGGCCGTCATGAGACGGCCACGCGATCGCGCGGCGGCGAATTCGGATGCGATAACGGCGCTGAGAGGATAATCGCCTCCAATGCCTATGCCCATAAGGAATCGCCAAAAGATGAGGACGGCGATGAGGCTGATACCAGGACCGTGACCAGCGAGTGCTTGACAAAGGGTGCCCATGACGATGATGATGAGTTCGATACCGTCTGTCGAGTTGAAGGTTAGATTGATCGTACAGTAGATGAAGATAGGATCAACCTACACATTCGTTTGCGACCGATTATGTCGGCCAACCAGCCAAAGAGAAGTGCACCAAAGAGATTGCCGATGGGTGTAGCGATCTTTATGGCAAGATCTTGGTCCGGTGTAAGGACTTGCTGGCTACCGTAAACATAACCCAACATGGTCGAGGCAATGTTGATAGCGAAGATGTCGTAGCTAATGGAAGAGTCAGGCAAGGCAATCACTAAGTCAGAGTACAGGACCCTACGCATCGGTGAAGAATCCTACGCCAGCTACAAAACAAACTTTGACATGGAACGAGCTAAGTGCAATGAAGATCGGCGTGATGAGAACAAATACAACCCGTGAAGGAATTGAGAACATACGAAAATTTGGCACGGTCGACTTCTGCGAGGGCTTCCCTTCGGCGCTCGTCAAGTTCGTGTGCAGAATCGACTCTGTTCAGATGGAGAGCAGGAAGAGAGGGTTCGCTGGGCGGACGACCCTTGTACTCCCTGACGATGTCAAGGCTGGAAGCCATCGCGATACGGTGCAGAAGCGGTTTGGGGGAGACTGGGGGGAGGAGGGCCGCAGCAGAAGCGTTGACTGTGATACATAACGGCACGGGGAAAGTAAGACGCCCTAGTAGGATAGTAGGATCGCTCAAAATAGGATCTCTCGGCTGTGGGAAGTGCCTTGTAATATGTCAAGCTGTCAGTGCGTTCCTGACACGCTCAAGCATCCAAACCCCAATCGCACTAACTACGTGCACAGCCACTGACCCTGCCTGCCTCCTTTGCCAGGAAGAATAAAGCCACCGACACAGGTCAAACCCTCGTGTGGTTCCCGGTCAAATTGCGGAACGACTGGACACCAGAATACGGCCAATCACGGAGCTCACCGAAGACAGGTGGCTTCGTCGAGTCGTGTTCAGTGTTCCTGGCACTCACAGTAATCTCATACAGGTCGAAATCAGCTGCCTTGGCAAAAGGTGACCCTGCGCCAGCGGTTCCACTCACATTCCGTGAGTCACTAGTCACTGGTCGTGTTCTGGTCGCAGTGCCGTTCCGCATTCTGCACCCCATCGTTCCTCGACATCTCTACCGACACACACTGCGCGAATCAGCTTACCGTGCCTGGCGCTCTTCATATCCACCAGTGCCCAGTCCGTGGCGGTCCGTGGCACGTATTGGTGCCAGCGCCAATACCAGCGCCTTCGCCAGACGAGAGTGCTTTTAGTGACGAACAGCTGTCTACAGCGACGGGTCTGCGAGCCACGTGTCGAAGTTGTCGTCGCAGTCCTCGGTGTTCCGCGTCAAAGTGAGCTCGTGCGTCGTCTCTTGACATCGTTGTGCCCACTCTGCCATTGAGAGTCGACCTTTTTACAGGCGAACGTGATCCCGTACTGTAGGTCGCGCTGGTGTCTGATGTGTGGATCGCACGTTCAAGGACGAATGATTGAGTTGTGTTATTAGAACGTGTTCTACCCGCAGTAAAACACAGCATTCGGAGCGTAGCTGGTACTTTGTCAGCTATGAGGTGGGGCGCAGGATGGCAAGCCGCTACAGATTGACGCACCTGCATTGACTCGTCTCAGAAGTTAGGAAAACTGGGTTATACGAAGCGCCGTTTTGTGGACTCCCCGTGGTAATGACACCTGTCTGTGCGATATTCCAGATGGACCGAGAGAGCAGGTGTTCGATTAGGTTCAATCTGATGACCGTGACAGTTGTGAAGTGCACGACGTTCTCGCCGTGGGCTTTCAATAGCGTCGATGTTAGTGGGCAGCACAATACCCTTCTTGATTTTGAAGATGAGAAGAGAAAAGAGAGGCGATAAAAGGTGAAATTAAGTGCCGAGAGAGCGCAGTCATGCCAGTGGAAAACTCTCAGAATTGAGATGACGAGCCCAGACGAGGCTGAGCCATACTCGACGGTGTTGTCGGCCGAGACCCCGGCGTTTGCCGGTAGTGGTACGCAGACCACCTGCATTTCGTAGTTGAACTGTTAAGTGTAGAACTGAGGTATTCTAAAAGAAGGTACAATCAAGAAAACTACGATATACACCATGTAGGTATGCGTAGAGACGATACGTCCAGAAAAGGATATTGCATCATAGAGCATTTCTCGGAATCGCTAGTTTGCTAACAAGAGCGTTTTCTGCAATGATCGTGTCCTTCCAGTTCGCCTCGACTTCACCCAAGTCCCAGTTGGCCGAGACATACCTGAAACAAGCTGGTCAGTCCAAATTACAGACTCGAAGAACCTGTCGTCAGCCCACCTGCCGCTGAGGTAGTCTGCATTCCCAGAGGTCAAGTAAAGGAATGTCGCGGCGGGTAGGGCAAGTGTATCCTCTGTCGGAGGGTCGGGGACCTTTGCATCTACATTTAGGGTCGTCTTAATGACACCGGGGTGGACGGGGAAGATCTTGATGTCCGGATGTTCTGGGATATCAAACAATTGTGACAGAATCGGATAGAGAAGTGCCATGCAAACTCACCAAGAGCGACCAGCTCCGCGAAACGGCCAAGTGCGTGCTTTGACAATGCGTAGTCGCTGGTCATGGACCGTCGGAGGTGTGCCATGACAGAGGTCACGATGATAATCTGACCCTTTGTCTTCGAAAGTTCGGGGATGGCAAAGCTGCTATATGATCAATATCAGGAACTATGAAACTTGCAACGAAGCGCGTACTGGACAAAGTTGTAGACACCGCGGACGTTGACCTCCAGGACATCCCACCAGCCACTCGGATCCTTCGCCGTAAACACTAAACACAGGTCAGCGGCATTGCAGACGCGCGATCGCCATGCACGCACGGGAGTCCCAGGGGCGCGCGATGGCCGCGTTGGCGATCAGTATGTCCAGACGGCCGAAGCGGTCCACGGTCGCTTGGACAGCCTCTTTTGCCAGATTGACGTCTCTGACGTCTGCGATGAACGTGAGCACCTGCGCGCCAGGAAGCTCTTCCAAAATAGCATTCTTGCTGTCGTCGAGCGTCTCCTGCTTGCGTGCGACGAGAGAGACTGCTGCGCCTGCGCGAGCATAGTACAGTGCTGCTTCGAGGCCGATACCGCGAGATGCGCCGGTCACAAGCACCACGCGGTCCCTGTACGTCTGCTTTGCAAAGTACGAGCTTGGGTCGATGGTCGGGTATACACTGGTCGCACAAGTATGAGCACAACGAAAGCTTGGAAGATGAAGAACCTCAGGCTCCTTACTCGTGTTGGTCAGTGACTGGCAAATCCTCTCCGGCTTGGAAGAATACAGGCATCTTGTGAGGGTTATGTGTTCGTGTCGGTAGCTTCGTACTTATATACTATTTCCTGAGATGACAGCGAGCAATTTCATGACTCTCGGAAAAGAAAAGGAGTGTCTGAGTGCGTCGGATGGGTTCGAACAGTGAAAAATGCGCTCACCCGCTGAAACACCGCTCCTCTCGCCCGCCTAGTGCTCTCACCGACGACCTCGGGATGGTGATCCAGCACTCGCATCTCCGTATTTCCACCTTCCATCCAGAAAAATTCTTCGTCAGTAGCAGAACCCGTCTCAATTCCACACCGGCTGATGATATGCTATTAACCCCGGTGGAAACTCAACCCGATCTCGAGTGGAAGAGGAGAGGGAGTCACGGAGAAGCGTCGTGGGCGGAGGTGTTTGCATGACTCCATCCGATATCCACGCAACAGCGAATTCAAGGACAATGGCGGCCGACGGAGTGGACAAGGAGCGGTCAGCGTAGAGAAGCGGTCAAGAAGGGCTCCCCTCCATGTCACTAGCAGTTCGTCAGCTTCTTGCGTGCGCGTGGCTTTACGAGGAATTGATTGCCGATAATTTGTTGTTTGTTGACGCGGAACAGAGCCAGATTTGAGAGCGGTGCGCCAGTGCGAAACCCATGGCCAGTGTACGTGATTCAGTCTGAAGCTGAGCCGCTGGCGGCTGAAAGACCACTGCACAGACCACAAGAAGTCCGACCTGCATATCCTTGAAGGAGTCGGTCGATCGATAGATTTAACCCGTCACAGTTCGAGCCCCGGAAGAAGCAGAGGGAAGGTTCTCTCAGCGCGATGTAGCCTCTCTCCTATGGAAAGATACCATGCGACAAGAGAGTTCAATTACGAAGAAAGGTATCTTTCGGCGAGGTCAAGGAGCCGGATGTCGGCAGGTTGCCGCGCGGAGGTCCATTAAGGCAGCGTGTAAGGGAAGCCTGCCACTGCGCCTGGGTTTAGTGCCGTTGTGAGCACATGAACAGGGGAAAGAAGGACATGCGCACTGTTTCCTCATTATCCGTACTCCGCCCTTGCTACGATGACTGCTCTGACCTCTAATACTAATTCCGGGGACATTCGAGGGACATTGCGGCGCTGTAGTTGAAGTTGTTGGAACCGCCACGTCGTGCGTCGTAGAGTTGTTCGTCGGCCACATGCCGTCTGAATGGACCATTGCATATTGCACTGATGATGTAAACCGCGATATTCATTGGGGAGCACTGAAGTTGTGCGCCGCTGTGCCGCCGACCACCATAGATGTCGGTGTGTGGCCGATGTGGGAACCTTGGACGAGGCTTGAAGTCCTCGTCAGTAAAGCTGCGTCCACTGGATATCGAGATGGCTTCTCCATTGGCGAGAAAGATTACACAAGATAGCGTATGGAGGGAGCGAGAAAGGCGAGGGCGTGGAAAGGCGTTCAGTGAATCGTGATTGTCAAGTCGTGAGGTCTGCGAGAGGTACGAGCTGGTACGAGATGTAAGCGCTGTAAGCGCGCTATAGCTAGTCTCCCAAAGCCAGTACTTACAGATATTTTTTGAACCTTCGCAAGCTCTGGATATTTCTATCTGACCATACGCGGTCTCTTACTGAATGTGGACGATTCGTGGTGAGAGAGAGCTTCAAATTCGAGAACTTGAATATCTCAAGTCGTTGCCTTCGCACACGGGTCCGGAGCCGACGGCTTACAGTTACTTTCCCTGTTCATCGACCGATCACGGTTGAACGACTCGAACACGTATTAGTGTTGCCGCGCTATGCGATGCTACGATTAGCGCTACGACCCCCAACACCGTAGCGCTATCGTCGCGTGTCATAGCGCGAAGCCATGCGACAGCTCAAGTAGATTATATAATCAGATTCCCGAACGCGCGAAGAGCCCACCATTATGGATATGGTACGAAAGCTAGCAACTAGACGGAGCAAGTAGATATAAAATGAGGTGCCAATGAAGTATGGGCTGCTCTAGACGTGTAAAGAACTCATCGGTGTCGATGATTGACGGTGGGGGTGGGGGTAACGCGGCTGCCGGTGAAGCCGGCCGACGAGCTGCCTTCCGGCGCTTCGCCTTCCGAGCGGCCGGTGTGATCGTGTATGGCGTCGCTTCGGTGCGGAAGGTGCTTGAGGGTTGGACGAGGTGGAAGTCGGGGTAGGAGGGGGCTGCGGTGTTCAATTCTTGGACGGCAAGAGGGGGGTGGGCATTAATTGCGGTTCCGCCGTCTGTTCTCGCAGTCGG
>MU277212.1:15286-42857 GCA_022160305.1 Artomyces pyxidatus | reverse complement strand
AACACGTATCCACTGCCGATCTGCCAACTTCGCTCATCAACATTACTCTCTCTTTCTTCGCCGTGTTCAGTTCTCTCGCGTTCAAGATGGCCCTCGGCGTGCATGCCGAGCTCTTGCGCTCGAAGCTCTAGCCTGACCACATCTTGACCTGTATTTCGCGCGTGAAAGACATGCCAAGTATTGGTGCCCTCCGTCGCTCGCGCGGGCGCATGGTGATTGCTTGGTACTTGCTAGGGTGTGTTCTTCGTTGTCACGCAGTGCGCAGGTCGCGGCTCTTCAGCTCGACGATTAGCAGCCTGAGCTATCATATCTTTGGAGCACTTGAGATTTGAAAATACGACGAATTAGAAGCTACCACGAGGCATCGACTGGCGTATGGCGCCATGTCTCCCGGCGAGGACCAGCAAGGACTTCAAGCTTAAAGCTTGACTATCACACCGCTCTGTCTCACTCATGCATATACATGGCTTGCCACTTTGAAGGACTTGACCGTCATGTTTTAGCGGCACTGCTCTGCGTCTAGCCGTGCCAGTTGGGTGTCAGGCTATTGTGCATCTTACCTGGGGATGCACGTCTCGACGATCAGCTGACGGTCCATGGCAGCTGGTGATGCCTTCAGAGCTATCGATTCAGCTAATGCAGAAGCAATGATGATCTCCGTCTGAGAAGCTGCCAGATGAGACGAAGTGTCCCACGGATATAGAGAGCCAGCTGCCTTGAGCCTGGTATCTACCTTCTCTCTTCGTCCCAAACTTTCGCGACAACCACCACGACCTAGCAAAGTCAACCTCGATTTTTCATTCCACAGGTGTGCCCTGGTATATTCCCAATATATGCGCGTCTGATGCTCACGGCCTCCACCATTGCCCAGCCCGATATGCGTCGCGGTTTTCTCCTGGACGCAGGGAGTCGGAAGCCGAAACCCTTGTCATCGTCCAACACAGCCAGCACAGACGCTCCCAAACCTGTCCCAATCGCCGACATCCAGCCAGAGGCATCAGGATCGCAGCGGTCCGTCGTCATACCTGCAGCATACATTCACCCGCCGGACAACTTCCTGACCCACGATGAAATCAGCCACAACTTCGCATGCCGTGCCGCAGGCGGAGAGCTGGTCAAGGTAACGTTCGCCAAGGTTCCTGCGAGGCCGTCATTTGCCTTCGACCCCGTCGCGGTAGTCGTCCGTTTCAACGAAAGCGTCTGCGACCAGCTCATCTCCCGCAGCGTCTGCCCTCTGAAACTGGATGCAACCGCAGGCTTCCAGTTCGAAGTCAAGGACGCGCCGGGCGCGGGAAAGGGACTCTTCGCCACTGCCAGTTTCGCGCGCGGCGCACGGATCGCGTGCGAGCGGCCCATGTTCGTCATGCCGGCGATGGTCCCCTTCTTCGGCGAGAGAGTGATCCCGCGGGGCCTGCAGCTGATCGAGGCGGCCCTCCAGCCGCACGACGCGCAGTTCTTCGCCCTGCACAACTGCAAGTCCGCCGCCGCGCGACGTCAAGGGCATCCTGGACACCAACTCGATGGACATCGGCGCGCTGCCGGGCCACCGCGCGTCCCACAGCGCAGTCTTTGCGACGCTGTCGCGCACCAACCACAGGTGCGTCGTGCCCGTCCACCAGGCGCAGCGCATCGCTCACCCTGCGCGGTGCAGCTGCTCCCCCAATGCGTTCTTCCGTTATGATCTCGACACGTTCGAAATGGGCGAAGAAGGCGGCGGAGTATACAATGGCTGCTACAGGCACGGATGGAGGCTGGCTGAAGGTTGTAAATGTGCCGGAGAGGACGACGTGGTGGGGTAAGAGAGTCGCTGCATGCGGCATATAGCTCGTCGAAGGAGGCCTAAATTACTTGTAGAGTCTGATACATGACTCCGGGCTCATCAGCTTTGTTCCGATGCCTCGCGTCCGAGCACCTCTGCTAGCTGTATCTTCACATGTTTTGCATCTTCTTCCTCCAAGTCCCAGTTCAAGAAACGTCTACACACCTCTTCGGACATCTCCATATCGTGTTCATCGTCTTCTGTCATCCCCTCATCCAAGAGATGCGTAATCTCATGAGAGACAAGCAAGTCACTAATAAAAGTCAGGGATCGGACAACCGCACTCGAAGGACGTCTCGGGATACAACGCACTGAATGTATTGAGCCCTCTCAACAACATGCGTTGGTATGCCAAAGATCTTAGCGCACTGAACCGCATGCGAATCCAGCGACAACCCATTTGCGACCCTGATGCAAGCTGAATTAGTATGGCAACCATGGAACTCTGCTCCTAATATTAACCTATAGAGGTACGTGAACTGCTCGCCTTTAGCCAGCGTCCTCTGACTGAACCCAGTTTCGCTAGAACTGTCAGACATAGGGACTACTTCCCCCGAGCTTGTCGAGAACATAACCTCCATGTGAACGAACGAGATCGGCAGCATGTGTGGTTCCAGCATCGCCGAGCGAAAGACGTCGTGGAAATGGGTGGTGGCCAGAACCTTGGGGCATTCAACACCGCGGTCGAGTAGATGTTTGATTACTCCACAGAAGAGACCTGCGCCATCTGCTCATCAAGGCGGAGAAGACCGTCAGAGAGAGCCGTAGCAAAACCGTCATTTACGAGCCTGTAGATTTAGTCCCTTTTCCAAACTCGTCCAGCAGGATAAGAGAGCGAGCCGTCGAGTTCCGCAGAGCAAGAGAAACCTGATTGAGGTCGATCATGAAAGCTGACTGGACCTGAGCAAACAAGGGCAGATGCAACCAGGCGATAACCAAGAAATTTAGTTCGAAGAGTCCAATCGCAGAAATGGAGGGCACGTGGTTACTTTTGAGACGGACTCCCGGGTTTGCACGCGAGTAAAAACTGTAGCTTTTGTTAGTGACAAGATAGGCTGATGGCTGAGACACACTTTTGTCGACAAGGCCAAGCGTGGCGGATTCAGTAGGAACATAGCTGGGGAAATCAACGAGCAACCAAGACATCGATGCAGTGAACACGAACCATCCGATCTACGAATGCAATGCATGTAGTACGTACCAGTATCAGGTCGAAGAGACTCACCTGAGCCATAAACTGTATCAACGCCGTCTAGCGAAGATCTTCAGCACGGATTTCGATGTGGCGCATCTATCTCCTGTCCTCACCTGTTTGAGGTAGACGCTCTAGGAACCACTGATATCAGACGAAGGAGGGGCAGCATCTAAGAAGTTACCTTTCCACACGCATTGGCACCCGTGCAGATCATTACACTATTGCCAAGTATCGTGCCGTCGGACGAGAGGTCATCGTCTTCCCCATGAACGATCGGGAACGACCCGATGCCTGCGCCGCCGACGACCAAGCTATCATTAGGCACGAACGTATCGACAACTTGCTCTTGCAGCGGGTGACTGGAGGAATATCAGATGATTGGCATTATCAATGTCGGCGCACACGCACCGCCCCTGCTTGATGATGATGACATTCTCTTCTGTCATTTGCGGTCGGCGATAGTTGAATGCCACGGACGCCTCAGCAAAGGAGAGTAGACAGTCTAATTCCGCGCAAATGGCGCATGCTTGGCTCATAATCTCGTCGTCAACCATAATTTTCTCCTGTAACTCCTGCATGATCTCTATCTCCCGATCTTCCAGGGAGTAGTTATATGACTCTGACTAATTGCGAAGTTCAGATGCTCACCGACAATCGACGGATACAGATCGCCGAGGTGCCTGTCGAGGTCTGGGACCCGAAAACGTCAACTCGGCGTGGGAACGTACGTGAATGGACCGTACCTCTCATCTCCTCAGTTTTGAAGTAGACGTGCGACCTGAGAAACAGATTATCTACCCTAACTCTGTAAGAGTTGGTTGCACATACTCTGAAGAAAACTATTCGGAGGAACATTCGACTGACTGTTCGTAAATGGCTTGTGTTGCCACGCACCTGGAATGTCCATCCGTCAAGGACCTGAATTCCTTGACCACTCTTCCATTCATCCAACATGGGTACGCATACGAGGAAACCTACGCGCACCATGAGCGATCGAATGGTGTTCGCGATTAACGGGTCATACCAAGCTGGGGAAAGTACACGGCGTTGAGGGAAGTTGCATAATCGTCAGGCACCGTGGGGCTGATATCGTGAGCTACCTTGGACTGAAAGAACGTGAAATCGACCATAGGATCAGTGACAGATCGGACGTACAAGGACAGCATCTATGCCATTGTACAAGTGTTTCCGGTTGTCTAGCTCTTCGTCGATATGCGGTCGTACGCATACCCTGCCCGCGGTTGAAGAGTCTTCCCAATCGATCTGATTGACAAGTCAGAACTTGAAATAGACTAGTGTATATGTCTTACGATTTCGTTCACTATGGCCGCTATTCCTTTGAAGTTTGCGGCATCGAAGGCGGTGACTAGCTGTACGACAGGGAAAAGGCCTCGCGCATATGGAGCTATCGTGACAAACGACGCACCTTTTTGACAATCTCAACGTCACGGCCCATGCTCATCTCAGCGACATTGTCACGGATCAATGCAGAAGAAAAGGCAAACTGCCACTCGATGAGCTGCCGTCCGCACCCTTTTCATATCGTTGTACGCACCTTGACCAGGCCCTGCCAATCTGCGACACCGGCTTTCCCAGTCCTCATTGCCGCGAGGATTTTGGGAACATTCTTGATACCCTTGAGTTGATTGTGCAGCGTATTCACGGCATCGAGGTTCTCGGTGCGCGTGAAGCATGCCACAGCGTCATGGCGGGCGATGATGGTCGAAAGAGAAAGCGATGGCCTCAGAAACCAGGTTCGCATTAGATCGCGCCCCAATGTCGTCTTCGTATTATTCAAAATGCCTGTCGCATCCGTCAGGTATCATCCGCATGGTACATGAGATACTGACCGAATAGGGATAACCCTTCTTTGGTCCTGTCCGAATGAATCGAGGCGTGGCTTTCATTTTCGAAAATCTGCAAGGAACTGCCCAGATAGTCAGTCAGTATGCTCGAGGTAGCACAGAGGCGCTCACAAGAGCGCATCCGCATTGATCTGCATAACTTGATCTCTAAAGAAAGACTGATGGGCTTAGAGCAAAACGTAAAAGAGCAGGAAGGCACACAATGAGAACATTTCTATGCCACGGACTTCTAGGCCACCAACACCCTCGTCTTCAAGATCTCCTACAGCACGTTCTCGAGCGAGATAATCGAGGAGCGCACCCATTGAACCCAACTGCGAATGTCACGAGAACAGTATGATGAGGCAATACAAAACACGCACGCATAACGGGGACGTATCCAGGGCTGCAAAGTTGGACATCCGGACAGCCGCGTTCCATCGCTTCATAGTCGGGTCGCCGTCAACATCGCGTCGCCTTTCCATGAACTCGTAAGCGTTCCTGGGCTCCGAATGGGCATATATCTCCTCCATTTCCTGCATGTCTTCAGCTGGTAGGTGAGAGAGCAGGCCGAGCGACAGCAGGCTGCTCCTTCCCTTATTCGGGGCAAAATCTTTATACGGACGGATCTGGAAAAATCCACCAGACTGGTCCACTACGTAGAATAACTTCGTGTATGCGCATATATCGACGACGAACAGACGTACTGAAATCGCTGCACACATCGATGAACTCGTCATCGGCTTTAGAACTGACGAGAACGACGTTCGGAGATGCTTGTTCGAGCACTGCATGATATCGGGCGTCGTCTATCAGAAGTGTCCTGGCGCCTGAAAAAGATGAAGACACCCAACGCATTTTTGTCAAGTCATAGTGAGAACCGTCCTCCTGCGTGTCCTCGAGGACGTAAACGAGGCACTTGACGGGGTCATAGTATGAACAACCTATCCTGCCGCTGCAGGCATGACTTTTGAATGCCGTGAAAGGCGATATAGTCTCATGAAATGCTCACTTTGAGCACGAGGCGGCAAGACAAATCTAGCGGCGCAGTCAGCGCTTCGCATTCGACGAATTCAGCAACAAGAAAAGGCGCACCTTTTCGGCACGGTTCGTCTCCTCCGATGTATCGTCATCATCTGTTGGTCCATCCCAGCGCACTTTCTTCTTGCGATTGTCGTCTGGACCGCCCTCGCCTTCCGACCCGCTCTCCGGCTCCGCCGTTATCTTGCGTTTCCCGTGCGTCGCGGGTTCGCTGGGCGTCGAGGGCGAGACGTGGCGGTAGTCAGACATGCTGCTGATCAGCGGTGATCACTCCTCGGGGCGACAAAGGCAAAACGTGTAGAGTGGAAGAGGTAGCTGGCCAAGAGTCGCGGCGCGGCAGGGCAATGACGCGACGCGAAGCACACGTACGCCACGTGCGCGTGACAGCAGTCCTGCTGTGTCTGCAAGCTTCATGCCAGGGTCATTTGACTGCATACTCATCGCCGTCGGGTCTCTGTCATACAACGGGACACCGGAAGTAGGGCGGCAGCTGCATAGCCTGTCTCATCAATGCCGGCGTAGCGTCCCTTTGCCGCAATGCTACCGCCACGGTGCGTTTCAAGCGTGCGCTTGATGAGGGGCCGATAACTCACGATCAGGCGAAGATTGAACAATGCAATTGAGTGGAGTAGAGAACGCAGGGAGACACAAATACCGAGCCCATCATAGCGATCCACATGCATGGCGTTACTTTTTGGTCTTCAACAGTTCCTGCACGTCATCCCCAGTCACTGGAATCAAGAAGCATGAGCCACCGATCTCCGAACCCCTGCCACAAGGCGGAACTCTCACCGTTCAGAAGTAATGACTGAGAGTCAAGCATAACCTTGTTCCCGGAAGCGGACAACATGCTGGCGATATCGCGCGCAGCTTCCAATCTCCGCAACGACAAGAAGCCTTTGTTATTCCGCATCGCCTCTCCAATCAGCTCAGCGCTCCGCGCCTCACCCTGCGCCCGGACGATTATAGACTTCACGAGGGGACACTGAGTATGACAGCGTGTCAACGAGAGATAACAAAACTTGCCTGTTTCTCTTGGATTGCTTGGTCCACGAGGAAGGCAGCCCGAAGGGCGGTTTGTTGCGCAACCTGTGGACGTGGTTAGAGCGGTCCAGACCGTACACTGAGCGAAAATAGAGTTACTTGTTTGGCCTCAACCGCATGCGTGAATTCCGGGGAGAAAGCGACGTGTGTGATCGATACGTCATCGAGTACGAGATTAAAGCGAAGGGCGCGGGTGGTCAGGTTTTCTCTGACAAGACGAGACACCTGAAACAGAACGGCAATAAGACATGTGGGTCAAGACCGTTTCAAAACTCGTCACCATTTCGCGCTGAGTAATGAGTTGGCTTGCATTGAATTGTGCCACAACGCTCTTCAACACTTCATTGACAATGGATGGCAAGACGCGCTCATCGAAATCTTGCCCAAGTTCGCGGTAAATGGTGGGCAATGCCTGTGGAGAAGGCCGAGAGAGAACACGGCAAGTAATATTGACCATTTGGAGATCTGACCAGGATTCAGCTGAGGAGAGGACGGAATGACGTCTTTGCGTACCTTTTGTACCCGTCAGACTAGCAATGCTCCTGGGCTTAGCTCGGATGTCGAACACGATCGGCGTCTCGAACCATGGGATCTACAGACAACAGCGACTTTCGACAACATGTTATTTATCGTTGTGTTGTTGTGGACTGACCATGAGATGCGTCCCTTCAGGATATACATCCCCGGTCACACCGTGCAGCCTGAACATGACATCAGTCACTAAAGCGCGTGTAACTCACGGCACTCGCACCTCGTATATTTGATAGCCCTGTGACCACCATCCACTGAATATCATGACTGTTAGGTAGAATTACCAGGCTCCGATGCAAGTAGCGCACCGTTGAACAAGCTCGCGTTCAAAGCAAAGCCTCCGGCTATGAGAGCGACTACCAACCCTCCTCCCGCAAAAAGACCCTTTGGGGTGCCTCCAGGGAACCCACCGCCACTTTTGCTGGCCCGCTGAAGCTGCTGAGCGAACCGCTTGAGTGCCTCCTGTTGATTGTTCATGTCTGGAATCGAACGCCTGGGGAGTCGGAGGACGCGTCGGTCGACGGTGACACGGCGGCAGTCGAGTCGCGGCACGGCACTAACGCTGACATAACCTTTGGGCCGGCCTCGGCCGGCGTGTCGCAGAGAATCGGCCCGAAACTCAAGTGGCGTTCTCCGGCCGGAGCGTTCTCATTCCGCTGCTTTGCTCGGAGCTCCGCTAAACGAGAAAACTTGGAGAGAGCAAGCGAAAACTCTACGTACATGCTACTACTCGCCCGCCCTTTCCATCTCTTTCATATATCTCCTGTTCTCAAATGTCTATGAGCAATGTCATGAGCGGTATCGTGAGTTTGTGCCAGGATGCTCACTATGTCAATGTTTGCTGACTTGAGCACAGCTGGGGTGGATATCCATTGCAACATGGTGCAAATTTTCAGGCAGCCATACCACCTTAGACTCATTGCTTCCCTCCAGGATCGTGGTATATTCGCCGCAGATCTACGAAAACTTCCATCTCAAGTCAGGGGAAGGTCTCAGCGTGCTCTTCGTGGTCATATGGCTCCTCGGAGATCTGTGTAATCTTGTGGGGGCAAGCATGGCTGGATTATTGCCGACTGTGATCATCCTGGCTTTATATGTGTGTATCTCGCTTCTGTTATCTTCGGCGCGGGGCGCTCATGCATACGACGCATTCCGTAGTATTCGCTTTGCGACACCATCCTCCTGTTCCAAATTTACTACTATCGCTGGACCAGCAAGTCGAACACGGGGATATCCATACCTCAAGAAGCGCAGTTTCACCAAGATGTGGGAGAAGAGGCGCCCCTCCTTGCAACACGCGACGGCCGGCAACACGTTGATGAGAAGCAGACGTCCATAAAACGCCAGTGCCTAGAATACGTGGCTATGGTTCTCTGCGTCGTCGCCGCAGGAGTTGCGGCCTGGGCGGTGAGTGAGACGCTTGGGGATGGTGCGGAGGACTCGAGGCCAGAAGAGGTCCTCGAATGGCGGAGCCAAGTGATGGGGTATATCAGCGCAGTGCTATATCGTGAGCCCCTCTCTTGTATTATCGGGATGAACGCGGTTCACACCCGGTCTCCAAAGTTGGTTCTCGGATTCCCCAAATACGTGAGTCCTCGTATGCGACGGCGCCCGGAGGCAGCAACTGACGGGTTTGCAGTGAAAAACACCAAAACGAGATGCGAAGGGCTGTCACCGGCAATGTTTCTGTTCAGCATAATGGGTAACGTAACGTACGCGCTGTCGATCTGCGTCTCATCGATGGAGTGGGATCACCTTGTCGCGAATGCAAGCTGGCTGGCGGGTGAGTGCCGTGTGCCTCGTCGTGGCTCGGGGATGCTGATGCACGCACCGCGGTCGGCGATGTCCTGATGCCGCAGGGAGCAGTCTGACGGTGTTTCTGGATGTCTTTGTGAGTACCTGCCCAGCGGTCGGCGCTATCGTGCTGACTGGCGTCTTTGGACGATTCTGCAGGTGCTCGGGCAATTTTTGTACTACCGCCATATGGAACGTCTGTACGATAATGGCACGGTGGCATAGAGTCGGTGCAATAGAGGAGATGTATGGATCAGTTGATGTGGAAGGTTTGACACGGTCAAATGTGGGGGCAGATAAGGTGTCGTGTCGCCATAGATGTCGGAGCGACTTAGGCACAAGAGGCCCGGGCAGGCGGTCGCTTGGGAGAGACGAGCTTGAGAAATATCATAAACTTTGCCTTCATCTGCCTCGTTCCCCTCCTCGTGTCCAGTCCATCCCGTTGCGACGGCCCACGTTGCAGGTCACCCCCAAGCGCTTCTCTGCGGTTTGCCCCGCCCGAACCAAGGCATGCTGCAGCTCGGCCTCGTGCACGCCGTAAACGCGGGAGGCGACTGCCCACCGCTCGCCTTTATCATCGTGAGACCCGTCAGAATGCATAAAACCCCTCGTCTCGCCCTCTCCGACAAGACACCTTCCCTTGTGCTCTGCGGACGGACGATGCGCGCCGGTGTCTGAGCCAGTCCAAGGTGCGCCCACGTCTGACCGCAGCCATCGATAGCGTCGGAGTGACCTTGCTCGTGCCCGTCGCAGGTACTGTTTCAGGTGCAACAGCTGCCCGGCTTCACCAGAGGCTCAAGCCTTTTGTTACCGTACCTCACGCCCTTTTCGAGCGAGCTAGCCGCACCAGGCGCCGCGGTCCCCGACTCCACGACGTATACCCCGCCCACCGCCACCCTCCCCCCATCTACAAAGACCACCACCATGCATCGCTCGCCTGTTATTTATCCACCCATCGCATCCAGCATCGACTCCGTCTTTGCCAGGGAGGAGCCGCGCTCCAAGCCCGACTCGATTCCCTTATCCCACCAGCAGCCCCGTCGGCGCATCCCGGCCGATGTCTTCACGAAGCCAGGCGGCGCAGGCGGCAGCGGCGGCAGCAGCGTATCGTTGGGCAGAGGGTCGGGTGCGTCGGCGGTGCGCGGTATGTACTCCAGCTCCAACCTGCGCTCCCCTCACCGCGGACGCGGCGCCTCGGTCGCCGATGCGTCGATCCCGGATCTCCGGGAGGCGCTCTCGAGCCTCGAGTCCAAGATGGCGACGCTCATGAGCGAGCGCGAACGCCTCGAGTCCCGGCTCGAGCAGGCCGTGCGTCTGCAGGCCCCGGTCCAGCGCCTGCCCAACGAGCTTCTCGCCGCCATATTCGCGATCGGCGTCCTGGAGATGGAGGAGGAGGACCCCCTCATGCTGTCCAACCTCATGCTGGTCTGCAAGTACTGGTCCGAGGTGGCGACGAGCACGCCGGTGCTCTGGTCGCGGGTCTCGGTGAGCAACCACGATTCCCTCGAGAAGGCGCAGCGCCGGCTGTCCCGCTCAAAGTCAGTGCCGCTCGACGTATGCATCAACTTCAGCCCGCAGATGGAGAACGGCGGCGCCACGACAGAAACGATCATCCACGCCATGGACATGCTGTGGCCGTCCATCTGGCGATGGCGGTCGTTCCGCCTCTCTGTTCCGAATCGGCCGCAGGCACATGCGGCGCTCTCGCGCTGCCGCGAGAAGGCGCCGCTACTCGAGGTCCTCCAAATTCGCGTGTTCCACTCCATGCAGGATGACCAGTACTCGACACCGCCCCTTCCCTTGTTCGATGGCCACATGCCGCGCCTCAGCGTGTGCGCGTTCAACTCATTCAACTTTGGTTGGGATGTCAGCGTAATCAGCGGGCTGCGCGTACTGGAGCTGGGTGGCTACTGGAACGCATTCTCCCCTTCGGTCACGGTTATTCTCGACGTTCTGCGCGCCTGCCCTGCTTTGGAAGAACTCTCACTCCGAAACATGTCGGACGTGGATCCAGAGAGCTGCCTCATGTATGATCACGAGCCACACCACGACAAGCGATACCCCTCCCACATCATCCACCTTCCCCGCCTTACGAAGGCCACGTTTTACTACGCCGGGATCCAGCGAACACGCACGATTCTCAGCCAGGTGTCCTTCCCGGCCCTGGAGAACGTCGAGCTGTGCTACATGGACAACGTGACACCGGTGCTGCACCATCTCAAGCGCCAATCTCTGACGTCGCTGCCGCTGCGGCATCTTCGGATCGAGGCGTCCTTCTTCAACGAGCCCGAGTTCGTGAAGCTTCTCAGTCGCATCCCCTCGCTCACCACGCTCGAGCTTGTGGACGTCGAGGACGCGTCATCGAACCTTCTAAAGGTACGCCCTCTGCCACGGCGCCAACTCTAAATTCAGTGGCTTATCCGTGATTTACAGGGCCTTTCCGCGCCGTCGGTGACGCAATCCTGGATCTGCCCGAAGCTCGAGACGTTGAGCCTCGACGGCTGTACTACGCTCGATTGGGATGCCCTGCGTTCCTTTGTTGAATCGCGTCTTCCGGCCCATGCGCGGGCGTATCCCCGGCAGGTAGTACCTCCGATGATATCCCTTCCCGCGCCGGCTTCGTATTCCGTCCTGTCCTTGCGCCAGCCCCATCCCTCCCCGTCCTCATTGGCCATCGCTCATCTCCCGTCTCATGGCCGCTCGCAATCGGCTCCGCCCAACACATCTGTGCCCTTCGTATGGCCGCAGCGCTTGAAGAGCATCGACCTCACGCGCTGCCACCAAATCAGCAAGGAGATGGTGCAATGGCTGCGCCTGTACGTCGCCGAGGTCAAGTACGATGTAGTGCGCGGCCCGTGGAGAGAGACTTCCTTTTCTTAAACTTTTTCAGAATCCAATCATGCAAGTACATTACGGCCTTCATTCCACGCGGAAGAGGGAAACCGGTTTTTTGTAATCTAGGATACCCACGCACTTTTGCATCCAGGTTCCAACTGCATTCTACTATTGATTTATGTACGATGATCTAGAGGTTTACATTTCGCATCGGCTACGTTCCGGTTCGTCGTTGGTTGGCGCTTCGGTTTCTACGTATGCTATTGGTTCAATACTGGCGTCTTGTGCAAATGTAACGTACTGTATTCATACAAATGAAGAGACAACGTAATTGTTGCAACAGAAAAACAGGGTTGACATGACCGAATTACTTTCATAAGTCAAACACTCACCGCGTCGCGTTGTTAAGACTTCATGCTGGCGCTACAAAAACAAGGCACACTGCAGGCTCCGCCTCAAATTAGTGTAGACTCACATTCTGAAACGTTGATGTCCGTCAGAAATGAGACGAACTTACGCATTCGCACATCACGACGGTCGACGTGATCACATACCCCGGCAAGACGATGGCTACGGCGACAGTTGCTGTTTTGCAATCCACCGGCCTCATCGCAAATACCCTGGGGTGATGCTCGAGACTGCGATACTGGCACGTGGCGCACGTTCGAAATCGCGGGATATATATCTACATACTCAGTTAGCTTCGCATCTACGGACATGGTCGCCGAGGGCGATTCCGCGCCGCTACTCGTCGAGAGCGCACCGGTAGGTATGTCGGGGCGCTGGGCATGTTGCTGCTTTGGCTCCTTCGCAGCGTAGTCCATATACCTAGGGCGAGAAAGAAAGGCATACTCTTACCTAGATCGTCGTCCTAATGTGGGGACGTAATGGGTAGCACAGTGGACGCATACGAGCATAAAGTGATCGACAACTCAAAGCCAGTATTGCTGGCGCGTCCAACGTTCGCGCAGCTGTGTATGCGAGACAGTAGCCATAATGATTCACGTCCCACTACGTACCCCAATTCGCAGAATGAAATACACGCACCTTGAGTCCGCCGATCCGCGTGGCGGTCGTCATTGCTCCTGCTCGACCGAACCTTTGCGAGGGATCAGATAGCTCAACTTGTTGACATGTAGAGGACTCTATAGACTGGCTGGTTTTAGCGTAGTAAGGACTCAGCTGTTGCGACCTCCACAGACGCCAGCGACGCGGCGCCGAGATTGCTAAGGCGATGACTGCTAAAGCGCTAATGACTGGCACCGCGACTCAAACTGGCCCTAAAATCGGTGCTAGGGCTTCAGAGCCGCTGCTTATCCCCTCTGAGGAGTAGAAGATGATGGCTGGACGGAAAGGGGCGACGAAAAGCAAAGACAGGCTCGATGGTTTATATATGTGGTGAGCGCGTTGTTTGTGAAGCGTGTGGGGAACAAACAAACAGCACCGCCACTAGCTTATTACGTATTCAGACACTTATCAAATTACTTACAAGTGCTTTAGATCTGTAATCAATAATCAATGATACTGCAGTACTGCCGGACCCAGGAGTAAGTAGCTTTACCAGAGCTTTACTTACAACTTGTTACAACCTGGTGATACTGATCCGCCCGGAGGGTGAAAATGAAGGACGAACGTAATCATACAACGTGTCCGTACATGTGGGGAAAGTGCGTTGTTCCCGAGGCTAAAACCGACTATGCTGCGTTCAAATACGCCATCATGTCTTGCCGCCGTTGCCTTTCCTTGCGCTCCTGCTTCTCGAACGCCCGCCTACCCTTGCCCAGGAGCTTCTTTGTGCGTCGTAATTCCTCGGCGGCCTTTTCATGCGCCGCAAGCGCTGCCGCGTTGTGAGTGACGCGCTTCACGGACGATTTGTACGGCCCCTCTGTCTTCGCCTTCAACCCGATGCCCAACCGATCCGATTTGAGCACGGTCGGAATGGGCGTGAGCAGCGCTGTCTGAGTCGCGCGCCCGTCTATTGCTTCCGCTGAGGGCTGCGACGGACCTGGTGTGGGGAAAACGGAAGACCGTACGGCATCGTCGTCGTCATCTTCCTCGCTCTCGGATTCCGACTCGGATTCTGACACCGTGAGGTCGATCACCGGCGTCCTCCTCACCTCCACGATGTCAACGTCCAGCGCGATGTCCCGCTCCTCGTGCTTCACCCGTCCCTGAGGCCTGGCCCTGTCCCCATCCACCTTCGCCCGCTTTCGCGATCTCCGGTCTTCTCGAGCTGCGTCATCGCCCGTGTCCTCGCGCTGTAAGTCCGCGCGTCTTGCGATACCGCTGCCTAGGCCCTCGCCCTCGCTCCATCCCCGACTCTGCAGCATAGCCCATCCCCTGTTTGATGGGCCAAGGTGTAGGAACACGGGCGGCTGGTGAGGCCGTTTTGTGGGAGGGTCGCGCGAGAGAATCTCGGCAAGAGTGGCGGGTGGTGCAGGGGTAGGAGACGCAGATGATGGATGAGAAAGCACGCGGTGGATGAACCAGTCACGCTCGTTCCGGCGCGCGGCCTGTGGTATCGGAGAGTGCTGGGTTAACGCGGGAGCGGACGGGTGCGAAGGAGAACTGGGTGGTTGTTTGACAGAAGAAAGAGACGAACTGGACTGTGAACCCTCCCCAACACCCTGCCGTGCCAAGGACTTGTACCACCCTGCTACGTCGTCTGCCTGTTTAGACGAGCTAGGGTCTGCTACGCTTTCGACGGGAAGGAGCGCATTCCCCCACTCATCGTACGAAAGTGCAGCCGGAACGAATTGAGGAGCTATCAGACGGCGACGGACACCGAACGGGGACTGTGTCTGCCAGGGATCAGGCTCCTCCTCGGCCGGAGGGTCGACTGCTTGCCCTGTCTCCCGCTGGAGGCGCTCACGGTCGACTTCAGGGTCATAATCTGAGCGAATGATGTGTGCGACGGTGGCCATTGGAATTTTCGAACGAGCAAACAGGAATTGCGCGTCGAATGGTGCTGGTATTGGTTGAACGGCAACGTTCTTGAAGCGAGAGGTGGTGGCAAAGTAGTAGCCAGCCTAGTCACGGTGAGAGTCAAGCGGGCCCGTCGGCGTGGGAAAGCTGGCTCGGTAAGGAAGGCGGTGGCTGGCGATGGCGCAATTGAGACGCGGAAATGCTTAGAATAGCTCTCTTCCGTCCGACTGTGAATTCATCATGGACCGCGCGCTCATCGTCGAGTACGGCATAGAAGGCAGAAACAGAGCGACATGGCCGCTCCAGACGCGTCGACCTCCCTGTTGAAGAAGTCCCCACCTAGCTACGGCACCCAAGCGCACCATGGAGCAGCAGAGGACGAGGAGGACGAGGAGCATATAGTTGGCGCTCTCCCCGTCCCACCTGTCGACAAGAGAACCGGTTTACATCGGGGCTTGTCTTCGCGCCAGGTACAGATGATTGCTATAGCGGGGACTATCGGCACTGGCTTGTTTTTGGGGACAGGGAGATCTCTTGCGCAAGGCGGACCAGCCAGCATGCTCATAGGCTACGGCATTGTGGGATTCATTGTCTATGTCACGCTGTTGTTGCTAGGAGAAATGTCGACTCAGTACCCTGTGGCCGGTGAGTGTCTTTCTCGGTGCGTGAAACGACAACACTGCGACTCGGGGCTTTCCTGAGTTCACGCCATTCAATATACTGTCAATTCATCTCACTCTTGCCATATATCCATCAGGGTCTTTCAATGCATACGCAACACGTTTCTTTTCTCCAGCATATGGATTTGCCCTGTCGTGGAACTACTGGTTCAACGACGCGATATCGGTCGCTTCAGATCTCACTGCTGCTCAGCTCGTCCTGGAGTTCTGGCAGATCCCGCATCCGTGGGTTTTCAGCCTGGCTCTATGGGTTTTTCTTATCTCCATCAACGCGATTCACGTCGGAGCTTATGGAGAGCTAGGTCAGTATATCGCGTCTCGTCTTCGGTTCTCCCAGCTCATACCTTATGTTGGTAGAGTACTGGCTTGCCTCTTTGAAAGTCGCCACAATCGTCATATTCATTGTCGTTGGGGTTCTTGTAAACGCCGGCCTCAATCGACAGCATCAATACATCGGAACTCAATACTGGCATATACCCGGTGCCCCCTTCCAAGGAGGATTCGGCGGCTTTGCGCGTGTCTTCGTGACAGCGAGCTTCGCATGTAAGTCGACATTACTTCATCGTCATCGAATTTATCAACTTATCCGACTTTGCAGACGGAGGCACCGAGAGCCTGGGCATCACTGCGGGGGAGACGAAGAATCCTAGCAAAAATATGCCAAGGGTCGTCAAATTCGTATTCTGGCGGTCAGTGCTTCGCTCGGGAACTCTTTGCGCGTAGATTGACCGTTTCTCAGTATTTTACTGTTTTACATCCTGAGCATCATTCTGATTGGCTTGAATGGTGAAACATTTCTGTACTATCGTTCCGTGATGCAGCTAACCCGTCTCTAGTGCCTTGGGACTACCCAAATCTGTCGACAAAGAGCGCGACGACCTCTCCGTTCACAATCGTGTTCAAAGAAGCAGGTTCCAGTATGTCCACTCGCTTCCAACCTATCGTCCTCGTCTCACACGACCTCCGCCAGACACCGCGGCATCCTTCATGAACGCCGTCATCCTGACCTCCGTCATCTCCGCCGGAAATCACGCTCTCTTCGCGGGCACGCGCGTGCTGTACGGGCTGGCTGCGACCGCGCAGGCGCCCCGCGTCTTCGCTCAGACGACACGCGCGGGCGTGCCGCTTCCCGCGCTGCTCGCGACGAGCAGCGTCAGCGCGCTGTGCTTCGGCAGCAGCTTCATCGGCAGCGGGCAGCTGTGGGGCTGGCTGCAGAACCTCGTCGGCGTGTCGAACCAGGTGCGTCGCGCGCGGGCGGCTTGAGGCGCTGCTGATGCGTAGAGCACGCAGATTGCGTGGTTGTCCATCGGGCTCGCGTCGTGGCGCTTCAGGACGGCGTGGGCGCGGCAGGGCCGCCCGCTCGAGGAGATGAAGTTCCGCGCGGCGTGGACGTGGCCGTGGGGCCCGCCGTTCGTGGTGCGCACTTGCTGTTCCTCTCGCTGGCAGACGGATACATGTGCTGACGCGCTGCCAGATCGTGGCGGTTGTAGGCATCATCCTATGTACGTGTGCATGCCTCTCGTCGCCGGCGCGCTCTGACCGTGTGCTTCTGACAGTCCAAGGCTGGTCGTCCGTCCTCCCGCGCTTTTCCGCAATCGACTTCGTGTCGTTCTACATCGAGGTACCGGTCATGCTGCTCATGTACGTGCTGTGGCTTGCTGTGCACCGGCGCGAGCACTCAGATGCGCTACCGGGAAACAAGGCGCGGTGGTGGGTGTACTCGGATTTCGTGGATGTTGGTAGTGTGGATCTCATTCGCGATGAGTACCATGAAGAGGAGGCAGATCGTCAAGAGGAGGAGGAACGCGAGAAGCGGGTGGGAGGTAAGTTGGGGTGGGCTTGGCGCATATATTACCTCGTCGCGTAGCGCCGATACATCTAATCGCCATTCGCTAGCGATGACTGGCAAACTGACCATCGTATTACTTATGTAAAGTTGAAATCCATATGAGACACGAAAAGCGAGCGACGGTACGTGGTAGTGCAGTATAGACAGGATAGTACTAAGGAGTGTATGTATATGCGTGTGTAAAATTGCGACGAAGGAGATGAGAAGAGATGATAGACGAACATGGTATTAAACAGAGGTGGTATTGGACAGACGTAGCCGTAGATAGTGAACAGTAGATGAAGGACCGGAGAGCACAGTGGGGTGACGAGGGTAACAGGGATTAGTTGGGGCTTACGGGGAGTCCGCTGGCGTTGTACGAAAATCCTAAGCACGATCTTGTCAGCATCCTCACACCGTGTCATGAAAGGGGCAAACGCACCGGCGAACTGGGCCTGGACGGTCTGCGAGAGCTGCGAGCCTTCCACGACTGAGTCCAGCGGCGCCTCCGTCGTGAACACCGTGTCGAAGTTCGACACGTCGACAGGGCTCGATACGCTCGGCTTGAACGGCGGCTGGATTTTCTTCTGAATGAGCCGCCGCCAGTCGATCTTCTCGAAGAAGGGGTGCCGCTTGATCTCCTCGGCGCCATTCACGCCGAGACGCTGCGCGGGGTCGCGCGTGAGAAGCCCTGTGAGGATCGACCGCGCACGCGAGCCGATGTCTTCGCCGAAGACGAGCGGGTCGCGAAGGATCTTCTCGTACATCTTGTCGGTAGATTCTGCGTGGGAGACGTCATGACAGGCGCAGAAATGTGGATTGGGAGGATAGCTTACCGTCGTAGAATGGAGGCAGGCCGGACAGCATCTCGTAGAGGAGAACACCGAGAGTCCACCAATCAATGGTGCGGTCTGAGGGAAGTTGAGAAAGGCATCAATTTGGTTCTTCAAGGTGCGCTTACTGTAACCAGATCCGGTCAGAATTTCTGGCGCAAGGTACTCCGGCGTCCCGCAGAAGGTGTTGGTCATGTCGTTGTCCTTCATGTTCAACTTACAGAGACCGAAGTCGCACAGGGCAATATGGCCAGTGTAGTCCAACAAGATGTTCTCGGGTTTCAAATCCCTGATGCAAGTCAGAGGCGACCCAGTACGTATTTCTCAAGAGAGGACATACCGGTAAACAACATCGAGATCGTGGAGGTGCTCCAAGGCAAGCAGAAGCTCGGCACTGTAGAACCGACTCCGCTCCTCATCGAAGCGATGCTCCCTCTGGAGGTGATGGAATAGCTCCCCGCCGTTGACAAAGCTGCAACAGTACGTCAGGTGCCAGCCCGAAACTTCGCAATGGACCTTCGTACGCAAGGACAAGATACAGCTTCTGCTCGGATTGGAAGCTGAACTTCAGAGGGACAATGAAGGGGTTAGTCACACGCGACAGCACGAGTCGCTCGGCGAGCGTGTGTGTGATCTCGTTGCGGTTGACGATGTGAGCTTTGCGGATGGTCTTCAGCGCGTAGATACGCTGTGTATCACGCTTGCGGACTTGCATGACCTTGCCAAAGCTGCCCTTGCCGATGACCGTGATCAGCTCAAAGTCATCTATACTGAGCGCATGGCCCTGCGTTGTGTCAGCGCATCCGCAGCGGATGGTGTGAACGTGTCAACGCACGCTGCTAGGCTGAAAGGCGACCCCGATCAAGATCTTGCCGCTTCCTCCGTTCACGTCATACCATTGGTCCTGTGTCGCCATGTTGTCAAAGTTGGGTGTGAACTTAATGCCGCCCATAAACAAGTCATTGCCCATGTCGTCCGCGCCATCTGTTCCACGCTTCGGCTCGTCCTTGCGCAAGTACGACTGGATAGATATCTCTGAGTTACGCGACACATCACTGTGACAATGATCAGAGACCGAGTGCGCTTAGAACAAGAGAGATACGCACAAATGCGCCTGATACATGTAGAGCGGCTTCTCGAGCTCTCCTCCCAACGGAGTGATCAAGATCTGATTGACCTCGAACTCCATCACAAGATATGGAAGCCACCAGCACTGGGTTCGCTGGACGCTGTCCCTCTTCGTCCTTCCAGCCGCTGCGAGACGCGACTGTGTCACGCTGGACGGCGACATTGACGCGGCGACCTTGGCCTGCTGGGAAGCTAGCGCCGACTGCACGACGCTCGGCACCGCGGTGCCAGCGGGTACGGCGAGCCCCTCTGCCCACAAGACACGGATGGTGAGGATGCCAGTGCGAGAGGTGGGCTTCTCGTCGCCAGGCGTCGGGGTGATTGAGCGAGTGGAGGCGGAATCCGAGTCGGCCGCGAGGGTGGCCTTCTTGCCTCTTCCGAGTTTCCAAGACATTATTGGGGACGTTGTCGGGTGCGGTGTGAGCTTGGAGGACAAGAACGTAGACCAGCTTCGTCCTGGAGGTAGGAAAGAAAGAGTGGAGAGTAGAGAGGTAAAAAGCCAGCAGAGCATATAACACGTCTTTCCATTTCACGTAATTTGTCATTCGGCAAGCGCCGGCCACTGGTGTCCCTTCAACTCGCCTACCGCCGTGCACGTCCACTACCTAGTACGTTATCGACAATCATATTCCGCCAGGCCGCCCACCCGTGCTGCACATCTTCGGCACGAAGTCAGCAAGGCGGCAGGTACGTTCTCGACTAGAACGCATGTGTTTTTTTATGTGCTCGATGGCAGCACAGACATGCCCAACGTTCTCTTGAATATGGTCTGCCGCAAGGTCGACTTTTGCGGGCGACAACCGCGGCGTAGCGGAATGGGTGAGGTTGCGCCGCTTCCTTCCTCGAGATTGATCCACGAAAAGACTTCGGATACCAGATCGTAGACGTTCCAGGCGCCGGGAAAGGAGGTTCATGCCACGGCCAAGTTCGGGCGAGGCGATCGCATCATGATCATGTGTGAGCGACCCATGCTCGTGTGTCCGCAAAATATTCCATCGCGTTGTGCGGAGTTCATCGTGAAAGAATTGCGCAGTCTTTATGACGAGCAATTCTTTCCGCTGCACAACTGCCACTCCTCGGAACCGGAGGACTTCGAGGGTACGCTCAAGACCAATGCCCTCCCCATGAATAGGATCCCCGGCTACACTGTCGAACACTCTACAAATTTACCCCATCCTGTCGCGTGTCAACCACAGGTACGCAGGTCCAGCTCATCTTGCACAAGTACCGAGCTGAGCAACGCTGTACAGTTGTGTTCCGAATGCAGTATACCGCTGGGACCTTGATCACTTCTCTGGAGAGGTCCGTGCGACTCGTCCCATCAACGAGGACGAGGAAGTGACAGCGTCCCAGACACCATTGAGCGAGGTGTCGATTGAAGACCCCGCGGAGCAACTTGACGGGGATATGGGCATGTCTGCCGACGGGTTTGGGGAAGGGTTCCGAAGGGATAGGTGAGGAAGTCTGAAAGGGGATCACCGAGAGTCCCAGGCCTCGTCTAATACCGTCTCCGGTGACACCATTATGATACGATTTTCTCTCGTGCTTGTCGGGGCCGTGCAAGGAGACAGCGGTAGCATCGCTGGCGAAGGTAGTCACGGCGGGTGAGTAAACATATTTAAATAAGTTAATACCTTAGCCGAATGTGTATAGGCGCCCGATTGCGTGAGTAACGTTCGCTGTGAGACAATTTTGCGACCGTCACCTCCAAATATGTATCAAACCCGTTCTTTCCACCACCTTACACATCTTCCAACAAGATATCTCAGAAAATGGATTCGCATCGGGTCTCGAACCAGCCCTCTTCGAAGAGATTGGCGATATACCTCACAATCGCAGCAGTAGCCTCCATCATATTCGTTTTGACTTTCTGGCAGAGTGGAGTCACCGTGTACAAGGTGTGTTACTTTCTTTACTATGATCATCTCTCACACATACGACGTCAGGCAGTAGCCGTGCTTTCTGGCGATTCCCCTGTGTCTGGGACTGTCACGTTCGAGCAGTCATCCAAGAGCGGCGTCGTCACCGTCACCGGAGACCTTCGCGGCCTGGACCCATCTGCCAAACGAGGGTTTCACATCCAGTGAGCACACTTCCTGGGGCGAAAACGTTCATGGGGTTGTCTGACATCCGCGTAGTCAGCTCGGAGATGCGTCGAATGGATGTTTGTCGGCAGGGCCCCATTTCAACCCGTTCAACAAGAACCACGGCGCCCCGGGCGACGCTGAGCGCCATGTTGGAGACTTGGGGAATATCAAAAGCGATGCGTTGGGCGCCGCGCGTTTCACGGTGCAGGACGAGCATCTCACGTTGAACGGGCCGCGCAGCATTGTGGGGTGAGTCTAGGCCAACCTCTCGTCGAAAGCATGTATGACCTTCGCCCGCAGTCGCTCGGTCGTTCTGCACGCAGTGCGTTTAACCGTTGTCTTTTCACTACGCTGCTTCTGACGCCTGAGGCCAGGGCACGGATGATCTCGGCAAGGGTGGAAATGCAGAGTCGTTGAAGACTGGCAATGCCGGCGCGCGGGCGGCCTGCGGCGTCATTGGTGAGCACGCTGTCATAGTAACTTTGAAGAAGGCTAACTTTGATACGTTTTACAGGGGTCGCAGAGCTCCATTGAAGATGTCGTTTATCGGCTTTCAGTAATGCTATAGCTGTCACCGAAGTTTCACTCGAGCTCGTCTGGCGTGTATTTCATACGGTTGGTGAGATATTAAATGTTTCCGCATGGACTGTGCACGACGTACCCTACGACGGATGGTGAGGAATGGTCAGACCAGAGGACGATGTGCACTGCATCGATGGCTTGTCGACTGTACTACTATTAGCAGAGACTCAGAGCGTGGCGCGGGGCCGGGCCGGGCTACGGGCCCGGATTGCCACTCGGACTTGACAATGACCACAACTGTGGCACGACCATGACCACCTCTTGCAGCTCTCCAACACCTTGAAGAAACAGCAACAATCCAAGAGGGTTCTTCAAGCCGAGATATTGACCGCTATATCGCTTCGCGTGAATTTCAAGGATCCGAAGGCCTCTCTACACGCTATTCCCCACCTTTCAGCAACGTTTGAGCCCATTGTTCTCCGTCGTGAGCGCGTCTCAACCGCGTTTTTGAAACGCTCGCTAATGATTTTCAATGTCCAGGAGAATTATTGCAAAAGGGCTCTTGGCTCGGATCATGTCACTATGGAGAGAGCACTTTGAAGATGGTGAGGCGAAGTTTGAGCTAAAGCAGTACGGGAGCGCTATAAACAGTTTCACCAAGGTACCTGAACAGCTAGTAGAGCCATTTCTTGACCGCATATATCTCTCTAGGCTATTTCCATCGCCAAGAATGGCGCATATACTGTGTACTACTCCCGAGCTGCTGTGTACTTGAAGGTCGGGATGACAAAGGCCGCGCTTCGCGACGCCGAGAAGGCGATCGACATTGCTCCAGAGCAATGGAAAGGCTACGCGCGTGCAGCACAGGCGCATATGCTACTCCGAAACTCCTCAACGGCACTGGAGATGGCTCGTTCCGCTCTGGAGCTCATTGACGATTCCATCGAGAACACCGAAGCCCGTCGTCTCCTGGATGACATCTCCCGCGAAGCCATCGACGACTCTGTGTCTCGCGTCGTGCATAGGACCAACCCTTTCACCACCCTCGCCCCAGAGATCATCGGCATGATATTCGAATTCGCTGTCTCTGACATCATTCCTTTGTCGCATGTCTGTCGCCACTGGCGTACCATTGCGATAACGCAGCAATCTCTCTGGCGTACTCTCGTCCTTTCTGACCCGACGCACTTAGAGAAAGCCAGGCTGTGGATCGCTAGGTCTGGAGGTCGCATCGCCAAGCTCTCCGTCCAAGAAGACCTTGGACGAGCTTTGAACACCTTCCCATACACCCCTTACGCATATAATCAACTAGTGGACGAGCTGAAAGCTCTGGATTGGGAAAGTCTCCGAGTACTGCGATTATCCGGAGTGGACTTGGCCAGGTTTGGCTCCGTCATGCGGGCGATCAACGCCGACGAGTTCCTTGCTCACGTAGAAGAACTGGACATCTCCACGGATGAACTCTTTCCCCCTCTTCAATCGGCATCTGAGGATGCTACTCACGATGTTCCTCGAAATCTGCGGGCCCTCACCCTGCGACGAGTTTCGTGTCAATGGACTCAGCTAACTGCGCATACCCATTGTCTGGTCTCCTTCGAGGCCTATCGTCAGCACCAGCTAAGCAGCGCAGCGCCCATTCGCGAATTGCTCCAGGGCAATCCTCTTCTCGAGAAGTTGATCGTTCACTTCGAGGGATATTCTACAGCGCCACGTGAAGTAACAGAGGTGCATTCTACTCTGACTATGGCACATCTGCGGCACTTCGAGCTCGGTCGGTTTAGCCGCTTTACTCACGATGCACTCACGGACGGACTTCGTCTTCCCGCGCTCGAAGTTCTTCGCCTGGATGCACACCCTCAAGTGAATCTTGTGCTGTCAACTATCCTCGACGATCCAGGGAACAACTTGCGGGGTCTGACGGAGCTCAGAATCAGATCGTCGCCCCTATCACACCACAAGCTCTTCCGCATCCTCCTTCAAGCGCACGAACTGCAGAAACTCTGCATCAACGACTGCTTGCCGGATGCAAACGCCCTTATGACGATCTTGAGCGAGCACCCTTCCCATCTTTATGATCAATACCAATACCCCGATCTTGCGTCCTCTGAGACCTCGGCAGTGCCCATCACCTGTCCCCTGCTGGCGCACCTCGACTTGTCACAGTCCTTCAACCTCCGCACTGTGCCGCTTATCGAGATGGTGTCTGCCCGATGCTCGCACGCTATCTCGACATCTATGCAGCACGACGCAGGCTTGAGCAGCGGAACCCTCGCGGCTGCACCTCTGCCTTCGCACACTGTGGCAGCCCTGCAGTCGCTGACCATCGACGACTGTCCTCAGATCGACGAGGCCACCTTGCCTTGCCTCAGGGGCGTCATTCCCCTCGTCAATTGGGAGAAGAAATGGAATTGGAATGAGTGAAGGGTCCATGTTGGCGCGGAGCTGCGGTGGCTAAGCAGAGTTCGACGGACGGGGTCGGCTCATAGTCGGCTGCTGAGACTGGACTGAGCTCCCGCGGCGCATGCATAGTGAGGGAGAGGAATTTCAGGGACTGTCGGGGACGAAATACAAGTTAGTCATTGTCATTCAGTACGTCTTCGTCACTTTAGATACCCCATTCACAACAGCTTTCGTTACCATAGTTGCGATGATTCCCAGATTCCCAGATGTATATACAGCATTGCACATGCATAACCGCGATTTCCGCCTAAATACAGCTTTGATCCCACTTCGATCCCTTCTCATCCCGTCGTGAACTTGCGGCTTGGCGCTGTCCGCAGACTACCCAACGATCAGTCTACGTTTCGAGCCACTTCCCATGGCCATGGCTCTCATAAGCTTTTTGAGCGATAACAGGAGTGGGGAGCGACGACTTGGTCGTCGACATCTCGGAGGCCGAATCGCTGTGCGGAAGGAACTGATCAATACCGCGATCGAGCGCTTAACATCGAACACATACCTCTCTGGCGGGACGCCGCACAAGCGGGACTTGATGAGCCGGAACGCGCGACGATACTCCCGGGCGGCCTCCTCGACAATTCCGAACAAGTAGAACACGGAGAACGCACAGAGCACGGGCGACCAGCGCCCAATCTCGAGCGCGATGACGGTTGCTTTGTCGTCCCTCCAGTCGGCGGCCGCGATCTGGTTGACTGTGGAGAAGTGTGAGTGCACGTCGTGGAAGCTGACCCACGCGGTGTAGTCGGAGGAGCGCCTGTCCAGCGAGATGAGGTACCCGGGTATGATGATGGCGTACACCGTGCAGCATATTGAAAGGACGAGGAGACGGAAGGATATGTCGCTGTAGTGCCACCTAAAAACGCCGAACCCCATCGAGCCTGATTTGTTGCTGTTGATAAAGTGTTGTCGGACAGTGAGAACTGAAGCTCAAGTAGCGTCAGACTACTGCAAAGGTGCAGGAGAGATGGAGGTATGCTGACTTATAAAGATGAAAATGACGGCGGCGAGGACAATCGGCCAGACGTATATGAGCGCGTAAGAAGGAGGCCGGTTGACGATGCCAGGAGAGCACCCGACACGCTCATAGATATCGAACCGATTGCCTTGAACGATATACGCTGAATTTACCGTCATTGGAGAGGAAAACACTGGGATAGACCGATACTCACAGAGTATAATCTCCAAAATGGGGACCCCCACGCCAATCACGAGGTCAATGAAGACTTCTTTTCGCTTGCTGCGTGCTTTGTTGGAGAAGTCGGCGTACAGGCGACGCGCGATGCAAAGTGTAGAGGCCGTGCTTGCTACAGGTTCAGCCACCATAATGCGCGTGGCTGTCATGTGCGAGTCAACAGCCCCGCACGAAGCGTAAGAGAGTCGCAGTACTCACAGATGTCGCACCAAATCGGCGCGGAATTCGAGATGCTCGTATTCCAGATGACGGAGTTGATGAATCCATTTAGGCACCCGATAGATGACCAGGCCATGAAGAGGCAAAGCGCGACATTGGAAGCTGTGCAAGATCAGCTCAATAAAACCCGTGAATGCAGAATGCGGTAGTCCTGACCTTTATAATGCCAGTAAAAAGGTATCAGCGCCAATACAAAGCCGATGGCGGCGAATACAGAGAAGACGGTATTGGGGAAGTCAAAAACCATGATACGGAGAAAGCGAGAGAGATATGGCCTTGGAAAACTTCGGGAGATGATACCGCTGTCGGAGGATATGTCCAAGCCTACCGGACATTGCACCCTACTTTGTGAGGTCTTATACGCCGCGTCTTTGCACCGGACTCTGTAGCATGCTTGCTTCGCATGGACCGGTCGAATCTCCGCCCACTGCCTCCAGGTGCAAGACCCTGATAAGCTGACATCCAGACGTGCCGCTGATCAGAGGACAAGGCAAGAAGAATGGTGAGTTAGGAAGCTTCTGCCAACTACGAAACGACAATCAGGTCGTCGGACCCTTGTTGGGCATCTCGGAGAAGCACTTACACTCAGGGTGACAGACTGAACGAAGCCGGTGCTCCCCGATGCTCATGGTGAGGAAATCTGGACAATGTCGCCTTTCCGGGAGGCCGTGTTACTTGAGTACGAAGACTAGTGGCGCCAAGACACGAGATAATTCGCAGACGAATGACGTGACCGTAGCTTCACCGTTAAAGAAGGCAAGGACTGATTAGAGTGGATCAACATATTTCAGTGGCACTCACCTTACGGGTTCTGCCTATCTAGTACGTCGACGGGTTCGAAAGGGGTGTGCATCGGAGGTACAGGAATGAAGCGCCTATGTGTGCAGGCTGCGAACTGGAGTGGGGACAAAGTGGAGACAACGATGATATTCCTGATGGCCCGTGCAGACCCAGGCACGAGAACTGACTACATTGATACGAGGCCGGAGTGAATCGGAATGAAAGTCGTGAGAGTCCAGGGGAGTTGGTAGATTGGGACATCTTGACGAGGTAGGTGTTTAGTAGTCACCGCGATGGATCGTACTGATGAATTCTGAGCAGAACGTCCACTTTTCGGTGCGGTGCAAGCCCGTTCTGAGATCCTGCTAGAGAACCGCCCTTGTCAGCGCAATACAACAGCAAATACGAATGTCTCATCTCGTCTTGGGTTTGAGTACGACAATGTGTAGAATATTGTCGCAGGTCGGAGGAGACGCCTTCTCGTGACTACATCATAGTCCCACGATTAGACTGCCTATGTCAGTAGCAGACCTTCGAACGCGGGGCCGTGGCAGAACGGAAGACGGCGGGCGGAGAGCAACGCATGATAAGTGCACGGCGCGCACGACCCTTAGCCTAGTACTTCTCAAAGCCAGCAATCGAAACCGTCGTAGAGATCTTCGAGGTCGCGTCGTCCGACTCCCCTGTCATTCCGGTCCCGGTAGCACGTCTGCAGCCGCTCGCACATTCAGAGGGATTGTTGAAGGGTTTTTGTCAAGTTTTTGTCCCCGCGCTCCCCCCCGCTTGGCCACAGTTTGGCCGCCACCGCCACCGC
>MU277212.1:0-12086 GCA_022160305.1 Artomyces pyxidatus | reverse complement strand
TCGATGAGAGAGGTTCAGCCGCGCTGAGCCTCAGCAGAAAATCGTCCAAGGTCAATCCCGTAAGCCACAATATCGAATTGCTGAGACGCATCTCCTGATTTTGCACGTCAGTATACTTCCGAAGAAGGTGTCAGTGGGCCCAGTGGTCCGGGAACCGACAGAGTTTTGGCCAAGGACGGTTCCTCCGTCGCTGAGATCGTGTGTGCGTAAGGCGACGTGGCAGACGAGCAGTTGCTGAAACTCGAAGGAGATAACACCGAAACGGTCAGGACGACTGGGGAGGCATTTCGTTTACCAGAATCCCAATAATACGTCCTCCCGCACCCCACTTGGACGTGGCAGTGCGGACGTTTCTCGGCATTTATATCGCTTGAGACCTTACCATAGCAGTACTTAGAAGTCGATCGAGAGTGAGTCTGATACATACAATGCGACTCTGTCGATCCTGTTCACGTTTAGCAGACGATGACATGGGTGACGTCCCGCGTTTGTGGGTTCCCAGGAAGTTCGTGCCAACTTCTGCCTTTGGGCCCGACTGCGCTGGTCAATGGGCCTTTTATGACCTGTCTTCGGACGTGGTGATGGTCGCGAGTGTTTGGTGCACGCGATGGTCGCCTTTGTGCAGCTTTGGCTGCACAGCGACTAAGCATTTGCTCATACTCACCACTCTCCAGCTTCCCGGAATCGCTCCTTCCACCTCGGCGGGCCAGCTTCTCGCCAAGGCTCTTATGAAACCCGTCGGTGCTGAATCCAAATCTTCGGCGGGTGCAGGCAGTCCTTGAAGTGGCGCAGAAGGAAGAGAAACTGGGAGCAGAACTCCAGGGAGCCGTGGACCACGCTGAGACGCCAGTGCGGACTGCGAAGCACAAGATTAAGGTCGATGCGGTTTGAGGATACACATGCGTGTTAGACACAAGAGATGGGAAACGTAGCGCCATGTAGAAGTAATAGCGAAACCTGGACAGGGACACGCATGCATACCACCACCACCACCCGCTGGCCAAACGACCAACACTGCAGTCTGCTCTAATGCGTTGGGAAGTGACACTGTGGTGTATCGACAGAACGCACACTATCAATTCGTGCGGTTCCTAGAAAGGACTGAACATACGGAAGGAGAGGGCTAGCTTACCTAGCAGATAACGAATGAGCGCATTGACTGATGAGCAACGACTCGTCGACTCGCGCTCCTGACAGACATGGATGGATGGATTAGCACGTTTTCAGCTCTCAAACATGGCGAATGACTCACCTGGGATACCTGCACGCCCTGGTCGACGGCGCAGGTCGCGCTCGAACTGCGCGACGGTGGATGGGCGCGCGTCGAGCATGATCCTCCGGGAGCACTGGAGTAAATGCTGGGCATTGTGCATCTGCGCAGGGTGTGTGTCGGCTCTGCCAAAGGGCCTTTCCGGAATCCGCAGCGACGTGGACTTAGTGCACCCCGTCGCGACCTCGCGCGAGGTGCCTGCTGGGGATGGGAGATTAGATCGTTGAACACGCGCCACATTATAAAACAGATAGAATATCCAACGAGATATGTGACGAATGGTTCTACGGTGTAGGGGGTTGGCACGGGGTGACAAAGTGCGCGATCGGTGCGTGCAATGTGGGTCGTTCCTCGTCCGTGATTGGCCGACAGGATACGGGCTCGCCGGACCGCCCACGATCCTGCATAGCCTGCATGCTCTGTCGAGGACGACTCTCATTCTGCACACTCACTCCGTATCGACATCCTCCTCGTATTCTCTACTCTCACCGATGTCGCAATATGCTGTTGAATTCCTTCGAGCCGTGGATGCTCACGCAGATGTATTTGGACCGCTGAAGAGCGTTGTTGGGGGCGCGCTGTATGTCGCGGAGACAGTCAAGGCACGTCTGCTTTCTGATCACAGCGATTTGAGCACTCAAGCTGACGGCGGAGACCCATAGAAATTCAAGTCGAACAAGAGCCACTGGGACCGCTTTGCAGCACACATCCAGGACTGTCTTGCTTGTGTTCTACTTCCCGAAAACAACAGAGATCCTGACGACGATCGGAAGGAGCATATGAAGGTCCTGGCGAGGTCCGTGTCCAGTCAGGATTATCCTGGCCCTCTGCGCTAATCGCCTTTCCCCTTCAGCACCCTGGACGATATCATGGCAGAGATAGAGACCATTCATGAGAAGAAGGGCTTACAGCGCTTCGGGGCTTTCCTCAAGGATCCTGAGAAGATCGCTCGTATGCGGCAGAAGTTCGACGACGCCATTTGTGTTTTCCAGGTACGTGCAAGCGACATCAGTACGAGGAGGTCGATCTCACTCATGGACACAGCTCAAACATGCAATTGCATCTGAGAGGGACATTACGGAGATATTGAAGGGACTCAACGCGGCCACCATACAGTCCATGGTCCAGGATATTTTGGAGAAGTTTGGTAACACGATGGGTGAGCATTCAATCATATCCTCATTCTCGTTACCGAACCCTTCTGCAGTGCATGACATTGTGGTTGCGAACGTGATTCGTGACGCCTTCCCTACTCCTGCTGGAGCAACTTGGAGACCAGAGCAAGCTTGCTCTCCCGGCACACGTGTAGCTGTTCTGGAGGAGATCGAGGCATGGATCGACTCAGACGATCCTACGAAGAAGATATTCCTGATCTCGGACGTTGCTGGAAGTGGCAAGAGCGCCATCGCTCATGCGATCTGTCAGCGTCGCAAGAAGCACCTGGTCTCGCACTTCTTCTTCGCTCGTGGCATCAGTGCCCGGGATGACTATGGTGTTCTCCTTGGCTACATCATTCGTGATCTTGCTGTGCTCACCAAGACCCTCGGCCAAGAGATCGGCTCCATCTTTGAGCAAGATCGCACTCTCCTTGTTGCCGGTCCATCTAGGCAATTCGATGATATTATTATGCCTCTGTGTCGACTCTACCCTACAGACCGTCCTATCCTGATTGTGATTGATGCACTGGATGAAGGCCACAAGGATGGTGATCGTGCACACCGAGAACTGCTTAGAATCTTACGTGACCAAATTTATGGACTTCCTGGGAACTTCCGCATCCTCGTCACTTGCCGGCCTGATAGCAGGATCATGCCTTTCTTGGAGAACAAACCTCATGTTCTACAGCTCGAGACTACATTGTGTGGTAATGCTGCTGAACATGACATCTCGGTTTATGTTGGTTTCCGACTAGAACAACTCCGAGAGATGGTGTTGTCAGAGTCTCTCCCAGAAGATCTTACAACTCTTTCTCATACCTTGATTCAGAAGTCTGAGGGGCTATTCATATGGGTGGCAACCATCATTGACTTTGCAGAGACCTTTTTAAACCCTATTCAGCAGCTTCAGAGGCTGTTAGCAGAGCATATTCCAGATATGGATGCCTTGTATCAGGCAATTCTTGATCACTGCAACTGGGCAGATCCAGATTTTAAAAAGGGTTATTACCTATTGATGGGCACAGTCCTTGCTGCCAGAAGCCCTCTTACTCTTGCTGCCATGAAGGCATTGCACAAAAATGCTATTCCATTTGGGAATATGCAGAAGAGTTCACTACGCTCTTTACTCTCTGGCTTAGATGCCAATGATAAGCCTGTGCAAATTCTGCATTTGTCGTTACGAGAGTTTCTTACTCTGCATACCTCAAAACAATATGCAATTATGGAGAGAGAGCATAGTCAGAGGTTGGCTCTGATGTGTCTTGACACTTTGAACACAGAGCTGTCTAATGATATTGCAGGACTTGGTTATTCAAGTATAGACCCAGTCAAGCCACTTCCTGATATAGGAGTTATTGCAGACCATCTATTATATGCATGCAGATTTTGGACAGTTCATATTGTTGACCTAGAAGAACAGGATTTGACAGAAAAATTTCTGGAGACATTCTCTCATTTTGTCAAAAATAATCTTGTTACCTGGATGGAGGTAGTAACTGTCAAAGACAGGTTTCAGCCTCTAGACTCTGTCAGAAATTGGGCAAAGGCAAGTAAGCTTTCTGTAAAATTTAATTGGACACTAAACTATTTTCTATAAGATGAGACTAGATGAGAGACTTATCTCAAAAATATCATATGAAAAATCATTGGCTTCTTCAGCCTCAAATATTTCTATTACTCTTCAGAGTGTGGCACTATACAATGATGCATTGAATGCTGCAAAAGAGTCTACAATGATATATAAAGCACTTGCAGCAGATCAGCCTGACAAGTTTACCCCAGATCTTGCTATGTCACTGAACAATCTTTCAAACTGTCTGTCAGATGTGGGACAAATCTCAGAGGCTTTGGGGGCTATAAAGGAGGCAGTGGCCATGTATAGAAAACTCGCAGCAGATCAGCCTGACAAATTCACTGCAGACCTTGCTGACTCACTGAGCAACCTCTCAAACTGTCTGTCATATGTGGGTCAAGTATCAGAAGCTTTACAAGCTATAATAGAAGCAGTTACTATAAGAAGAAGACTTGCAGTAGATCAGCATGTCAAGTTTACCCCTAACCTTGCTGACTTACTAAACAACCTTTCAACCTGTCTGTCAGATGTAGGTCAGGTCATGGAGGCTTTGGAGGCTATAAAAGAGGCAGCGGCCATGTATAAGACACTTGCTTTAGATCAGCCTGTCAAGTTTACCCCAAACCTTGCTACATCACTGAACAACCTTTCAAACTGTTTGGCATATGTGGGTCAAGTGTCAGAGGCTTTGAAAGTTATAGAAGAGGCAGTGACTATGTATAGAGCACTGGCAGTAGATCAGCCTGTGAAGTTTACCCCAGACCTTGCTATGGTACTGGACAATCTTTCAAGCTGTCTGTCAGATGTGGGCCAAGTATTAGAGGCTTTGCAAGCTATAAAAGAGGCAGTGACCATCAGAAGAAAACTTGCAGTAGATCAGCCTGTCAAGTTTACCCCTAACCTTGCTGACTCGCTCAATAACCTTTCAAACCTTCTGTCAGATGTGGGTCAGATTGTAGAGGCTTTAGAGGCTATAAGAGAGGCAGTAACCATGTATAAGACACTTGCAAAAGATCAGCCTGTCAAGTTTACCCCAAGTCTTGCTACATCGCTAAATAACTTCTCAAACTGCCTATCATATGCAGGTTATGTGCCAGAGGCTCTGGAGGCTATAAAAGAGGCAGTACTTTATTATAGAGCACTTGCAGGGAATCAGCCTACCAGGTTTACCTCTAATCTTGCTCACTCATTAAATAATCTTTCAAACTGTCTGTCAGATGTGGGTCAAGTCTCAGACACTTTGCAAGCTATAAGAGAGGCAGTGTCTATATATAGAATACTTGCCACAGATCATCCTGATAGATACACCCCAGATCTTGCTATGTCACTGGACAACCTTTCAAGCTCCTTGTCAGATGTGGGCCATAGTTTAGAGGCTTTGCAAGCTATAAAAGAGGCAGTGACTATAAGAAGAAGACTTGTAGTAAATCAGCCTGTCAAGTTTACCCCAGGTCTTGCTGATTCACTCAACAACCTTTCAAACTGTCTATTAAGTGTGGGTCAGGTTGTAGAGGCTTTAGAGGCTATAAAAGAGGCAGTGACCATGTATAAGACACTTGCAGCAGATCAGCCTGAGAGGTTCACCCAAGACCTTGCTGACTCACTAAACAACCTCTCAAACTGTCTGTCATATGTAGGTGAAGTATCAGAGGCTTTGCAAGCTATAAACGAGGCAGTGGCTATATATAGAACACTTGCAGTAGATCAGCCTGCCAAGTCCACCTCAAACCTTGCTACATCACTGAATAATCTTTCAAGTTGTCTGTCAGATGTGGGCCAAGTGTCAGAAGGTTTGCAAGCTATACAAGAGGCAGTGACTATAAGAAGGAGACTGGCAGTATGTCAGCCTGTCAAGTTCATCCCTGACCTGGCTGACTCACTAAACAACCTTTCAAACCGTCTTTCAGATGTGGGTCAAGTGTCAGAAGCTTTGGAGGCTATAAAGGAGGCAGTGACCCTGTATAGAACACTTGCAGTAGATCAGCCTGTCAAGTTTGCCCCAAACCTTGCTATGTCACTAAACAATCTTTCAAGCTGTCTGTCAAGCGTAGGCCAAGTATCAGAGGCTTTGAGAGCTATAAAAGAGGCAGTGACTATAAGAAGAAAACTTGCAGTAGATCAGCCTGTCAAGTTTACCCCTGACCTTGCTGACTCACTTAACAATCTTTCAAACTGTCTGTCAGATGTGGGTCAAATCTCAGAAGCTGTGGAGGTTATAAAAGAGGCGGTGGTCATATATAGATCACTTATAGTGGATCAGCCTGCCAAGTTCACATTAGACCTTGCATGGTCATTAAAAGACTATGCACTTTATTTGTCTGCTATGAGCAGTGAGTCTGAGGCATTGAAGTCTATAGAAGAGGCAGTGGTTTTGTATAAAGACCTTGCAGCAGATAACCCTGAAAGGTTCCAGAAACATCTTGATCAGGCCTTGAGGATCATGTCAGCCTGTGCTACTGTGATATGCAAAGACCACATATAACTATTGTGTTTCTGGGATACAGTCTGAGCTACAGTATTTGTTGAAGTATATTTGTTGAGTAATTTTTAGTAGCTAGAAGAACTGACTTGTAGATAATGTTGCTAGCCACACTAAATAGATCTTTTTACACTCAAAGTAAAATATAATCTTAACAAAAAGTACATTTGTGCATCCTAACACTGGATGACTTTCCGTAGCCTTTGAATATGTTTACTCAGGTCTATGGGTGATTCAAAGTCCGCCCCATCGCTCAATTCACATAGTTATATTCAAGTCAATAAACTATAGGCTCTTTGGCATATCTTTAACAAGATGTACATTTGTGCATCCCAACACCTATCCACTATGCAAGATCAAACTGTGCTTGATGAACATTGGGAACATGCATCAAAAGGAGACTCACAAAAAATTATTAGTAGTACTGTACCATTTTGACCTAACCTCAGGTCATTTATCACAGGCCCTCAAATTTCACAAAATGTGTAGGATGATCACAGGTCACAGGAATGTGCAAGAAAGAATTTTTCCAAGTGGTCAAGATGTGTTCAGTTCAAGATCAAGGTCAAAACATAGGATGTTACACTCTTCAAGAGCTAGCAAGAATGCAAAAACTGGTCACCAGTTACACCCGCAGCTCCAGGGCATGTGCTGCCACAGCCTGTTCTTCAGCAGGTTGGGCAGTGGCATCACATGCCTCATCCTCGAGGACAGCGGAGACCCAATCATGAGTGACCTCCAGAAGCTAGACAACCCAACGAAGTGAGCATCATAGCATATATTGGAGAAAAATTGTTTACAGACCCTCCCATGGACAGACAGGTGATTGTGGATGTCATGGTCACTGTCCATAACGCTGGATTCAAGCACAAGCATTTGAAAGACCGACACCCCCTCATCCAGGATGGAAATGTCAGGCTCATAAGCTTTGAAAAGGCTACTCAGGAGCCCTGCGATCGCTCTGCGGCTATTGTTGTGGGCGGACTGGAGCCTTATGCAGAAGAGCTAGAGTGCGATGAACTTTACACATTCGGTGGCGACTGGGACATATGGAAACCACATTAGTTGTTATTCTTCCTGCGATCCCACACAAACTGATGGCATTGACCAACAGGTGGAGTGAGCTGTTGGGGGGAACTCCATCCACTTGAGGTATTGGACAATCCCCACGCACTTGCAGAGCTCGGGCCAAAAAGCGATTCCATCGAGCACAGGCTCGAGAAGGCATACACAGTGATTGAGAGGTACCTAGAGAAGTACGAGCCTGAGAAATGGGCAGCACGCCAAGCAGAGCCAGGTTGATAGACGCCCATCGACACCCTCGGCTAGTGGCGATTTGTAAGGTTTGAGGAGATCATCTGGAGTGATTGACAGACGGAGAGAATGGAAGCGACCAGGAAGATGGTGCAAACAAGAACAAAGTTTAGAATTAGGGAAATAGGGATATATCATGATAGAATTGGACTTGGAGGACGTCCATCAATCGTCCGATTTCATGTAAGTCACTGAGGGCATCGTCCACACCAGTTCCTCTAGCTTGCCAGGTTCGGATCTATGTGTCGAAAGTCTGGTCAAAGTCATGAATCTACGGTCAAGTCGATTCTGGAGCTTACAAAGGTGTGGACGGTCTGTGCTTTTCCATGACAATGGAGATGCCGCACACGATGTATTCCACCACATAATCTGCCTCCAGGCTGCCGCATGTCGACTCCCGCCGAACAGCGCTGGTATAAGTAGGGGCCAAACCAGCTATTTCGAAACATCACACCTTTATCCCAGCTCAACATCCTTCGCAATGTCTCTCGCCTTCGCTCTACCTGACGCTCCAGAGCAATACTTGACGTTCGCTAGCGCGGATCCCAACGGAAGTTCGCCGGACAGCATCGATCTTTCTGATCTCCAACGCCTTTGCGAATCCACGATAGGAAAACCTCGAGCCATCTATCGAGCCACGCTCAGGTCAACCAATGACAAGGTCATTTGTAAAGTCGCCCGCGGCGAGCCAGCGATGAAGTTGTTGGCCCACGAAGCATCGATATACCGTGATCTCACCCCACTTCAGGGGTCGCGCATGCCGCATTGTCTTGGCCATTTCATCGGAGATACGAGTGAAGGCGTAGCTGGATGTCTTCTCCTCGAAGACTGCGGAGAGCCGATCACTAGCGCGGTGGATTGCCTGCAAGATTTGGACAAACCAACAAAGTGAGTACCACAGCACACAAGAGTACTAAGAGCACGCACTGATCCACCGCGGATAGAGAGGCAATCTTCGAACTCATGGTCGCTGTCCACGACGCCGGTCTCACGCACATGAATTTGCAAGGCCGTCATCTACTTGTTCGAGATGGGACCATCAAGCTCATAAGCTTTGAGAAGGCTACGCAGCATACCTGTGTCCGCTCAGCGCCGATCGTCGTTGGCGGAGTGCACCCTTACGCGGAGGAGTTGAGCTGTGCAGAACTGCACATGTTCGGTATCAACATGTGTATCTGGAAACTACGTGCGTACTGAATTTATTTGAGTAATATCCACGGAGACTGACACTGCTGACTGACAGCGGGCGTGAGCTGCTGGGGGAGACTGCACCCGCTCGAGCTCTTGGATGATCCCCTTGCACTTGCAGAGCTCGGCCCAGAATACGACACACACGAGGAGAGGGTTAGAAAGGCACGTTCTGCCATTGAGGAGCACCTGAAGGAATACGAGCCCGAAAGATGGGCCGCTCGCCAGGCCGAGCAAGGTTGGTAGACGTTCATCGACACCGTCCCTCGGCGAGTGCTGATTCGTACATGTTGTAGATTCGTCGGCGGACACAGCAAATCGAAACATTTAAGAGAGGCATGGTGGGAGCAACAACGAAACTCCAAAGGATCGAAGTATGAAGGGGTCTATTAGGACAGTAACCGTCTGAACGACATCGGAGTAGTAGCTACTGCGATGTTGTGTACGCTTATTTGGTATCTTCGGCATGAGACAGCTCATGGCATGAATTACTGACCACGTTAACCTCACTCAACCAACACTACGTCGGACAATGGTCCCTAATACTGCTGAAACGTTCGGCGTGGAATATTCAAACCACTAATCCAGCGTCCTTAAATTGAGTCAGTACTCATTTGATCACGTTTAATCGACCCCGACAGCGCGTGTCAGCAACTGACACCAATCCATTCTCGAGTCAGTGCATGCCCTCTTGGTTTACTCCTCGGCAACCATCCTCAAATTGAAAAATGTTCGTCTGCGCTTTTCCGTGGCAACATACAGTCTGCATTACACACACAACAACGAACAACGACAGCATGACAAATGAGTGGTCCTTCCAAGGTATCGCAGGGCGGAAGGGTGAGAAGAGAAAGAAGGGCGAGAAGGCAGCGGCGTGACTATCGTAAGGTTTCACAAGTACATCGCGATTACACCCTGTGCGCAGCGGACAGCGTCGACACCGGACGCGGTGGGCGAGGGGCGCGCGGCGGACGCATTGGTGGAGAGGGAGATGCTGCGACTGGCAGCGTCTTGTCGTCGGTGACCTTGTCGTCCGCGTTGACCATCTCGTGCGATTCGACGTCGATATACACCTGAAGTGGGTCAGCTTGGGTCAGTCTTTGAATGTAAAACCTTCGCGCACCTCTGGCCTGACACCGGCGCTTCCGAATGTGACTACATCAGGCTGTAGCGAGATAATGCGTCGTATCAGCTACATTGAGAACTTTATTGCGAAGGAGCACGCACACGTCTGCTGTTGCCGCCAGTAATCGAGTCGCCTGACTGTGACGAAAATTTCCAGCCGGCGCGGGAGTTCAAGCTCGACAAGAGCGAGTTGCTGTACAGTTTGGACAAGGGGAAGTTAAAGATCAGGTGCCTGCAATGACATAATGAGCGACGGGCAACATAATCCCGGAAGCAGATGCATACACTCCGGTAGGCTGTGAACAAAGTTCGATCAGTGCCCTTCAGAGTAATGGCGGCGGACTCACGATGCTGAGGTACACGATCAGGTCAACGATCGCCCATACAGTAGTAACTGCGCCGGTCTGAACAGTTACTAGCGCGGATGTCAGCTTGACGAACGTCGCGTTGCTAGAATGTACACGAACATAGAATAATCTTATCCAGGAGCTCGTCGGACCTGAACCCTCGTTTATGCTTACGCTGCGAGATCGCATTGTTAAATGTTGTCAAATAGATGCGCAGTTCAAACAAACCCACAAGATGCCACACGAGAATGACAGTGATACCCGAGTCAACCAGCGCAGAGACAGTAAGCCAGACGATAACTGGAATTTCGAACTTCTGGAACTCCAGCCACATGGGAACCATGCCTATGGCGATCGACGTTGCGATTCCTCCCACTAGGTCGGAGTCAGCGGCCGCAGCGCAAGGATAGATAGTGATCTTACAGCAAGAGATCACAGAACCGACAATCAAAATAGCGACTGCGGCATTGCTCCCGGTGATCACTTTGACTCGCCAAGCAAAGAACAGCTGAACGACGGTTCCCGTGATTGACTAGAGATGGAACTGTGAATAGAAGGGCATGTCATTGAGCGCATACATCCATACCGTCAGAGCAGGATCTAGGGTACGCATGTAGTCGTCAGTTTCAGCGACAATAGAAAGAGGAACGGCTCACCCGTCGCAAAGACTGGGGTGTTGGGTGGTATCAGCACAACAGAGAGGATGTAGGAAAAGAAACGTACCCCAGTTGGCCTTCTGTATAGCGGCGGGATCATCTGAAGCGCCGTTCAGCGTTGTGGCTAGAGCGTCTCGACGAAGACATACTGTAATGGTTCACGAGGGAGTTGTACGTGTATTCGACGTCGAAAACGCTGTTCATTGTGTCAAGAATGAAGACAAGGAGTACCTTGTGAACGATTTAGGCTTGTTGAAAAAGGAAAATTGCGGGCAACGTACGATGAGTTTCGTCCAGAGCTTGTCACTGAATGATGCGATGAGTCTAGCAAGACAGGGGAGTCGAGATAGGCGTACTTCTTGTATGTCTTGAGATACATGAATGTCTGCGCGATGGAAATGCCATATAGAACGGTGTTGAGGATAGTCCCAATGAAGATAGGCCCATGGCTGCCGCCGAACTTGAGGATGAAAGTCGAGGACGAGGGCGCGAACGAAGCACTCACGCGACCTTCGCAAAATTCTGGCCAGACATGGGTTGCGCGAGGAGGAAGGAGGGGGGAGGGGGAGGAGGAAAGAGGGAGGCGATGGAAGGAACAGGCGGCGGCGAGTATATAAAGGGCAGACGGGATGGAATGCATCGAAGGAGACGCTGTAGAATGCGGCGAGCAGAAAGCATTCTGACATCGACGCGAGCACGAAGGAGCTTACACAAACAGGGAAAGGTCAGCCCCGGATATAGACGCTGTCGAGCACACCAAGATGCTCCACCCAGCGATCCTCGATGCGTGCAAGCAGGCTGCAGGGCAGCATGCACGCATCAGGAAAGTTCTTTTGGGTAGGTATGACCAGACGGGGTCGATAACGGCCCGTATAACCAATAGGCGGTGGCAAAGCGTTATATGGGAACGTCTTCCAGCACAATTCTTCCGTTAGATTGATATTAACCAGCAAATCGGTCCAAGTATGGAAACTGTT
>MU277211.1:441014-474403 GCA_022160305.1 Artomyces pyxidatus | reverse complement strand
CGCCATACGTGTGGAGGCGAGGGGTTCGTAAGTACTAAGTATCGTCCTGAACGACAACGGTCAATCTATCACGCGCATTCTGTCGTGAAGAGGATGAGAGGATACGATATAAAGCTTGTGTCTTTTGCTTGTGTGGATGTAGTATAGTAAGTAGTAGGTATATATGTAGAGTGCGTGGTGAATGATCCTTATGCGCGGTAATAAAAATGATAAGTCTACAAAGCCCTGGAAAAACTCTCCGAGTCAATCCATTCATACCCTGCACATGCCGTCCGCATCCCATCTCTCGCTGCCCACTCCCGCGCTGACTATGAACAGGTCGGAGGGGTCGTACAACGCCTTGACCACGGACAACCGAGCATAGTTCCCGCCGTAGAACGTCACTTTCCAGTTCGGCTCGCGCACGTCCGCCTCGTTGATGTACGACCCGCTGTCGGACTGGCCCGTCATCTTCGCGAGCACGGGGACGTAGTCATTTGTGAGCGTCTCTTTGATCTGTTCAATCTGGGACACGGTGGCACTATCGTCCCAATGGGAGACGACGATGACCTGTGTACGCGGCTCTGTCAGCAGCGGCGCAGGCCAAGATGAGTATGGAAAAGACTTACATGGGTCTTTGCCGTCCGCCATTTGGGCGTCACCGCGGAGTTGATGTCCGCATTGGCAGAAACTTTACCTGTACACACGTATCAGAATACAGTATAGCACAAAAGATTGCATCAAGACGCACCACCACCGAGAATATGCCCTAGAACACTGTTACGCCGGACATTGAGTTGGGAGACTGAAGATAGGAGTAACCAGAACTTACGCTTCAGCTCCTGCGTTCACCAGTGTAGTGTATGCCTCGCCAATGCTCTCCGGGCTGTTCTGATATGCGGTTGCAGGGACGAGTCGCGACCCCATCACCCCATTCGTGCCAGAGGCATCATCCGCAAACCCGACAACCGCCATCGCCGGCGCGGTAAGCGCCGTCTCATTCAGCACGAGCGCCCCGAGCGCCCGCGCATCATCGAGCAGCGGTTTCATCAGTGCAAGCGACTCGTTCGCCGTGACGTTCACGAACAGTGTCGACAGCTCGAGGACGTTCTGGCCGGGGGAGTTGTACAGGTAGAAATACTGCCCCGCGTGCTGTGCGTCCCAGTCGAAGACGTGGCGCGCGTGCGCCGCGAGCAGCGCGCCTGTCTGATTCGCGGTGGTCGTGACGACGTTGGCGGTGTGTAGTGTCGTGTCGAAGGCGGGGTAAGTGCGGAACGTGACGGAGATGATCACGCCCCAGGTGCCCGGCCCGCCCCCACGCACCGCCCAGAACACTGCAGATTTCGGACGACAGCCCATCAGCGCCCGCGTGAGAGAGTATGACACGCGACACGTACAATCGGGATGAGAGAATTCATTGACCGTGAGCAGACTCCCATTGGCAACGACAATCTCATATTCTGTGTTGTACATCGCTGTCAGACCGGGGGATACATCTCCGGAGCAACGAGGCGAATGCATACCGAGCGCATTGTCTGCGGCAAGTCCGTAGATGGGCCCGAACGCAGAGTGCCCGGCGCCTTGTGTGTATCCTCCACCGGCGGATACTGTCGCCGCTGTTCCGCCCACGATGAACTTCCCTGCGGCGAGCGCTGCTCCATACATCGTCTTGAGTCCGACGCCACTCCCTACTGTCACCGCGCTTCCATAGTTCTTGCTGCCAATGGAGAAGGACTCTGTGAAGGTGACATCTTGAAAGTATTGCGTCCACAGCAGAAGGGAGTTCTTTTGAGAGGAGCGGCCGAGGTAGTCGTGTCCGGACGACTTGACGGAAACACGCAGATTGTGAGCAGAGGCGAATTTAACGCCGGCCTAAGGGACAGTGTTGAGAGACGGAGGGTAGAAAACGGAAGACACGCAAACTTGCCTGTATGTGCGCAGCAGACGTCGCGTTGATAGCATATAGCGGGACCCGGCCTTGGGCGCATGCAGTGCCATTCTGCAAGCAGAGGGCCGGCGGACTCATTGTGTAGTCCTTCAGAACAACCACGTGAGTCGCAACGAATCTCAGACGGGATGCGTCACGCTCACCTCTTCCCAATTGTACTGCGCGGTCATGAGTTAAAGTTGAAGTGCGTGCTGAAGAGCGACGTACGTAGTTCATGGACCCGGGGATGTCTGCACGGAACAGTCCACTCGTCCATTGCGCCTCTGTGCAGTTCATCTGGCGACATGCTTGCGCGGAAGGAACCACGTGGATGAGACGTCCCGCAACGGACGTGTTGAGTGCAGACCATTGGGCCTGAGAAGGAAACGCCGCGTCGCCGGGCTGGCTGCGACATTTCGACGCGTAGGACCGCGAGAGCTGGGCAGAGACGAGGAGAATGAGAGAGAGGGGGAACATCGCGTCTTGAAGTCCTCCATCGACGTCGCGGGAGCTCGTTTAAGAATGCACGGAGACGCGGCGGGGGGCAGCTCCGGGACCGGACTTGGTTGCCAGCGATGATGCGACGATCTCACAAGATCTTCGGAAATGGATGAGAAACATTCCGCATCCAGACTGGATCACGATTCACGACCATATACGGACGTCGCTGGCTTCTGCATCCGAGCGCCAAGGCACGTCTGCCCAGCGGCTCAGACAGGAAGTCGCGGAGGACACTGCACAACGCTCCCGAGGACGCGTAGGGTGGGTGATCAATATTGTTGCGCTGATATCCCTGGACGATTGTTGAGTCTCGCCGCACATACAGAACTTAGCAAAGCACGTACAAACACTGGTCAGCGTCATGGATCATCGGGGGGCAAATATAGTCGTAGAAGATTGTGGCAGCTGCCCAAGGAAGACTCTGAGATTCTGAGAACGTGGTCGGGTCCGGACTCCGGAGGCTTTGCAGAACTGACATGATCCTTGGAACGAGAGTGGGGATGAGCGCTCGCTTGCTCGCTCGCAGTAACAACGAGATCTGGAGAGACACTCAGACCGGCGGAAAAGCGAACACCGGGAACATGCTCACCTGCCAAACGTCCGGGCCATGGGATAAGAACATGCTCTCATGCGCACGCTTTTCTGTAGATCTGTTCCTCCTGCAAGAAGGTATGTCCCAGTTATGTCGGAGGCCGAGACACCTCTGATGAGCTGCGCGTCCAAGCGCCAAATCATATTGTTTGCCAACTCGTAGTTATGCCTGATGTCTGCGGCGACAAAAAAGCGAGAAGATGAGACAGAAGTCGCAATCGTTGCCGTTCCAGTGGCAAATGTATACAGCGCGGTCGAGGGCGGTCGCCACGTTTGGTCCATGGTTGTTGGTCGTTTCTGGCGCTGTCAGACAGGTTAGAACTAATACTAATATGTAGCGAGCTACTTAGCACTAACCTCACAGAATAGCTTCAGTAGCCTACTGCCTAGCTGACTGAGACTGTCACTGATTACAAGGGTACTGTTGACCGTTCGCCTCCACGAGTCTGCGAGGCGAAAATCCCACGGTCTTACATGTTCCCACGGTGCATCCTCTCGGCTCTTCGAAATGCGCGATCGTAGACTTGCCAGATCCTCCTTATTCCCTCCACCAGTGACCACCACTACAATTTCTGCCCTCTATCAGCTTGCTCTAGACCATGCAAGAAACCCGATCACAGCGGTCTTTTGCTCGGTGGGCTGGTGACGAGAGTGACGAGACGCCGGTACAGGGCAAAGCAAACGAAGATGATGAGCGGGTGCAGAACGACGTGCCGAACGGGTGCGTCTACATGCAGTATCAGGCCTGGATGATCTCCTGGTGTGTCGATCTCGTCTTCTGACGTATTATTGACAAAAGGAACAACAATCACAAGAAACTGCCCTGTCAATCCAACGTCCATTGCGCTTTGCTCTCCAAAAATTCACGCCATCAGCGAGATCGCCGTGTGGAATGGCGTACATAGGCTGGCGATCATCCAGATGGAGTATTGGTACGTCTTCTCGATTGGGCTCACCGGCAGAAACCAAGTTGTTACGACAAGCTTGGAGGCCGTAGGAAAGGGGAGGTGATTGGTTCATGCGGGCTCGCGAGGGCTCTGTTAAACTCGAACGAATCCCTTTTTCTCCGGGGAGAAGGTGATTGTACGGATCTCGGCCAGCGCGACTTTGGCTTTGGTATCCCCTTCTGGCGTCTGCCAACTTCACCTCCAAGGGGTAACTTCTTATGGAACGGTGGTCGCTGGTTGTGCGTTTGACGTCGCAATCCCGGACAGCGTTGTACATATTTGCCTCTACGTCATCCCGGGAATGGGAACCGGGTACGTGTTCACTGCTCTGCAAGAAGCCGCGCACAGCCGAAGCCGGCGCACTTCGATTTCGCGTCCCGGTGATTTCGTCCCCTGCTCTGTAACTCTTGCCAGTGGCCATCAGTCCTTTACTCCTCTGGTCGATGTATCTTCCTACCTATATCTCGGTGCTTGTTTGCCTCCGCTCGTACTATCTTGTATGGCCATCTTGGACAACGCGTGGTGCTATTTCTATTTGCTGGTGAGTGCGAGCGAAGTTGGAGCGAAGCACGTTCCTTGATTACAAACGTCCTGATGAAAAGTTAGGGCTAGCACTTGACGTGTGAAGGTGGTGGGGCAACGTATGTGGCGACCTTTTCTGTCTCAACGTATGAGTAACGAAAACTTCTTTGGCGAAGGCTATTCATATCGCCCAACACTCGCCCAGATCATACGCCGGCGAGAGCTTCGGTCTTATCACAAGCAAAGAATAGACTATCGTTGCTTTCGCCGACGCGAGGTCTGTTGATCCACGACCGGAGTCAGGGAATCTCCAGAGAAGCACGCAGTCCGCCTTCCAGTGATCTGAGTGAGATTCTTCTTGAATTCTCCGGGGTACGTGGGTTTACCGCATGTGAAAACTTGAATCGAGGCGCCGCGTCTGGCGAGTGTCTGGCGATGTCGGGCAGTTGCGATGTGACAGACGCGTGACACGCGCGCGTGACAGCACGCGTATGATAGTGAGGCCGTGACTCGTGCGTTTCAACGATATGGTTTCCGCGCATTTTGACTCACAGTGGACGCAGTATGTACAGACGGGCTGATAGTATCTACTTATGAGCAGGCGATCACGCAGGCCCACCTTGCCACATTGAATGCCTTGGTATCTCGTGGCTCAAGTATTCGTACTTCTTATCTCTGACGTCGACCCTGCTCAAATATCTAGGCCGACGAAGATGTCCCTACATGCAGCAGTGCTATACTGCAATCGAATCTCTGACTAGTCATGCGTGCGTACGCGATTTTCTCCTGTTGCATACTACCTTCTCATGTTCTGAAGTCTGTCTGTAGCTGGCTCTTCTCAACTTTCGGCATAATTCCTCTCGCGTGGCGAATATATCATACTGTCTTCTCTTGAACGTTGAAAGTAGGATCGTAGGCCGGCCTTGCGTCTTCGCTGATTCTGTGCCACCGACAGCACTTTGCCCAGGATTGGCTCTGCTGCAGCCTCTGTCAGGTCTCCGAGATCATCTGAAACTCTTGCTAGTGAGCGAGTCTGACCTTTTTCCCCTCCCTCTGGTACGGCGGCAATGTCTTCGTAAGCGCAAACACTGTTGCTGCGCTCACTCACTTTGCGCATAGCAGCCTTAGCAGGGGCACGAGGACTGTAAAACTGAGGAGTTAGGATTTTGGGGATGCTGTTGGCGGAGGAGTATTGGTCGGGAGGATGTGCAGAAGGGGCAAATTTCGCCCGGGGCGACACTGGCACTAGTATGTACACATACCCGAAGCTCCCGACGATGCATACCATCTAGCTCATTCAAACCCTCAATTCATTTCCCCTTTTCTCGTCTCCTGGCTGTCGCTGTGATCTGAGCTATGAACTTAGGATCATTGAGGGTGTTTGCAAATATGCGCCTCTAAAGTAATTGAAGAAGACATCACTCAGAACTCAACGAGGTACAAGGTGCTATGTAATTGTAGAGCTGAAGTAGCTTGAAGTAACAAGTAAGATGATGAGCAGCGCATCGCGGCGTACACAAGATTTGCATGACGCGCACGCGCACCTCCCCGCCGCCGACGGTCGCGGGCAAGCTGGCGGACCTCGGGCGCGACACGACTCACGCGCCGATTGTCAATGCGATCCTCGCGGGGGGGCGGGGCCCCATTTAGTGCGCTGCAAAACGGGTGGTGGCGTAGTAGGCGAGCGGGCGCAAGGAGGAGAGCACGCCCGCACTAGAAACGGGGGATGGGGATGGACTCGGGGACGCGCTTGGGGATGGAGTTGCGCAGACACAGCGGGTGTTGCAGTTCCAACATGGGCAACGTGGTGGGTGCGACAGAGTCAGAGGGTGTGCTGACGTTTTAAGATGGTAGTCAGACGCACATTATGGAGACTGGCGGCCATTGCAGGAGGATAGCAGACGACGGCGCGACAGCACATCGGGGTGCACGTCGAGACGGAGAGAGACCCTCGGCGGGAAGTTGATGTTGCAGCCGTGGCAGAGAGAGGGAAAGACTGGCCAGTGAATGGAGATATTGGCGGCGGGAGAGTGGCGGCGGGAGAGCAGCGGCATTAGCAGCACAGCCAACGTCGTCGCTGGCGTCACCTGGCGAAAGGGCGGCACTGGCCGGGCGATAACGGAACACTCTCATCACGTGCCAGCTGACTCGGACTCCCAAAGTGACAGTCCAATCCACAAGTCCAAAAGTCCAATATCTCTCGTAGTCTCGAAGTCTAATATACCGGTCTAGAAGTCTAGAAGTCCCAAAGTATAATATTCGACCACTCGTCTGGCGGGTAGACGTTCCCGACTTGAACAACGAGCTCTCGGTCCAAAAAGAGACACAGATTGTTCCGTTCTCCGACTTGCCGATACCAATGCGCGGTGGATGAGAAAAACCACCACCGAATCCGTAGTCATTGGAAGAATGGAACACTGATCTTATGATCTTCATGCCGAGCGAACAATTGGAGAGTGACGAGACGTAGTGGGCAGGTCTTCTTCCACATGACCAAAGTCTCGTCTCACGGAATGCCATTGCGAAGGATATCGAAAAGCTGAGACATTGAGGGATGAAACATACCATCTCTACAGACCGCGGCCGTGCTTCCATGGGCCGCCCGTGCGATCGCAAGGCATGATAGCGCATGTGCAACGATGGGTCATCGAAGCCCGCTTCTCCCGTTGCGTTTGACACACTTCGAGGTCGCCGAATTATACCCCGACACATCACCGCTCGCTTATTCCCTCCACAATGATTCGTTTCCACAAGGTGTTGACAAGATCACAGGGACGCCCTTGCAACAACAACAGAATCTAACCAATCCTGTAGCGCCAGCACTGAATCTGTCGATCGTCCACTGTATTCCACGGGCACCGAAGGAAAGGAATGCGAGGACTTGACCCTTGCCAGGACTCTCTTCCGCTACGACTACATTTGAGTGTCCCAAGTCTGAGGCCGAACACAACAGAGAGTGTATCAGTTTCATGTAGAGACATCAATAGAGCGAGAAGCAGATGGATCCACGGCGGTGCCCTGCGCGGGCAGCTCTGGGCAGCTTCCAAGTACATAGGAATGATATGCCTGGCGTCACAGTGATATCAGCGCCGAGTAGAGTTCAACCTGGTTCCTGGGAAGTCGCTGATCCTGATGAGTCGTAGGTGTTTTTGTGAAGTTAGGTAGAAAATCGGGCCGAACTAAAGGGAACCTGTGTAGAGTCATGCAAGGCTTAGCAGGCTCCAGGAAGTGTTCTCGAAGATGGCGGTGTGTTATTCGCCACGAGGAGGGCCGTCACTGCGTCAAAGAGACCGAAAAACTAACCGGGATCTTCCATTATCTGATCAGGACGCTCAGCAAGCACCCAGATTGGACATCCTCTTTCGAGGTTTTGACACGACGAAAGATGGCCATTCGCAAATTGGCGAGCTCCACCTATCCGTGGAACGCGCAGAGAGAAGTTCCGCATTGATACCAACGTCTTCCTGGGAAGATTTCCACTCGAAGTGGCGGGGGCGCATGCCAGACAATTATCAAGCGAAGTACAAGGGTCGAGTGTGCAAGCTGCCGCCGCAGGTCGATGACACGCCACAGCCTCCAGCACCGATGACGATAAGGGCTCTCCAACAGCAGGTTCTTCGGCGCCGGATCACATTGAAGTCAAGGAATAGAACGATATTGGAGATGGCAGGAGACAGGCAGGAAGATGCGACACTGACCGGGGTGGCCACCGCGTCCACTGCCGGCGTGGGCGGCATCTCGGCCGCCACCTGCTGCGACTTCACCGCGACTGCCGTATGCGGGCTATTTTATTGTTCTAAGCTATTTCTTCCTTGCCGTCTGAGCCTCAGAAATTCGACAACCCGACGTGCACGTCGTTCATGAGAGGATATGATATCAATACAGCCGCAATTCTGCCCCGTGCTGTCTTAGAGGTGCGTCACAAATGCTTTCTCAATGCGTTCTTCACGTCGTATGCGTGGAGCTGTCCTGCTCAGCTCTCTTATCGCTGCGCGCCAGCTCCATCGAGTCACGAGGAACGAATCAGAACAACTCAGGGCAATAAGAGTGTAGGACAGTCCGAGACTCGTCCGGCAATCGCCTGCCAGTACAACGCAGTCTCAGTATAATGCACCAGTTAGTCTCCATGCCGGCGAGTGGACCCAGCACGAGCGATACTCTCACAGGACAATAGGGTTCCTGTGTGGACGTTTTTGGGCCAAGCACCACCATCTCTCCCTTATATGGTTTTTGCCATTGTTTGCAGGCCAGCCCACTTTAACGCGAACCGCCCACCGCACCTCTGCTCTCTCCTACCAACCTCTCTGAAGCTCTGCTTCCTCTCTGCTGTCTACTACTACACCCACCCATCTCGCCCCCCGCAAATTACCATCGTTATCTAGAACGAGCGATGGCGAAATCCAAGAAATCCCAGACTACTCGCCAGCCGAAGGCCTCGAAGTTGAGCCCTCGCGACGAGAAGGCAGCATTTGCCAGTGGCGCCGCAGCTTACGTCGTACGTGTTGTCTATATCTATCTATGTCCTCTCTGACATGTTTTTGGGCATCTGGGACAGACCACCGACGGTCCACCACTCGCCGCGGCGGCTTCCCAGAGCGCTCCTAGCAAGGGAAAAGGCAAGGCGACGAGCCTTGGGAACAAGATCAAGAGCGCTCTTCGCTCTCTGAGTCGCTCTCCAAGCGTCTTTTCCGACTCAGAGGGCAGAGGAGGATCTCCTGAAGCGCACCTTACGACCTCTGGCGACGCGCCATGGGCCATCCCCGATAGCCCGCAGCCCGAGAGGGTCGACGGCGAAGCACTCTCTCCAATTGTTCCCGAATCATCTGCCGCCGACGCTCCCATGTCGGCACAATCCGAATCCACATTCCCATCTGTCAGGGATTTTGACGTCGCAGACCCGCAGTGGCCCCGGAAGATGCTCGCCGCCCTTATGCGCGAGCACGAAATCCGCGAGGCAGAAGTTCAAGACGCCCATACAGCGCTTATGCAGACAGTACAGGATTCGCTGTCTCTCAAGGCTGACCAGAAGGAGGAGCGAGAAAAGTGGACGGTTGTGTTGGACGCGATGAAGGCTGTCGATCCGGAGACTGCAGATGTCATTGCGGACTTCGCCCAGCAGATGATCGATCGTGAAGTACGCGCAGTGAAGGATGCGATCGTCCCGGTCGAGTTAAAGACAGGCGCCGACGAGTTACACTTGAGGTGCGCGATCTCAGTATTGATCGAAACTCGTTGGTCAATTTCTGATGTCTCTCATAGCCAAAAACTGGGTGAAGTTCCTACTTCAGGACATGCCGATGAGAAGCACTCGTCGTAAGTTCCTTGTTCTTTTCTCAGCTCATCGTCTGTCATTTGATCTGACGTTTGCGGTAGAAGGGCTCATAGCACGCATCGGGGAAAAAGACCCCGCGTGGACGACGCGAGCGACGATGACGATGCTGACGATGAGTCTGCTGAACCGAAGAGGCGGAAGACAATCGGGAACGACCGCAAGTCCGCGCTTGCGAAAGGAAAGGGCAAAGCCAAGGCTCCGGACTCCTTGGACTTATATCCTTCCGCCACTTCCAAACGCTCGCGCTCTACTTACTCTGAAGACGACCTTGTGGACGATGATTCGGATCAGCCTCTCCGTCAAGCGAAGCGATCGCGTGTGGAAACGAGTGTCTCAAAGCGTCCCCCACCTGTCCTGCGCCCAATGCGGCGCCGGGCTCAGAAACCCCAGCCCGCACCTCGGCCAAACCCCGTCATTGAGTGCGATATCTGGGCCGATACTTTCGAAATCGAAGGACACTTGGACGTCCTCGAAGCCATTCGATTGGCCGATATTCATCATGGGAGCGGAGACGAAAGCTCTATCAGCGATGAGCCTTGTAGCAATCCCTCAAACCTCGAAATTCCACGCGGTTGGACGCCCAGCAGAGATAAGGGTAGAGAGGCCAGGGAGTGGTGGGAGTTGAAGAGACGGTCTAAAGTGAGGAGGCGCCAGGAGAAGCTCCGCCGCGACGCCGTGCGTGAAGCCAAGGCCTTGCTAGCGGCGGGGAAGATCGCGCCCAAGCCTGGGTCCCTGCTTCCGCGCCCTGCCTATGTCCCATTTCGCGACAGTGAACTCAGTCAATTGCTTCGCGAATATCTGGACATACGCAACACTCGACGGGAACATCGCCTGGCCCGCCGTAAAGCTCGCCTCGAGAAAAACAAGGTTGAAGGGAAAAACAAGGTTGAAGGCGAGTCTTACTTCCTTCCAGAGGACATCAGCGATCCAGATACACCGAACTCCGAGTCCGACTGGTCCGAAACCGAGTGGGACTATCCCTCGAAGGGCAAGAGCTACGCGCCCAAATTTCAGCAAGGCCTTCAGCCGCATTCGCCTTGGGGGTGGGACATCTACTGAGTGTAGATCCTCCAACTATACGGCCGGCAATTCGTCCGTCCCGTTGTATAATATTGTCACTGTTTTGTCATACCATTTATTTCTCATCGCGCTTAGTTACTCTCGATTCCGATGACCGTATATCTACAGTCCGGTTAATGAAGATCGGCTGTGTAATATACACGCCGGCGCTCCGTGATCATCCACTGCTCCCGAGGTATAAACAGATATCGCATTGCACTACTACAGTGATCAGGAGGCATCGCTCGGGTGAGCTCTACTTCAGACAGAAGCGGCGAGCAGATTACCCACGATTGGACGATGTGGGAGGCTACTCGACGATTGAATGAAGGAAATGAAATCAATGTTCTGGCTTAGAATGTACGCGAAGACATCGGTTTGCAGCTTCGGTCTACTCCCACTGGCTGCTATATAATGAGTTATTGGCGATGGCCGCGGACGTGCCACTGTGTCAACAAATAAGGGCAGCCGGGTGGCGGATTGCTGTTCAAAGAACGCTTTTGGCGTTGATCTTTCGGCATAGCATATAGGCCAGAGTGTATCGAAATATTCCACGGGAACGACGGTGGAGGACATGAGAGGGGGAAAAGCTGACAAACGGCCGCCACCCTGGGAGAGGCGGAGATTGAAACCAACTTCCCGGCTCCAGGCTGCACTGCCAACCATAATCAACCCTCCTCCTCCCATCTCCTATGCAGTTCGCAAGGATACTGGCGCCTAGACCTGCTCTGCAAAACATGGACCGTCACTCGTCCTCATCGCAGATATCCAACACTTTCTGTGCAATTATAGACGCCGTCTCCGCCTGTCTCCGCTCGCCTCGCTTATCGATCTCTTGCTTTGTCCTCGGGCCATGGGTTCACACGGGCTCAGCTGGCAAACTCCCATCGGATCATGAGCTAGAAGTATTGGTTCGTATAACTCAGAGACCTGCTTGGAGAAGTACTCGGTCGCTCATGTTTTTGTGCGGATAACACAGGATCAGGAGATGATGCGCTCGAGCTCCACATGTCGTGCAGTTCATGGCCTCTTTCTCGACCAGTGAAGACGTCCTCATACACACGAGGCAGAATCCCAGAAATGCATGTGTTGACCGTGCAAACGACCGCGCAAGAGGAACGCTGTCCTCGCAGCGCGCGGGTATACGCGCCGGGTCGCGCGTCTCATGCTAGCGAGCGCCTAATTGACACTGCGTGCATTACATCAGCTACGAAGGGCTGGCTGCCGCCGTGCCTTCCCTTATTCTTCAGTGGTGCTTCCCAAGGCCTTCCCGGTGTGTTCAATCAGGTTTCCTCTCGCGTATCGTCCCCTCCCGGATCGGCTTTTGTTCAGGATGTTGCTTGACGACCAGTCGAAGCGCACACAATTACAACAAGAAGAATGCCCGATTCCCGAGGGCGTTCACCTGGGGAAGGGCGAGGTCTCGACGGAGCGATAATGATCGTGCCGTTGTTTCTCTGCAGGCCTCGTGGGGCCTGTCAAGCTGGATATAGAGCTTGAGCAGGCCATCAGAAGCTGGAAGGTCCGCCGTGCGTGCGGACGGTCATCTGCCGTAAACTCATCACCGAGGTCGCGGCTGGCGTATAAAGGGACCAGATCAGGTCCCCGGATAAGGTAGCCTTGTTGTGTTCACGGCACGATTGCCTGCAGGCGAGGGCGGTGTGCGCTTTCCCTATTTACATTCGCGTGTCGTTCTTCCTCCCATTAGGTTCCTCCCTCTTCCGTCCCTCCACCCGCATCCTCCTCTTGCACGCAATGGAACGCGCCGACTTCATCGACTTCCTGCAAACCATCTACAACCAGACCCAACAGCGCGCTACCGTGCGTTCCCCAGATGATGACAAATCAGCACGCGTCTGTGGCTGCTTCGGCTCTACCCAGACCTGCACCTTTCCTCCGTCCGACTCACATCCAGGACACATCGAGGAATCAGTGAAGAGACTCAATCGCACGTACGTTGTCAAAATGAAGAATGCCGCGATCAAGATGGCGCTGGAAGCTGCGTAAGTCGACATCACCTTCAGATCTTGAGTTCGCCGTTGATCCCGCGACGCGTTTCTTCACCAGTGTCTGGCCAGCGAAGGACGTCTACATTGACTACGGCAATCGCATCCCAATCTTTGATGATGTCTCTCGCGTCGGTGACTCGGAGTCGGTCGCTTTCATAGTGAGTGTTGTGCGTTCTCTATCGCGCCACCGTCTGACCAGTCGATCGATGTTCAGCGTGCCGATTGCGCCCTGATGGTCTGGGATGACTCCGCGGACTCGCTCGTGTCGACGTGCAAGAGTATCCAGGCGTGTCTTGAGGAGGTCTACTTCTCCGATCGCGATGCGAATGTCGCCACCCACTCCACCATACCCAGCGTAGCATCCGACTTGGCCGGCATGGAGGTCGACGATCTCCTCCGAGCAGATGTCTTCCTGGAAGATCCAACTGGGTTCGATTCTCCACTCTCCCAAATGCAGAATCGAGCGCTTCCGTCGCTACCAGGCCTTTCCTTTCTCTCCGATTTACCACCACCACCGTCTCCACCATCCATCCTCGCGTCTCCCCAGATCGCGTCTCCTCATATTGCGTCTCCTCACATCGCGTGTTCTCCGGACATGCTACACTCGGAGTGGCGTACACCGCGGGAGTCCGATTTTGGGTCGGATCACGCCATGACTGGTCTCCAGGTGAGTGTGGTGCCCGCTTTCGACCCAAGCGCGACGCTGATACCAACATTTCGTACAGAAATCGTTCCGAAATCTGTACAACACCCACTCTCCAGCGTGGAGCGATGCATCAACCTTCCCTAGTAGCAACGGGTCCACAGTATCACCCTCAGACCTTAATCTTACCATCTGCCTTGCCGACATATCACCTCCACCTAACACTCTCGGAGACCTGCTACCAGGAGACGAAGGCGAGGATGCCGATGAGAAGTGGCCAGAGGATCCGGAGGCCCCTGCCAGCCCTTCTACAGCATACGACAGCGACCGTGAAGCCCCAATTTCCCAGGCATCTCCCTCCAAGCGGGTAGTTGGTCAAAAATCCAAGCGTCCTGTTCGTGACGACGACGATGGCGACGATGACGCGGACGACGATGAGTACGTTCCCAGCCCTGCCACCCGAGCCTCCGCGGGCCAGAGAAAACGTACCCGCGTCCGCTCCGTCTCAGCCCTAGACATCGGCATCGCTGTCCCCTTCCCTCCGACATCCACCCCCATCTTCCATGCTACGTTCGACGAAGACTCCGATGATGCTGCCTCGGCGCCTGGCAGCCCCGCGCCGACTGAGAGCGCTTTTCCAGAACGCCCCGTCGCCGGCCCCTCGCATGCTCCGGCTGCCGCGGCGCGCCCGCGGCGGAGAAAGCGCAAGGCGGGGCGTGCCACCAAGGCGCAGCCCAGGGCGAGGTGCGACTTCTGCCCCAGGTCGTTTACGCGGCCGAAGGACCGGGATCGCCACATGTACTACTCGTGCGAGCAGAACCCCGACAAGAAGGGCGCCCTGTGCGAGGAGTGCGGTGAGCTACTCTCTCGGCCCGACTCTGCGACGCGGCACCTCAAGGTGCACGAGAAGAAGGGGCTGCCTCCACCCATATTGCTGTGACCATCCTCCGTTTTACGACTTCATGACCCTAGATCCGCTGTACCCGCCTCGCTATGCTCCTCGGTTCGCTGTTCTGTTGTGCTTCCAAGTGCTGTACATCTATTCTGTCTGTTCATCATCCCCTGCAAGTGTATTTGTTATGTCGCACTCATCTTCAAATTTGGTGACAGTTCGAAATCATGTCTTCCTGCATACTTCTCGTGTACATATTCCCCGGGCACTGTCCTCCGAGATACCCATTTCCTTGTTTTCGGTCGTCTACTGCAGTCGTCGTCGCTTTGGCTCGCTATCTCGCTGTCTGTATTATCTATCGCATCTGATGTTCAATCTTCCTTGACATACATACTCCGCGCACATCCTGTGCGAAACCAGTCCGAGTCACCTAGCGTGCTTCCTGCTTATCATCGAGGATCAGTTGACGATCAGAACCCCCGCTACTTATCACCGGATCTCATTAGAACGAAGTTGGCAGGTTGCACGACAAACAGAAGGCGCTTGACTCTAAGCGCACATACCCTGCGGGCGCAACCTGCCAATGACGCCGGCGGCTCTCCGGCATGACTCCGAGCACAGAACGGAGAAAGCATGGAAAACATGTGTTGCTCGACGGAACCGATGAGTTACATACACTGCATGATGTTCGAGGGGAGTCATCTCCAGTATTGCCACAGATGGCGCGCCACCCCAGAACCGACGAGAGCCCTGAATCCTTCACCGATGCCCATATTTCGCCGCGGCACGCAAAGCGCGTGTCCACAACGTTTCCCAAGGCAGTGCGTGAAGGCGCCGATCCGCCGGGACTCGTCCAAATCTATGAGCCCTCGCCGGCGGAAGGGGCCTTCGTCCGGTAACGCACGACCCACGGGTGCCGGCGAACGTCTGCGAGCGGCAGCCTCTTCTCAGGATCGTACTGCAGAAGCTGCACGGGGAACGTCAGGATCAGGAAGACGAGTACCTGTGGGGCTGGGCGCACTCACTTTGATGATAAGATCGCGTGCATCGGCTGATACCTTTGGCGGGACCTTGAGGTCGACCTTTGCGATGCGTTTATACGTGGCTATGTATCGATTATTAGGATTTGAGAAGCAACGCAGGTAACACAAAACCCCACCGTTATAGCCAGTCAGATCCTCGAACGGAGGCGATCCTACAATGAACTCGTAGGTGAGGACGCCCAGGGCCCAGTAGTCGACCTTCTCGTTGTGGTCACGGCCTTCAACCATCTCCGGCGGCAAATAGTCGAGCGTACCGCAAAGCGTGGTCCTGCGATTGCCTGGCGCGTGCACGCTCCATCCGAAGTCGCCAATCTTCAACTCGCCATTGATGCCGAGGAGAAGGTTCTCCGGTTTGATATCGCGATGGATGACATGTTTCGAGTGCAAGTACGAGAGGGCGTCTGCCATCTGGTCGATGTAGATTGCGCTGCGGCGCTCGGTGAAGCATCCGTTCTTGGTGAGTTGCTTGTACAGCTCGCCTTTGCCGGCGAACTCGATCATGAGGAAGATGCGTTTCTCGTCGTGGAAGTATCCATAGAGCCGGAGGACGTGCGGGTGTCGCAGGTTCTGCTGTATCTCGATCTCGCGCCGGATCTGCTTCTCCACGCGCGACTGGACGATTTCGGACTTGTACAGGCACTTGAGTGCGAGGATGTATTTGGGTTCAACTTTAGTGCGGATCATGTAGACGCGCCCGAATTTGCCCTTCCCAAGTGGGCGTCCGATGTCGAAATCGGTGAGGTGCCACTCTCGCGTCGGACGAGTTCTGATGAAAATGATGAGCTGGATCCATCTGTAGAAAGTCTGTTGGAACACACCTTGAGACGCTCGAGTCGAGAGCGAGCTGTTCAGCGGCTTCCCCGTGCACAGCTTCCCCTCTCTTCTCATTCTCAATCTCAAACCCTCCATCGTAGTGGCCTATATCAATGTCGCCTTGGGCATCGTTTTTCGGGGGCGACGGTGTTCGGGCCGCTGGCGCCTTCGCGTTCGCAGTGGGGAGTTTAGAGACGGACGACGTGGAGCTAGAACCCTTGACGTGATGAGGCTTGGCTGGTGCTTTTGCCTTGGGGTCAGGAAAGGGATTGGGCGCCGCGAACTTGGTGAGGAGTTTCGATACACTCGTCTGACTGGTGTGTTTCTGGTGAGTTGGCCGAGCGGGCTTGCTGGCGCCGTTCTGCTTTGAGGAAATCTCGAGGGCAGCGATTTGCCGGGTGACTGCACCGATGTTCGCCATCTCAAAGACGACGTTGAAGGAGGTTGTGAGGTATCTCGAGGGAGGAGAAAGAACAAGAGCGTGTCCTGAGCGTGTCCGTCGCAAGTTGAACCAACACACGGTCCGTGGCCGGATGTTCAAACTCCGACAGACGACGCGTCCAGTCGCGTCGCGCACACGTGATGAGAACCAACTTCCATTCTCAGCGGCGCCGTCGCAGACGCGCAGCCCTTCAGCCAATGCTGCGCTCGACTTGCATGCTCTACTCATGACAGTCTATGGTCAAATTAAAGGGCTATTTGTACTCCAACAATGTAATCAGACGTCCATCTCTACAGCACCGGTCAATGCCCTAGTAGACCAAAGATGAGATGAGCAGTCCACGGACAAGGGGGAAATTCACCAACTTTTTAGTAGATGAGCGAAGACGTGTCCGCCCGAATACGGTTGTAGTCTAGGAGACCTTCGATTGAGCCCAGAGCAGCCAATGAGATCTACGAATGACAAATGTTAGTCGAGCTGCCAGCCATGTTCAACCCAACAGAAACTTACATCCTTGTCCCAGAGATATTTCTGGGCAACCCGCTTGATCTCGTCGGGCGTCACCGCGTCGATGGCATTTTCAATCTGCTTGGGGGTCATGCGCTGTCCGCTCGTCACCAACTGCCTGCCGATATCCTCCGCAATGGCCGTCGTCCCATCCAGACCAAGTAACAAGCTCGCTTTCAGCTGGCTCTTGGCGCGCTCGACCTCTGCCGAAGTGGGCGCAATGCTCATACGCGTCCACTCGCGGAGGGTGAAGTGCATGAGGTCGTCCAGGTTGATGATATTCTCCGATACAAGATAGATGCCCCACAGACCGGTGTCGGAATATGACGTGGAGAAGGACATGTAGCTGTTGGCGAGGTTGTTCTGGGAGATGACCTCAGAAAGACGGGACGAGAGGAGTGGTGCCGAGCCGAGGGCGCGATCCCAGTTTCCAAAGATCGACTGCATGACAAGCATCGGGTAGTAGTCAGGGGACGACCAGCCGACGCCCTCCACTGCAACAGCGATGTGAGCTGTGGGGATGTCGTCGTCTCGCACACGGACCTCCGAGCCAACGAACTTGGGCTTCGGGTGCGCCTGACGGCCAAGAGGGAAGGGGTTTGGGGAAACGGGTAGGGAAGCAAACGACTTCTCAGCAGCCTTTACGAGCTCTGCGTGGTCGACGCCGCCGGCACCAACGAGCACCATGCGATCAGCGGTGTAATTCGTCTTGATGTAGTTGGCAAGGTCGTCCCGCTGGATGGAGAGGATATTCTTCTTGGGACCCAGGATGGTGCGACCAAGCGGTTGGCCTGCGAGAACATAAGCTCGTGGGGGGGATCCAAAGTGTTTCACCACGTACCTTGGAAAGCGACCGCATGTAGGTGGTCAAAGACGACTTCCTCGTACTGCTTGTCCACTTCCTGCTGCTCCCGGAGGATCACATCACGCTCCCGCTCAACGGCGCTGCTCTCCAGCTTCGAGTTTTGGAGGATGTCGGAAATGATGTCGACGGCCTGGGGAACATCCTTGCGGAAGCTCTTGGCGTAGTAGACCGTCTGCTCGCGTGACGTATACGCGTTGAGGTGCGCGCCGAGGTTCTCAACCTCCAATTCGAGCGCGTGCTGGGTCCGCCGTCCGGTTCCCTTGAACGCCATATGCTCCAGGAAGTGTGCCGTCCCGCTCGTAGCGTCGGTCTCTGCGCGAGAACCTGCGTCTATCCAGACACCGACGGTCGCGGTTTGTGCATGGGGGTGGGATTCTGTCGCGACGGTGAGACCGTTCGACAGTGTGGTGACTTCGGTGAATGGGGACTGGGAGACTGCCGTCGCCAGCGACCGCAGCGGCGCTGGTCGCCGGGCTGCGCTGCGCAGGGTGCGCGCGAGAGAGGCGGAGAGGGCTCGGGAAACCATGAAAAAGAGGAATACGCTGACAGCGACGACGTCGACGACGCTCGGGAGATGTCGGTGGCGGGTGCATTCAGACTCCGCCCGAACTTGCGGCCTTCTCCGGCGTCGTCGCGACTCGGCGCTTGCGACCGACATCACGGCAACGGTGAGGGCATGAAATTATTCCGTAATTTCAAGGGCAAAGTGCTCTCTTCATGCACGTCCATGGCGCTGTCGTCCGGACGCTTGAAAAAAAGCATATCCGATGGCGCTGTCGCTGTCCACAGCAGATGGATTTTCCTCACAAATCTATGGCGCGATAAAGCTTGCCGGTGTTCGAATTTGATTCTGATTACAGCGCTCTCCGAGTCTCCAAACAGGTTCCCGCGTGCAAACACCGGCAGCTGTCACTGACGCTCACCAACACACTTTTCTTCTCATACCACCATGCCGTACAAGTCGATGCTCAAAGAGCTATCCAGTGCTCCTGCTCGATACCATTGGATCTACCAGGGTCTACCTCCAGATACACTGGCCAAACTGCATCTCAGCACGATGGCCGATCCGCTCGTGGATTCCCACTTTAAACTCGGGAGCGCTGCCCAGGTTGGTTCTCTCTAGGCTCTCTCAAAATTTAATCTCTCAGACCATGGGGATCTTATGGGATCTGCATGTATTCCGGGAAGCATATGATATGGTCGTGCGCGTGCATTGATGCGTCGATCGGCGTCTTCGGACATTGACCATCAACTGCTGGCGAGATGCAGATCCACGGCCGGAGGACGGACTTAACGAACGCTATCCGCTCGAATGGTAAACTGATACTCTTCTCAGACATCGATCGGGCTTTCCGCCCTCTCGGCGGCATATTTCCATGAACTTCGTACAGGACAAGAGCAAGACGTTACTGTCGATGCCCGACATGCCCTCCTCGAGTTCAGTAAGTCGATCATGCGCCGTCGCGCATGCGATTTGATCTGACCTCTCTCCAGGTAGCGAGAAGTACTATACTCTAGACGGAGCGCTGCCCCAAGGCAAGCTATTCGACGAACTGTCGGATATATTCAAGACAAAGGACGGCTATGTCAGACTACACGCGAATTTTCCCCAGTATGTCTCTTGCCGACGTTTGGACTGATAAGTAGGCATGACGATTCGCCGTTCGCCAGCCACAAGCAGGGCCTCCTCGACATCCTCCAATGCCCGCCGGATAAAAAGTCGGTCGCAGCAGCTCTGGCTACCTGGGGGGCATTTGAATTCGAAACCGAGGTTTTAAAGCGGAATCTGTGTGCTGGGGCTTTGCGTACTATTGCAGAGTCAGAAGCACATCCTCAAGGCGCCTGGGCCATGAATGTCACTGCCTTAGAGATCACCAAGATCGGCGACGCACCGAAGCGGGAGGTGGCGGATGGTCAATCAATACAACACCCTCTGGATGGCATCAGAGTCCTTGATCTGACCAGAGTTTTGGCTGGCCCGGTATGCGGTCGGACGCTCGCCGGTAAGCATTCGGTCGGTCATCGTACAGTACCTTCATATTGAGTGTGACCCCGCAGCGCATGGTGCTGACGTTCTCTTCGTCACCTCACCCAATTTACCATCTCTTCCATATTTGGATGCGGAGACTACGCGCGGTAAACGTACGACACAACTTGATTTAAACGTGCCTGCAGACAAGGCCAAATTGCAAGAGCTAGTCAAAGATGCCGATGTATTCCTGCAGTCCTATCGTCCCGGAGGGCTCGAGGGCCGTGGTTTCGGTTTTAAAGAGGTAGCGGCAATGCGCCCTGGCATCATCCACGCCAGCGTCAGTGCCTTCTGGTACGAGGGACCCCTGCGGAATGTTAAAGCTGTGCGTCTTTCCGATCTTCAACCTCACTATCCCGTCTGACATCTTCGTAGTTTGATTCAGTGGTACAGACCGTCTCTGGATTCAATGCCGCAGAGGCGGACGCATACAAGGAGTATGTGCGATCCAAGGGCGGCGATGTGTCATCCCTTCCTCCGTATCGCGCGCTGCCTATGCAAGCGCTCGATCACGCTGCGGGCTACCTTTTAGCCTTCGGGATTAACGCGGCTTTATGCAAGACGATCACTGTAAGTAGTCCTTCTCCGGCCGCATGTACTGATCGGAGATTGAACGATACTTACAGGAAGGCGGGTCATGGAGAGTGCACATTTCGCTCGGTGCCACCATGAACTGGATCCGCCGTCTCGGGATATTAAATCCGTACGCATTTGAAGAAGGCATGCCGTTGCCTCCGAGTGTCTACCCTCCCGATCCGGAGGTGGCCGCCCTCAGTGTCGCGATTGAGCAGGAACCAGGAGACGATGGGGAAGGGGCGGCCAGTGGACGTACGATGACCGTATTGCGACATGCGGCCATCATGTCGAAGACGCCTGTCAAGGTGGGTAGGGCTCCGCTGCGTTTGAACGCTCATCGGGCGGAATGGTTGCCTCGGTCATGAGTATTGGGTGTATATGATGTATTGACAGATACCCCGTGCATCGGATTCAGATCGTCCAAGGTCCGGGCTGTCTTTGCTTGAGATGAATCTAACGTCGTTGAAACTGTGTTTCAAGAACCCCCACCCCCACCTGCACACTACTTACGACTCGGACAAGATACCCCGTAGCACTACGTAGGTCCACTGGTAATATACATCTACCGACAGATTACTGTCCGCGACTAGCCCTCCTCTTCAACCTGATTGGCATGTTACCAACGCTGAGGGTAATCATCAACTTTGGGACCATAATTCTCTCGCGCCACTCTGCCGTCGTCTCCCCTGGCTTCATAATAGGTTCGACATACCACTCCCGGATAAGGAGTGTGAGGAAGCACACCGCCTCTACGAACGCGAACTTCCGTCCGATACAAGTCCGAGGGCCTATATGTCATCCCAGTCAAGACCCGGCATACAAAGTTTATTGGAATAAGACAGCCGGACGCACCAATGCTCCACGCTGAGACGGTCTCCGAATCGCTGGAGACTCCGTACCATCGGCTCGGGTCGAACTTCTCTGGGTCAGTGAAGTAGCGCGGGTTGAGCTCTGTGCGGTTGGTCAGCCATACTTGTCAGAGCAACACCTATGCGTGACGCACGGATACCGACGATGTCGATGACAGCTTGTGTGCCTTTTTCAATGGCGATCGACCGTGTCCCAGGACCCCAGCCGTCCTCCGGGATGGTGAGCACCGTATCTTCCGCTGCTTGTCTCAGCAGCATATAGGCGGAAGCTAGAGGGTATTGTGCTCGTAAGCGAGAGAAAGATGTATGCTAAGATGAAGATGTTTAGCTTACGATACAATCGCACACTCTCGTAGAACAGTGCCAGTATCTTCTGCAGTTTACCAAAGTCATCGTAGACCTATACGATTCTTAAGTCAACTTTGCACTGCTGCCATCTCAGTTGCTTACGGGATCACGATTTCCTACAACATTGATAACTTCTTCGTACATTTCCTGCTGCACATCGGGGTAGATGCCCAGAAGCCCAAGCACCACCGAGAACGTGTGCGCAGTAGTCTCTGAAAGGATCACACGTCAGCATCCCACCCGATAGATGTAAGCACAAGTGGATCGCACCATGGCCAGCAAACATCAGACTGAAAACGTTCCCAATGACTTCGGTGTCGCTGAGCTTCAGCTTACCTTCCTCCTCTTCATTGGCACGAACAAGCAAGCTGAATACATCACTCTTGACCTCCGCTCCCCCACGGATCTCCGCACGACGTTCCTCGACCTGACTTCGCATGTACTCGGCAAGGACACGACGTCCTGCAGCCAGTTTCTTGAACCTGCCAAAAATCAGAACATATCCGAGTTGCGTATAGACTAAATGAAGCTCTAACCATGGGAAAGGCAATCGTTGAACCCACTCCGGGGCAAATATAAAATACGTCACGTTGTCTGCAAATGCGCGAAGCGCCTGCTGAAGATTGACCTCCCCACCTTGGCCTGGGGGCGTATCCCATGGCAAGGCGATTCCGAACCCCGATGCCAGTATCACGTTCAATGCGAACTTGGTGGTCAATTTCTGTAGTACCTGGATCTCAACTTCATCGCTGGCGTCCCAGCCCTCCGACGCTGTCATCTCGTGATATATGCGATGCGTGGTCGACCATACATGGACGTAAGTCGAAGTCTGGGTGAACGCAGGCCCGAGTATGCGACGGTGCTTGCGCCATTCCGGGTTGTTGGTGGACAGAACATTATCGCCCCAGATACTGTCGAGTTGTCAAGACTACGGAACATACACCAAGAAGAATATCGGCGTACTTGGTTGCGCGGGATGAGAGTTCAGGTTTCACCCAAGCCGATTTGGGACCACCACCGACAATCTGTCTGGTGACCTCGAGCGAGGAAGTGTATATCGCCGGCTTTCCTGTGAGAAACGGGACGATGGAGACTGTTTCAGAGTTCCATTTCTGATATACTGTTCAAGAATCAGCTTCAACCGCTTCGACGTGTACAGGACGATGCTGCATGGCCTACATGTGAAGCGTTCGTTCCAGATGAGATAGAGGCCTGGGTTCCACCGCCCTGTGGGAAGAAGTCCTTCTGGCTGTTCCAGCGCGGTACGTAGACCTGGCAGCCAGCTCACCGCCTTGACGCGGCACCCGGTTGGTTAGACAAACGAATATGACAACCGGGGATATTGCTCGCCTTCAAGCCACGGATGAATTTGAGCACCCTAGAGACGATAAAAAAGAGGAGGAGGGTGCTTCCTGCTATTCTCCAGTCCACGTTGGCAGCGAGAGTATCATAGGTCACCATCTCGATGTTCACTGTAGGTTGAGAGCGTCGAAAGGGATGGTGACCGGCTAGTCCGATAATGCGCGTCCCATTATATTATACGTATACGTAAGTCGGAGGTACGCCACGACCGCCGTGTAAGCCCGGCCGTCGACGTGCCTCAGGTGTGGAGGAAAGGTAGCGCTCACATCTATGTCGATCCCACAGGATCGTCTCCGCAACGCTCAAGTTTGCTCGACAGCTGCATGGCCGTGCCGTCGGCCGAACGATGTGCGAATCGACGAACACGCTTGTCACGTGGTAATTACCCCAGATCACATGCTCCGGCCGGGTAACGCGCCCGGACGCCGGCCTCCGTCGACTTTCACGACTTTCCACCACCCTTGCACTTTGCTTGAAGTCGACTTTCACCAGGGCACCAGTCTGCGGTTGTCTTCCCCGCCTAACTTCTAGCCCTTGCGCCTATATATCTGAAATGAGGGCAACCGCGGCAAGGCTGATTAATATCCTGGTTCCCGTCAAGCGGTATGTGGGCTTGTCCTGCAGACTTTCAGATGGATTCACGCCGTTTCCTCAAGATGTGTTGACTACGCTGTAAAAATCCGCGTAAATCCACAGCAGACGGGTATCGATACCAATGTTAAGCACTCTATGGTGAGTGCGCGACCGGCCTTATTTCAGGACATAGCTGAAGCCGCATTCAGAACCCGTTTGATGAAATTGGTGCGAGCACTTCTTTATTCCTCCAACCATGGTCGACGAACAATCACATCACAGCTGTCGAAGAAGCCGTTCGCCTTCGCGAACGACTGAAGGACGCTGTCAAATCCATCAAGGTAGTGACCATAGGTCCTCCAAAATCCTCCGAAACACTTCGCACTGCACTCGCCATGGGTGCCGACTCCGCCATTCACATAGAGATACCAGAGTCCGCACCGGCTCCAGAACCTCTCGGTGTTGCGCGCGCTCTCAAGGCCGTAGTTGAACGCCAGCAGGGAGGCGTGGATTTGATCATCATGGGCAAGCAAGCTATCGACGATGACATGGGCCAGACAGGGCAAATGCTCGCAGCGCTGTTAGGGTCTTCACAAGCTACATTTGCCAGTAAACTTGACTTGGATGTGGAGAAGAAGGTGGCAATGGTGAGGACGGAAATCGACGGTGGTGCTGAGGAGTTAGTGTGTAAGTTGCCCGCGGTCGTCACGACAGATCTTCGGTGCGTCTGTCGTTCAGTGTTGTGTGAATTTCAATTGATCTATCTCACTGTCATAGTTTGAACGGTATGTCTTTCGTTCCAAGGGGCATGACGTCTTCTCAGATTCGTTTACAGAACCTCGCTATGCGTCCTTGCCGAACATCATGAAAGCGAAGAAGAAGCCCATCGAGAAACTCACCCCCGCAGATATCGGTGTTGATTTGACCCCGGTTCTCGAGACACTAAAGGTGACAGAACCTCCGAAGCGCGTTGGAGGGGGCAAGGTGCGTATCTCTCCGCCTCGTCCTCTACGCGGCTCTCATACACACTCATGGGTTCACTAGGTGGAAAATGTCGACGAGTTGGTTGCGAAGCTCAAAGAGGCAGGATTCACTGCTGTCTCAGCGTAATTAGTGATCACAATGGTCGTGTCCAGGCTACCGCTCCTGGCTCGCGCTGACGCGTACGTCACGCGCGTTCGCCGTTGACCGTAGACAGCTGTTGTACTACGTTTTTCGGAACGACACGTATAGTAGTCCTAGTAATATCCGAGATGCGTTGCCGGGGAGTAATTCGCCATGAGATATACACCCGGAACAGGAACCTCTGGCCATGTACAGCCACAATCGTGGCGTAAGCGGCTCGCGAGAGGGAACACAAAGCCAGCCTCTCACCACCACCACGTCTCTCCTTGTTTCTCTCAGTTGCTCTATTGTGGCGTTTGAGACAACGTATCTTGCGCTGGTTCGCACCCGCACCTGAAGAGAATGGGCCAGACAACATCCCGACAACGCAACGACCGGACGACTCAAACGTCTGACTTTGTACGTCCACCACCAGAGACGTTCGCCAGGGATTCTGCCCTGTGGACTCCTACTCCTGTCCGGATTCCTGACGAGATCTTCCATCAACAGGATGCGACTTCTCGTAGGGCAACTCCTCGCACACAGCGCAGAAGTCTCCTCGGGAGCCTCCGAGGCCACCGATCACCCTCATCGAGCTCGTCCCGCAGTCGACTCGACAGCAATGCTGCGGAGTCGGGTGCCCGACGAAGATGGCCCATGTCCATGTCGAAGCGCAGGAGGACGATTGCGGTGGACGAGACGGACGGGGAGCGTGACGAGCCGTCGGCGCACGTCCTCGCGGCCAGCGCGGTGAGTGCAGTCGACTTGGATCGCAAGGGGAAGGAGAGAGAGGGCGAGGTTGTACTGCCGGAGGAGACGCCAGCAGGTCCATCGACGTCCGTCTTTGCACAGGAAGACCCGCCCGTCGATGCGCAACCCGTCCCTGAGCCCGCTACCTCCGACGAAGAGGTCATCCGTCCGTTCTCGGTTTCCGACACCACTCCCGACCCACCGCCAGTTGCGAACACGATCAACTCGCGTGTGGGCCCTCGTCCGGCTGGCCAACAGTTCCCGCCAGCGGGCACACTCGTCGTCGTCCAGGGCGTGGTGCACACATCCGATGTCGCCCCAGCAACGAGTGCATCGGAACCACCGCCGCGCCGTGCATCGACCGTGCCCGCTGGGACAGAACACCGACTTTCGTCCATGCTTACGCGCCCGGTGCGGTCGCGCCGATCATCATATGTTTCGCCCGACACGAGCTCGGCGTCGGACACGCAAACTGGGGAGGAGTCCGCGCGCGCCGACTCAAGCGCGACCAGTGAGGAGGCTCCAGCCGCAGAGCACAGGCCTACGGAACAGCCGCGGACTTCTGTTCTGTCACCTACAAGCATTGATGTCCTAGGGACGCTTCTGAGGTGCGCAGCCCATCATACTGATACCGCGGTTTATATTGACCGATTTCCAGTGTCGCCACTGCTGCCACTGCTGCATCTCTGGTGACAGGTTCCTCAGACCCTCTGTTCTCCTCTGGACTGGCTCTACCCGGCGGCAACCAGACGCCTGCAAGCCCAGAGACAGGGCGCCCTATGTCTCCTACGCCCACCGCGGGCCTGAGCGGGACGGGCGGCCTTGGCATTCCGCCACTGCCGCCATCCAGCCGCGATCGCATGCGCAATGCATGGGGCAGCATTCGCGACCGCTTTGGCCTCAGCAGCGGTCGCCACCCTCCAGCGTTAACGTCGCCCTCACCAACGCCGCCGGCAACACCGCCCGCGGTTACGGAACCCCAGGATCCAAGGACACAGCTCCTGACGGAGATGGCGAGGGCCTTCCATCTGGGAATGGGGTTGGATAATTCCGACGGCGCAGCAGGCGCTCCTGGAAGCCCACTGCCTACGGGCCCGCAGACTGTCCAACTGAACATCTCGCAGCCTGCCTCCGACCCGGATCGCCCACTGCCGCCAGAAGACAGTTTCGAGCGGTTCCTGCTCGATCTGCAGACTGACTTGCGCAGGACATTGTCGGAGGAGCGTTCGGACTCTCCTGCTACTGCAGAGCCTTCATCGCCCATACTGGGCCTCGATGACCCCATGCCACTTGCAACATACCCTGATGATCTACCTCCTTTCTCTCTCGATGCGGAGCCTGAGCTAGACGACAGCGATTTACCTCCGCTTGCAGATGGCTCTGACTCTGACATCGACGAGCCTGAACATGTGGACGAGGAGTCAGACGATGAGTTCGACGAGCCTGCAATGGAAGAGGCGCAGCTTGGGTGGCCACCGGGATCAACCGAACCTCCTCATATTGCGCTCATGGGACCCCGTACATCCTCGGGGTCAGAGCGCCGACCGGGAGGTGGGCTCAACTGGTGGCGAATGTATCGCTTCCCTCCAATGACAGTGCCCCCTACCCAAAGCCAGCCATCCGCGTCCTTGCCCAGCGTGCATGCTTCTCTGTCATCTGCAGCCGCTTCCCTACCGCAAGCGCCTCTGAGCCCTGCCCCACAGCCTCCTTCCTCCGATCCATCCTCGAACACGAGCGATCCAGCAGCGACTGCGTCGCAGAGCAACATCATCGTGCCCGTCATAGTCGTCGGCCTGCAGTCTGTCAACGCGAACAACGCGAACACCGCGAACACCGCGAGGCGAGGAGCATCTGAGAACGACGACCAGGCACCTGAAGAAGATACAAGCGCTACTACGAACACCGCTCCCACAGACGATATCGAGGACGACGACGAGCTTGAGCTCAACGAACTTGACACAGAGAACATGCCTGCAGACGGACAAGGGAACACGGCGACCGGTCGCCCATGGCATACGCGTGCAGCCGACAGGTTGCGCGGGCTCAGACCGGGGCGGAGGGCGGACGCGACACCGCGACCAGCCGAAGGCAATGGCTCGACGACTTTCTTCATCTACGTCATTGGTGGTGAGTAGTTTGCGAACGTTTTCTGTCCCACGACTCACTTATTACGCGGTTTTCGTCGCACAGGCTACTACCCGCCAGACCACCACCTGGTGACCGGCAGCGACCCTCTCGACTCATTCGAGGCGCTCTGGGAGCTCGCTGATCTGCTGGGGCAGGTGAAGCCGCCGACAGCGACGAAGGAGGACATCGACAAGTCAGGGCTGGAGATCATCCGACAGGCCAATCTTGAGCAGTACGAGAAGGACGGGCGCGTCGCGCCAATGTGTGTCGATCGGGTGCGTTGCCGTACCGTCTCGGTCCGTGGGGCGGGAGGACTGACACCTTGCTTCCAGTGCTTGATCTGTCTGGAGGACTACGCGGAGGAGGAGGACCTCCGCCTGCTGTCGTGCCGGCATGCGTTCCACAAGGATTGTGTGGACAAGTGGCTGGAGACGGGGCGAAATAACTGTCCTGCGTGTCGCAGTCAGGTTTGTGTCATACTCTTTGCGTCCAATTCAAAGACCTTACTGACGCGATTCTACAGGGTGTCGCCACTGAATCAAGTGCACCGACGGGTGTACCATCTTCTGCATAAATTCCAACTCGATCTTTCTTTAGCAATTTCCTCTCAACAATCCATCTGCGTTCCTCGAATCATTTCTCCCAGGCTCAACATCATGTTCGCATCGCGAAGAATCTGCAATCATGCACACCCGCAGTATTTGCACATCCGTTCTCTCTCGCTGTCATCCTGAATCACCCACCCACAACTGTTTGTATGCGTTACCAAACAATTTACCTATCGTTCGTTAGTTGTACGCCTCGCGGCTATCCTTTCCCGTAGTGCTTCGACCTCGTAGATTGAGCTTGTTCTGTCTTTCGGAGGACACCATTACTTACGCTCTCAGATCCCAAATCGTTGGCGCTATTTATCCCAGCTGTTTTCACCCGCTCTCATGTAAAACCACAGTGTGCAATAGACGACGCCTCCGTCTGACAATACGTCTGCGACGCAATACGCTATACCATTAGAAATAAGTTCCATCATAAACGCATAAGGTCCGAAATGAAATGTAAGTGGGCATGAAGATCTAGGAAAGGATCTTGGAGGGCGATCGTCAGCGAAACGAAACGCCACCCGGAACCAAACGGGACATACCGCTACCAATACAATGGCCACTACAACGACCAGAATCATCATCAAACACGCCGCTCTGCGTCCGGCCTTGCGCTGGTAATCGGACGCGGTGGATAGCTCTTCAGCCGCACCGGAGGTATCTACGGCAATGGAATACACGTTCGTCTCGATGTTGTCTGGAACAATGAATGAACAGCCAGTTACCATCAGTACGGTGCACATGGCTGAATCGACAACGAACGCACCAAGCATGCCGCCCTGCTCGTTTACTAGAGTCCCAAGGTCGCGGAAGATCTCCGAGAGCTCGTGGATGCCCGTCTCGATCTCCCGAATCTCGGTTTCCCGCTCCTGTATCAGGGACTCTTGATACGCGAGCTCGTGCGGCGACAGTTGCGTCTGCAACGCCTGCAGTTGGCGCTGTTCCGGCGCAGGGCTGAGCTCCTCTTCATGTCTACAGAGCCCGACACAGCAGCGTAAGTCACAAGTTGCGAGGCCAGCACGCAACCACGTACGCTGCGGAGTCCTCCTCTACGGCATGCTTCACGCCCTCCACAACAGTCCGTTGCCGCTCCGCACTGACCTGTTGTGCACGCTGGAACGCGACGAAAGAGAGCTGGAAGTCATGTGCCGTCTTCTGCAGTTGTGTCTTCTTGGAAGTCTGCAGGATGTACCGCATGCATGAGCACCACGGCGTGCCCGAAATGCCCGAAGGCTGCAGGTTCACGCACCAGAGTCGCCTGTAACGCGGCAAGCTTCTTCAGATCATCCGAACCTCGCTTTGTCATGGCTCGCGTCGTTTCTGTCAGATCGTGCCTACGGGTCCCCATTCAGTACAGTGGCACGAACGCATGCAGAACAATGTACGAGTCGAGTAGGTGGAGCGGACGTACAGGCTCTTGCGCAGCGACGCAGAGTCGCGCGGCGTCCCCAGCTGGTCCACAAGCTTCAATATGCCCTGCACATTCGCGTTGATCTTGAACACCTGGAGCGATAGCGAGTTCTGGAGACTGATGAATGCCGCATCCTCGCGCGACTGAGGGGGCCCTCCAGATTGCGCGTGTGGTGGTTGGCTGAGGCCGGTCTCGATGTCCTGAAAGCTCATGGCAGAGTTAAGGCGAGTCAAAGATTGAGAAAGAGGGAGAGCAGGGATGCAGGTAACTTAGATTATAATGCGAAGATGGTGGAGGACGAGAGGGAGCTGCGCGGTGCGAACAATATCGCAGGATAACCCTAGTTTAGTGGTTGACACACACGTATTACGTACAATAGCTGGGTTACAAGCCATGCCGCCTCTGCTCTTGCTCGACGGCTAGTGTTTCAGATTGAAAACAGTTCTCTTTCTAAGTTACTTCTGCTCGTCTCTTCTCTGGATATGAATGGCTCTCTGACTCTGAATGGCAATCTCAGCTATTGGACCCGGATCTGCCGCGACCCGAGCCCTTGAAGCTTGACGTCTACTGGCATTCACCACCACCCGGAGTCGCTGAGTGCGTTTGTCTGAATAGAATGGCCCCGTCACGTTGACATCTCACCCTCCCCGCCACGATCGCGACTCCACCCTGACCAGACTATTGTTACCGCCCGTGTTTGAATTTGCTATTCAGATGCCCCTCGCAACTCGCCAATTGTTTGCGCAAGGACAGAACTCATCTTTCCATTTGTTGCTCGCTCAGCGTTTGCATACTGGCGACTCCAGGATTAATCTAGGAGCTTGCTTGGACGCCCGTGCAGCAAGCTATACACAATAGGTTCAACGGTCATCATCGCTACGCAATTGTATGGTGTGTTCTCTAGACAATGCTCACTTCATGGAGCCTCTATATAATACGTTCCAGATACGTATCATGGGTGCTCAATCATTTCCCCCCACTCTTGGTGCGATATCCATCCTCTCAGTTTCTTGACAACACCGCGCTGACGTTTCACGTTCAGAATATCCTCCTGCCGTGTCAGTTCATCATCGCGACGTCAAAAATAGTCGGTAGAATGTCCGGTGTCTCTAGCACCACCGTTATAGAACGTCCCGATGGTACGCTCGAGTACTGGGAACCGACATTAGCCGACATACAAGGCGCTGGCCTCGACCCCGCCGATACGGAGCAGATTGCTGAAATCACGGGTACGACTGTTTCGCAACGTTCCTGACTTTCAACTCACGTCCGATCTGGTCTGTGCTCCTTAAGCATTCGTGAACCTGCGCAATGCTCTCAACCACGGCCGCGAGGCGCATGAGAAGAGGCTGAGAGACGAGGAACAAGATCGCCTCCAGATCGAACAAGATCGCCTCCAGATCGAACAGGATCGCCTCCAGATCGAACAGAATCGCCTCCACATCGAACAGAATCACCTCCAGATCGAACAGAATCGCCTCCACATCGAACAAAATTATCTCCAGATCGAACAAAATCGTCTCGAGCTTGAGCAGGATCGCATCCAGTTTGAACAGGATCACCTCGAGCTTGAACAGAACCGCAAGACGACCGACGACCTGATAGCGAGGCTAGACAAAGAAATCGCTGAAGTCAACGCGATTTGGGATGATTGTGATCGCCTGCGAGCCAGATCCCGACACTTCCTGATCATCCTGGACTACGTCGAGAAGGCAAAGCAAGAAGGAAAAGAGCCTACCAAGGACGTCCTCCTCTCCTTGATGAACGAGGATATCATGGCAGGACAACGTGGGCAGAAGTGCGACTAAGGGGACAGGTGAAGACTACGACTTGAGGGGCACGTCGTATTGGATGTGTTTGGTTACATTTTTGTAGTAATACACCTGTCAAACATAACAACAACCAGTAAATGGTATTCCAGACGTCTGTTATGCCATATGCTCTTGAGCCATTGTTACTCCTCGTAGCAGATTATCCATGGTAGGAACAGCTTGCATGACGTGTCCTTCGGTGACATGCTCGAGCTGAGCACTCATCTGTGTCTCTGTGGTATGCGACGCCTCCGCGCGTACTTTCCAATAGAGCACCTCCTCGATCTTGACCTCTAGCTGGACCATAAGATCCTCTTCCCGTGATTTGAGATACTCTGCCCGTGTCCTGTGATCCTCTGCCTGTGTCTTGTAATCCTCCGCCTGTGTCTTGTAATCCTCCGCCTGTGTCTCGTAATACTCCGCCTGTGTCTTGTAATACTCCGCCTGTGTCTTGTAATCATCTGCCTGTGTCTTGTAACCCTCTGCCTGTGTCCTAAGATCTTTGACCTGTTTCCTCAGATCCGTCTCTATGGCATCACTGCGTTCCGATCTCTGAGCCTGCTCTCGTAATCGGTGTAATGCTAGGTAGGTTGAGACCAATCAGCCATGAGCGAGGAATAATTGACTGTCTAGCCGTCGGTGACTAACCTTCCCGGATAGTCTTCTCCGTGCTGAAAGACTTGTCCTTCCCTAGGGCATCACGCAAATCATCTATGCCGTCAGACTGGTTGTGCCGAAAACGCCGCGCGTAGAGTTTGCGCTTCTCCAACTGTTCAGGAGTGCGTTTCTTTGCCGGACGCTCGGAGCCGTCGATTGTGTCATCGGCCTTGCGCTTTCGCTTCCCGGCCTCGGACACGACGGGCACCGGTGACTTGCTGAGGTGGACGTTGGGGTTCGAAAGCCCATGTTGAACAACCTGGCTCCTCCCTGCTTGTGAGAGATGCTCCGGGACCGTAGCACTGAACTCGAGACTGGAATATGGATCGCGTTCTTGTGCGGGCGAGAATGGGAAGCCCGACGGCTCTCCGAAGTCCGTCGTAGATGAAGTGCTCCCCGCCGGCCATGGTCCAGCGCTTCCGAAGGACCCGCGTCGCGAATCAGCATCCGGTGTAGCGAGCGCATCGAGACCAGAGTATACGTGTAAAGGGATAGAAGGGACAGGTTGGTGACTCTGAGCCAACGGGAGAGGAGACAAGTGTCCAGTAGGTCCGGATCCCGTGCAATAGTCAGATGGTGCACCACGAAAGTCATCGCGGGTTGCGTAGAGGTTGAGGGGCGGAAACGATAAGCTGTGTTGGCTGCTAGTCGCCGTCAGAGGTGGTCCGGCTGTCGTGAGACCATATAGGCCGTCGGGCTGCCCTCCAAGCGCGGACAACTGCGTGTGATATACTCCAGGAGTGGAATACTGTCTCCTGACGCAAGAAACGCAAGTTAGGATACAGCGATGCAGTCTTAGAGTTCGTCACATACTCATATTCGCGTCGATGTTGCGCCTCTTGTGACGAGGAACCTGCCTCATTTTGATGTTGCGCAAAACCAGCGTTTTCTCTGCCCACTCCAGCATGAGGGACGTCCACGTGCGCGGAGCGATCACCCAAGCCCGACTCTGCTTCGCCTCCGAGTATCCTGTCTAGATGCTCAATGAGGATGGCAAGCGAAAAGCTGTCTGATTCGTACCTGGGCAAGTTTCGGGCCAACGGAGGCTCACTAGAGCGCCCACAGTCTTGGGAGTAGCGCGTCGAACCCACTAGTTTCGGCATG
>MU277211.1:353744-429192 GCA_022160305.1 Artomyces pyxidatus | reverse complement strand
GAAATAGACTCTGTTCTGCACGGAGAGACACTGCCTGGCTACTCCGATCGTCCGCGACTACCATATATCGAGGCCATCTGTAAAGAGCTCATCAGATGGAGGGTGCCTGGTCCACTAGGTAAGCCTCTACATCTTATCAAATTGAAGACGTTTTTCATGCTCGACACACCAGGTGTCCCGCATGCGTCCACCGAAGACGACGTCTACGATGGTTACTTCATTCCGAAGGGTGTGTATCCTTTTTTCAGCCTATTGCTTCCGAGAGTCATGCATTCTATATCAGGTGCGACGATCATTGCGAACTCTTGGTGCGTAGATGCGTCGCTTTATTTCTTGGTGTCTCGTCATTATAGGTTAAAACCATGTAGGGCCATCTTGCACGACCCTGTCATGTACCCAGACCCCGAGACTTTCAACCCTGAACGTTTCTTGACCGCAGACGGCCAAGTGAAGGACGACCACCTGCTTTCGGTCGTGTTTGGGTTCGGCAAAAGGTGCGGAATCCCGGCTCCCGATCTTCACGTTCCTCTCAAGTTTCATTGCCGTATCGCCAAGGATTTGCCCTGGCCGACACATTGTCGACTCTACCGTGTACATCGTGGTGGCGTCGGTGCTGGCGACCTTTACGGTCAGCATGGCGAAGGATACACAAGGACGCGAAATCCCGGTGGATGGTGAACACTACGTAGGCAACGTGCTGAAGTGAGTTCACATTCGTCGTCGTGAGCAGTCTGTTCACTCACCGACTCGCCCGTTTTCACCCTAGTCAACCTGTGCCGTTCAAATGTTCTATTGTGCCCAGGAATCAAGCAGCAAGAGCCCTGGTGTCGGCTTTAACTCCTCTTGAGTGAGCTATGAGAGATGAGAGGCACATGAACAGCCCATGATACTACGTCTGAATATCCCTTGTTACCTTAGTCTCTTCTGTAGAAAGCTATGTCTCCTATGCAAGGCGGTCCACAGAACAAGTGCGACTTGTTTGAACTATGACTCAATTCTTCAACCTCGCACGGCGCTTCCCAACCAGAGTCGACTGAGGCTGCTCTTGCCGAGGCCGGTTTCTTATAGCGGGGCCGTGTTACCAACGATTACCACAATACGTCGTTTCGCGTCCGAACGGGACCAGGGCTCTAGATTGGCCGGTGCGTGTGTTGACGCCCATATATCATCGTCGACACAATAAGACACCCGGAAGGGTAACAACATGTTTGTACTCTCCCACTCAATTATATGTCTTTCTCGTGCTTCTGACAAAACAATGTTCCTTTTCACCAACTATCACAAAAGTCCTTAAGACAATCCAGCATTGTGAGTGTTTGTTTGTTGATGTAGGCGCAATATTGAAGCTCATGTCGTCCGTTGCAGTGGAAGAAGTGTGCTCGCCAATTTTGTCACCCTGGTGATGCGCGACAAACGCGTGCGAATTGCAACGGAGTGATGAATGTTGAATCGACTCGTTCTTGTCCTACAATATGTACGTGTCGTTTCACGTATTTGTCCGTGTCGCTTCAAAAGTCGCATGCCATACAGCTGGTACGAGTGGGCTTCACCATCCCCTTCTGCGACACCACCTTCCTACCTTTCATTCTCTTCCTTTGGCTCCCGTTTTACGTCCTTCACACTCCTTCATTTTTCTTCAATCGTCTCCCGTAAGTGATCGTCATGCGTTCTCCTCCCGCTTTCCACCGTCTCCTCCACCCTACCCAGTGGGTTTCAGTTCATCGACCATTCAAGTTCGCGCCAGATTGTTTAAAAAATACTTTTCTAGCCTTTCCGATGTGACAGACCATGATGCACAGCCGTCCTCCAACGCTGTCAGTCGACTCGTCTTGCGTATATTGTGAGAACCTCTCATGCTCATCTTTGACAGCCTGCGCAGAGTCCAAGCAAATCTCCTCTACTCAAGTCAAGGCTCGTGAACGCTCTGTCGGCCGTTGACAATCGGCTTGCAGAGACGATCTCCGACCCTCATGTTCTAGTATCTCTTCTGGCCTCCCGGCGCGATGAAGGGCTTCTGCCTGAGTCTCGACTCGAAGAGATCCTAGCCGATGGGCATCAGAGCGGCGTTGTGCTGGATGCTGCTTCAAAAGAGAATCTGTCTGTCACCGCCTCTGAGCTGACGGATTCTCTTTCAAACGCGTGCGACAACAGCAGTGTCGAAGCGTCACCCCAAGCGTCACCCCAAGCGTCACCCCGACTCCAAGCCAGTTCGTCTCATGCCAGGACTGCTCGCCCGAGCGCCAAGCGTTCTATCTCCGACGGCCCACAGCAGCGTAGTCCGTCTCTGACTGAAGCTCCTCAGGAGATCAGTCCCGAGGTCACCCAGTGGTGCGCAGGCCTTGACTATATCCCGGCCGAGGCGATAGCCGTTGTTGCTATCAACCATCTGGCGGTCAAGGGCGTCCAGTCGAAGAAGGCAAAAGCTGCAATCAAGAAGTTTCCTCAAGATGTCATCATAGCGACCTGCGTGGTCATGGCTTTCAGGCGGATCCCCGGGCTGAAAGACAGTGTTCCCACCTGGAAGACGCTCGCTCACGACAAGGGCTTCGATTATACGGGCACGAATGGCAAAGGGCAGGGAACCTACAAGTGTATCAATGCACTCAAGAAATACTTGCCCGGTCTCTGTCAGCCACTGTCGCCCGAGTACTTCTCTGCGAGGCTACGCAGCCACTGCGAGAGGCTCAAGCTTCCGGCGGATGCGCTGGAGAAGTGCGCAGACATCGTTACAACCTCGCGGTCTAAGCTGGACTTCGGGTCATACTACTCCCGGGTCGCGCTCATCTACTTCGTGTCTCATCTGGTCGGCGCGGGCGTCTCTCTCGCGAAGGCCATGAGTGCTTCAGAAGAGGAGGGCTTGCAGGGATCTAAAGTGTTGGACTACTATGAGAAGATTTACGGCGCGCAAGAGTTACTCGTGAAGCAAGAATGGGTCGATGACGGGACGGCAAACTTAGCCAAGGTGCCAACGCCGGAACAAGTTGCCAGGAAGGTTAACTCGAGGGTCAAATGTTCTCCTGGAGGAAGTCGTCCCCAAGGCACTGGTGTGCGGGGTGTCGGAGGACTTACTAGTCCTCGTATGCACAATCGCTCATTGGGCTGAGGGAACGGTGGCGGTCGGATCTGAAGGCATATGGGTCTCAGACGCGGGAATTGTACTGTTAGTGCTGTATATTTTGTACTGTTGAGCTGCGTGTGGTTTGTACGGGATAAATTCCGTGGTGATTTTTTGGACAAGGCGAGCGAGCCTCAGCGAGGACAACTTGAAGGTCAGATGTGCGCCGGGGTCCTTGACGACTTGAGGTAATCGGGGGCCGGCTCTCGGCTGACCTGCGTGCCGACATGCCGGCATGTGACTCCGTGCTTGGTCCGAGCCTGTCGCCATTCCGTCCTCTCTCCTCTCTGCCATCTCGGATCCTCCTCCTTTGCTGAGAGTTACTGTCATTCTTCCTATCTGAACTTGATATCAGGCTGGTCGGCGACAAAACTCGCAGGCGTAGTACGGCATCTACTGTGGCAGGAAAGCTTCGTTCCTGTTCTGCGTCGATCAGGTGTCGATGCTCACTCAGCCGTGCGTACTACTAGCTGGGGCTTGTTCTGAAATGCGTGAATGGATCTCCCTACTTGGAACTTGATTCTAATAACTGGCTGCAGCCCCATACTTCGACATGTGCCCTCTTCGTCGCGGCGTCACCGCTCTCCACAAAGTCCCGCTTTCCCAGTTCCGCCTTCCCCGAATCTTTGCTCGATCGTCCTCAAACGGCCCTCGTCTTACTAGATCCCATAAGAGTTCCACATTTGCCAAGCACCGTATACGATTCATTACCTGTATGCCAAGAGAATAGGCACGCGGCTGGGATCCATTGGTGACATAGCTCGAGAGTAATGGGTAGAGTTTGAACCTTTCTTGAAAGAGCGGCTCTGGGAAAGGTATGGCTACAATTCTTGAGGGCCCACAGACAGGGGTCAATACACGTATAAGTATACATATTTTCATTGCTTCGTCCATCGTACCCACAACCTCCCACGTCACGCATCACGGCACATGTTCTCCTTGCTTTCCCCGCTCGACTTGGTCGTGATCGCTCTTACCCTACTATTTGTTCAGGCTGTTCGGGAGCGACGCAGGCGCAAAGGCCTCCCATATCCTCCTGGACCGAGAGGCCTTTCGATAATCGGCAACCTTTTTGACGCACCAAGGGAACGGCCCTGGCTCACATATGCCGAGTGGGCGAAGAAATACGGTGCGTGTATCGCTCGACACATCTGCATCATCTCGGCTGATCGGGACTGCAGGTGATATTTTATCGTTGAAAGTTGCCGGTCAGGTCGTTGTCGTTGTGCAGTCCACAAGGGCTATAAGGGATCTACTTGACAACAGGAGGGCAACGTACTCGGACCGTCCAGTCGTGACGTTCTATGAAAGGTGACTGTGCGACTCCTGCTGTTCGTGCACCTGGTTGTTCTAATTCCTATTTTTCACTAGGGCGGGATGGGATTGGATGCTGCCGATGGCGCGAGCTGACGAAGAATGGCGTGTCGGGCGCCGTGCAGTTGATCGTGGTCTCCGTCCTGCTGCCGCGGTTCAGTTCCAACCGATGCAAAAAGCGAAAACGCACGACTTCTTGAAGCGTCTGCTCCGACGGCCAGAGCATTTCTTGGAACACATCGAACAGTCCGTTATCCATATGTCTAATTTAGAAGTCATTGACGACCACTTTTCTCTTCAGCTTGCAGGGTGCGATCGTGATGTCTCTCGCATATGGATATGATATCAAAGAGCACAATGACGTGTTTCTCGATGCAGCGAAAGAGGTCGGGCAACTTTTCAATACGGCCTTGTTTCCAGAAGCATTGCTAAGCAATAGCCTCCCGATGCGTGAGTATCTACTTTACTTGGGGCGGATTGGCTAGCCAACGTATTGTACTGCAGTCTGGTCTCTGCCGGAATGGCTCCCTGGGATGGGCTTTAAGAAACTTGCGCGAAACGGTCGCGAGCTAGGGCAGCAAGTGATAAGGCGCCCGCTGACCTTCATGAAAGAGTCAATTGTGCGTCACCCCCTCCAAATTTGGCGTGGTCCTGACACTGCAAACAGGAGAACGGGACTGCGCGCCCTTCCATGGCCCTCGATGATCTTCGGGATTGTTCATCGGAGGATCACGAACGCATGATAGCGGCCGCGCTGGCATCCATTCATACCGGTATGTGCAACAAGTATGATGGAGTCGAAGTTCGACGTTGAATAATGTTTATTTCACAGCGGGAGCTGATACAGTGAGCACTATGCACCATCATTTCTAGCCGCAGCTACGATACTGACTCATCTGCGCGTAGACCGTGTCTGTTCTTACGTCATTCTTTCTCATGCTTGTCTTATATCCATCTATTCAAGAGAGAGCTCAATCGGAGTTGGACTCTGTCCTGCGTGGAGAAACACTTCCTGACTACTCCGATCGTCCTCGACTCCCATACATCGATGCCATCTGTAAAGAGCTGATTCGGTGGAGGGTTGTTGGTCCGCTAGGTGCGTCTGTGCCTCTCGATGCTTGAAGCTGTCTTTTACCATCGTCGACACATCAGGTCTTCCGCATGCGACTACAGAAGATGACGTCTATGACGGGTACTTCATTCCGGAGGGTGTGTAGTCTTCTCATAATCTATAAAGGTATTGAACCCATACGTGCGCTGTAGGCTCGACGGTCATTGCGAACTCCTGGTGCGTTAACCTATCTTGTCTTTTTAACTAGTGTTTTGAGTTGACATTCTTGACATTTGAAATCATTGTAGGGCCATATTACACGATCCTTCCACGTACCCCGACCCCGAGGTTTTCAAGCCAGAGCGGTTCTTGACCATTGACGGTCAAGTGAAAGACGATCCCTTGCTCTCGGCCGTATTCGGGTTCGGCAAAAGGTGCGGGAGCCCGTGTTCCGATCTCCCAAGTTCCTCACAAAGTTAATCGCCTGGGCGTCTAGAATATGCCCTGGCCGACATGTCGTCGACTCAACCCTGTACATCGTTGTAGCGGCTGTGCTGGCGACATTCACTGTTAGCAAGACAAAGGACTCACAGGGACATGAAATTCCGGTAGACGGCGATGACTACGTAGGCGATGTGTTGAAGTAAGAGGTTCTGCTTGGCTTGAGGAGCTCATCTACTCACCGGTTCCTGTTTCCACCGTAGTCACCCGGCGCCGTTCAAATGCTCTATTGTACCCAGGAATGACGCCGCAAAGGCTCTGGTATCAGCGATACTTCAGGACGAGTAATCGTGATCGGTTCCTAGATAATATGTCAGAACACTCTTGACTATGCATATCTTCCGTAGACAATCGAGTCGTGAAGTCCTTGCGCCAAACGCCTTGCAGACCCAAACAGGCCCAGTGCGCGAGCTCATGCTCTATGGCTTCTCGTTCAGCGCAACATTGCTCACTCTGCACCGACAACCAGATCACCTTATCTAATCGATTGAGTTATCAGCTACATATCTTTCCGGGCTCTTCAAGAGCGCTGTTTCAGAGACCCATTTCTACAATTTCTTCCCCTTCTCGCCGACGGAAATTCATCCTCTCTCAAGATACGTAGGCAGTTACGACATCGACCTGGTTCGGCATAGGACGCGGGGCAAGGTCAGACATATTAAGGTCCTCTTTTCTCGTAAGACTGATAGTCCTGAGCTCCCTCTCTGACAGGAGTTGCTTCTCCCGCTCATATAGCTGTCGATCTGCAGCTTAACTCCGAGCCTTATCTGGGATCTGCGGTGCGGGATTCGGGTTCGCAGGCACGTTATGCATTGCCTCGATCGCTGCCTGGCTAAATCATCTACCTCAGCCAAGCATCAATATTCTATAGTGAGCGGACTTGAAGCTGCTTATAATTATATCCAGGCCACCCAGTTCGCGCCAGAAGCGATCTCTCCGATGCGCGCTTTCTTAGGTCTATTTTTGATTCCGGCAGGTGCCCGATCTATGAGAACCAAGCTGTTGGCGTATGCGCAAAGCTAGGACGTTTGACAATGAGGTGAACATTCGTCGGGATGGTATGTACCCAAAGTTCACGTTAAGGCCGGACGAAGACCAAAGCCAGTGCTACATACAGGTAATAGAAGACTGTGGAATAGACACTTGACCTCGTGGACTGCGTCGAAGACCGTGGCCCGGTTATTGGAAATGAAAAGCATCGCGGGGCGAGTGCTATCGTATTTCATCCCCATTTGACCCCGCTTAATTCAGTGTCCCCATTTCCAAGGTGCCTTGTCATACCGGACGGCCCCATTCAGGTATAGGGGATCGTCGCAGACTCTGGAAGGGTTGTGTCCGCAGAACAAGTTATAAGGACCGACCTCTGTAACGTCTGTCTTCATTCTGACTCGATCAGTTTCCCGCAACCCTTTCCTCCCCCTTCCAAGAGCCCCGAGAACGACATGCCCAATGCTGCTGTGTTACTCGACCCGGTCACCGTGGGGAGTCTCTTCCTTCTCTTCGTCTTCTATCTTCGAGCGAGGTGGGCACGGGCACGCTTGCCATATCCTCCTGGCCCCAAGCCTCTTCCCTTGATTGGGAATCTCTTCGACTTCCCGCGTGTGACCCCCTGGGTGACCTACAGACAGATGGCGAAGCAGTATGGTACGCGTTTCATCACGTTACGATGTTGACCGGGTCTCACCCACTTCCACTAGGCGATGTGATTTCTCTGCGAGCATTGGGCCATGTCGTTGTCGTCCTCAACTCGGTCGATGCGGCCAGAGAGCTTCTTGAAAAGCGTGGCGCCATTTACTCTGATAGACCTGCCGTGCCCTTCCTCGAGATGTACGTCCGTTGTCTCTGTCGTCCTCGTGATCAGTAGCCTGACGACGATGCAGGATGGACATGGACTTCCACCTCTCCCTGTCGCGCTACCCGTCCCCGTGGCGCATGCGTCGTAAACTCATAGATCGGAGCTTCCGGCCGAGTGCCACCCTGCAGTACCGCAGCGTGCAGCAGACGAAGGTGAAACACTTCTTGCGGAAGCTTCTGGCGAACCCAGAGGGATTCGATCATCATGTCGCGCAGTAAGCTTTCCTAACGGTTTGCGTCTGCACTGTGAATAACACTTCTATTCAGCTGCATGGGCTCCATCCTTCTGGCCATCAACTATGACTACGATCTGAAAGACATTGGCGATCGCTACACGGCCATCAACGAGGAAGTGAGCAGCATCGCCTCAGAGTCGATCCTTCCAGGTGCCACCATCGTCAATAATGTGCCATTTCGTAAGGCTCTCTATTTCTTGAAAACTCACTTCACTGATCTATCCGTAGTGAAATACCTGCCCGGATGGCTGCCGGGAATGGAGTTCCAGGCTCGCGCACAACGAGGCCTTATCTTGTACCAAGAGATGATCAACGTGCCTTTCCTTCACGTCAAGGAGCAATGGGTAAGCCTTGTCGATGTGCAATGCTCGTGTTCATTTGCTGATATGGGAGGCTGTGTAGAAAAACGGCACTGCGACCCGCTCTTTCACTTCGGACAACCTTCAAGTCCTCGGAGATGAAAAGGAAGAAACAGAAATCAAGAACGCGGCTGCGACTCTGAACGCCGGTACGTCATCTGTTTCACCAGCCCTCATCACAGCCTCACCATGACTAATTCTATCTCCAGCTGGAATCGAGACCGTAAGTTCTCCGCTCACTTGATGCTCTACCGAGCTCAACCACCGGACTTGTCCCAGACTGGCTCCGTGTCGACGACGCTCTTCCTCATGCTTGCGTCCTATCCTGACGTCCAGAAGAAGGCGCAAGCGGAGCTGGACGCAGTCGTCGGGAGGGATAGGCTGCCGGATTGGGCCGATCGTCCCCAACTTCCGTATATCCAAGCTGTCTGCAATGAGCTTACGAGATGGCAGCCGGTCACGCCTCTCGGTGAGTACTTCGCAGCTCCCTACCTAACTCGTCTCTGATGCTTGAGCCGAAGGTGTTGCTCATGCAACGACGGAGGACGATATCTACGAAGGCTACCTCATTCCTAAAGGTACGTGATCCGCCTATTCATGAGTATCATAGCTAATAAGCGACGAATCCCAGGCGCGGTTGTTATTGCGAACTCCTGGTAAGAGTCTCCCGCAGATCTTATCAATCATTCAGCCGGCTGAACTCTCCCTCAGGGCGATTTTGCACGACCCGGCCGTCTACCCGTCCCCAGAGACCTTCATGCCCGAGCGCCACCTCACCGCAGATGGTGCGGTGAAGGAAGATCCTCTTCTCTCGGCAGCATTTGGTTTCGGACGCCGGTAAGCGGACAGCAGTGCCAAAACCCACATTCTTCTGACCCTTTCCATCAGGATGTGCCCTGGGCGTCATCTCGCGGACTCCACTCTCTGGATTTTCGTGGCGTCAGTCATCGCCTCTTTCCAAGTTGACAAGGCCAAGGACGCGGAAGGACAGGAAATCCCTTTGGACGTTGCATACACAGATGGTCTGGTCAGGCGAGTCATCTTATTTACATTCTCATCAAACAGAACGTGGCCACTGACTCCAGAAATGCAGCTTGCCAAAGCCTTTCAAATGCGCTATAGCCCCGCGCGACGAAAGGGCTGCATCTCTGGTCAAGTCTTCTGCTCACCCTGTGGCTGCTTCAGCCTAAAGCCTCAATGCGACCTCACGTATCTCCTGAACTGTTTAACCTTCAGTCTTCTTACTCGCGTTCTCTCAAATCCCTTGTACGATAGAGAAGGTCCGAAATTTATGCAATTTTCTGCCATTATCACTTTTGCAAGACGGGACCGAGATTGAGTGCTGGAAATACTAGATCTTAATATCGGCTAGGATTCGGATGCTAGCCAGAGACCAGTACACCGGCGATGTGCAGAACCTGCCGAGCTGTACTAGATCTTGCAAACACTTTACAATGGAAGCCCTATGAAGTCAGCTCCTCGAGAGACCCAAAGAGCCATAAGCCACCTTTTTCCGCAATGCAGGTTTACACAAGTCTTGATGAACCAAGAGGAACGTGTAATTTGTTTGGACAACCAAAGAAACAAAAGCAAGCGGCGAGACAAATAGGATATACGTTATGTGCTGTGACTCGGCGATACCTTTTTTACACAAAAATCATACACGAGCGAACAGAATCAGCCCAATCCAGCGACAATACCGTCAAACGCCGGCTTCTTGAGGTATGTCTATATCGCGAAGGTCCAGAATCAGTGACGAGATGCCGCATACACGCTAAACCGACACGCACCGCATCCCAAGGGCATGCCGCACCCTGTCCAGAGAACGTGCTCGGCACCCATGAGTACTTATCTGTCCAGTCCCATATCGTGATACCGATGCAGCCAGTCACCGACTTGCACGCGGAGATTACGGTCTGGTAGTCGGTCTTCTGCTGCGCGTACTTGGCGGCAGTCGGGGGCAGGGTCATGCGGATGTCGAGCTCTGTAATAGCGACTTCAACGCCGAGGCTGGTGAACGCCTGTATGTTGCTGGCGAGTCCGCCTGGCATAGAGCCGGAGATCATGTGGTATTGCAGACCAACACCGTCGAGCGGGGTGCCTGCACTCTTGAGAGACTTGACGAGGTTCTGCAGGGCAGTCGACTTTGCGCCTGTTGCGTCGCGTCAGTTACAGGACGTTGACCAATGATAGAGCGAGATGGACGTGCCTGCGTATTCGACGTTGTAGTCGTTGATGTACAGTTTGGTAGCCGGGTCTGCCGTCCTAGCAGCATTGAGGGCAAGGGGCACGTAAGACGTGTTGAGGGTGTTGTAGAAGACGTCCGTGCGCCAGGTTCCGTCATCGTTGAAGGGCTCTGTGGACGAAGAATAAATCGCGGTTGGAAATGATAAAGACCTTCAATTACCATTAATCACGTCCCAAGCGTCTGATTAGAGCAAAGGCAAGGATATCAGATCAGAAAGTGCGCATGGATACACCAGAGGAAATACATACACCTGCGGGTTTTAGTCAGTAACTGCCTCGCATAAGAAGATTGAAAGACTCACGTTTGACCCTTGTAGTGACCAACGACTGTGCTACAGTGAGTAGTGACGATGCTGGAGAGAGTTGCTGCGTTGAAGCCACCGCTCGACACCCAGCTGGGAAGCTGATTGTACCACACGCAGTTATGACCTACGAGAGGAAACATCAGTCAAGGCGCTATACTCGCGCGTCTATTAAGCGTACCACGGAGGAGTTGACCGTTGCTCTTCGCGAGGTTGGCAATCTGATCTCCTTGCGTGAAGGTGAAAGAGCCGCGCGAGGGCTCCGTCGCGTCCTGTCACCAGACGGGCGTCAAAATGGTGAGTCCATCCGAAGATCATCCACTACTCACCCATTTCATGCTGTTAGCAGGTGTGATCTGCCCGAACATCGTACCGTCGTTTAGAATCGCGATGTATGCCGAATCGCTGAGTTCAGAGTTGTCCGTCGCAGTCCCGAAGTACGTCTTGCCGGCGCTCTTGGCTACAGTGTTCAACTTCTGGGTACCGGTTGCACCGGGCAAGCCACCAGAGATGGTGGGCGTAGCGCCGCCGCCGCCACCACCACCGCCACCCACGCTGCTGCTAGAGCTCACAGTGCTGGACGGTGGCGGACTCGATGTGACGGGGCCGGTCGCCGAGCTAGACTGTTGAACCAAATTCGTTCGATTGAGGACATAGAATAGAGACTCGTGGACACTACATACCGGGAGACATTGAGAGTACCATGGGTTCGAGTACTGGCAGACAGTTCCTGCTACGCAGGTTGTAGGTCCAGTCCAGCCGTTACCACCGCCTTTGGATCAACGACAATGAGTCAATGGCATGTTTTAGTCGTAAATGGATGCGGACGCACATTGGCCCCAGACAGACTGTTGGGCAGACACGAGCGGGAGGAGGGCGGCGATCGCCGCGAATGAAGAGGCAAGCTTGATCATTTCGAACGAGGGCCTTGATTGAAAGGGCTAGGGATCCTGCTCTCCAGCTCCAGCTTTTATACGAAAAGAAATGACCCCGGGTCTTCATCGCTTAATAACTGGAAATGCGTGCAGGGCGAGTGCGCACACGTGAACATCGACTAGCTGGCAACGTCAACACGTCGTCCACCGCGGCTTGGCGAGACCCCGTCAAAGGGAGCTCGGAAACGTTTCCCTCGTCGGATGTTCGTCGGTTGAGCAGCGACTTGCGGGGGACCGTGGGGTGGGCGGAATGCGGAGTCGGCTAGTCAAGTGCTCGTCATGATGTTCCCTTCGAAGCAGAAGTGGATCGAAGATCAACTCGCATTGAACTGCTGAAGAAGCTGATGCAAAGACCATTGGACTGTTCGCCTGACCAGGTTTGTTTGGTACAGCTAAGCAAAGACTGAGCGAACAGTGAGGGCAGGTAGCAACGGGACGTGAAATATGAAAATCGTCCGTTACATAAGTCGAAGCACATCACGAGCCCAAGGGTAGACTCGGACGCTTTTCGAGGTACTACACAGCAGCGATATCGCCGAAAGATACTTCTTTTACGCTCACGCATCAACCAGACGACCGGCGGCAGGGGGTCCTAGAGCCTACGTTCGCGGAAAATCCCTCGGATATGAGGGCGGAGGGATGATGTCCCAGTACAAGAACGACAATCTATTGAGAACATCCAGGGTTGCTCTAATAGGCTGGATGGACGCGTAAACCAAGGAGATGTGTAGTGGTTTCACTCATCTGTCGTTGTGCTCGGTGAAAAGAGCGGTCCGGCCGGCTGCGTCCCTCCGCCTCCATGGTACACGAATCAGGAGCGCAAATTGTGTCCACGACAGGTGATGCAGTGGCGAAAGAAGGGGCCGGTCGAGGGAGCTGGACAGAAAACCCCGCGCTGTTCAGTCAAGAGGACCGACTCGGATCACTGGAGGTCACTGGGGCGCGGGTAGGAGGGCCGAGGATTGGCTTGGCATTCCGGAACTTCGTGAAGCCATTCGGAAGAAAGACAGACGGGTATGCAGCGTGCTGGAAGACTAGGTTTGCTGGCAGCTGAACAGGCTCTGGGGAGTGCGTGGAGGCGCGTGACCACGGCTCTAGGATCCACGTCAAAGTGGGGATAAATCCACGTTCGTAGAATGAGGCCAATGAAGGACAAGAGGGCAAGGCATGCGCAGTGACATCGTCACCACACCTGTAGTCCAAAAGGCTCTACACGAGAGGTCCGTGACGATGTTGAGACGACAGTCCCGGTAAGAGGCAATACACGACGTACCAATTGTCGTCCGACACGCAGACGTTGCATGTGATGCAAGGTAACGACGCATGGAGCTAGGGAGGCGGTGAATAAAAACAATCACGCGCGTCCACTGAGCACTCGCACCTCGATGACCCTGGCCATGCCTCTGCGAGTCCTCAAAAATGCGCCACATTCACTTCGAAAAATCGTAGAGAGCACGTTCGAATGGACATAGAACACCTTCGAGCACTGCCGCTGTCGATTCGGGGCCAATAAGTCCAGCATAAAGTGGTTCGCCTGTCAATCAATAGTCAGGTCGAAAGTGCCGTAACTCACAGTGAGGGGTCAGTCCCGAAATCACGAGAGTCTGCCCATTACCCGACTTCAACGAACGCCTATGTTGAGATTCTGTAGTCTTTGCCAAAAGGTAGCTTGAGTCCTGCATCATTGAACTCTGCAGAGGAACCGTCAATCACGGCGGTCGCGTCGGCTTGTCGCCGGAGTCTGCGGACTTGTCGGAGCCTCCGGATGCCATATATAGCAAGCCCCGGTCTCGTCCGGGAATGTGCCGAGTTGCCGATACTGCCACGTGATCTACATACGCTTTCGCAAGTGCAACGTCGCGCGAGACGCGACGCGCCGCACGCAGGTCGTGGAGCTAGAGCTTGGATCCTGCAATTTCAAGTACTCGCGTCATTTCCTCCCTCAGAGCACCAAGATTCAGTTGAACACGGTAACAATTAACATTGCCATATCCAAAACTAGAGGGAAAACACAGGAAGGATTGGTATTAGTAACACATAAGTGCGTGGTAACTTGACGGTAACGAGCCGACTCGTGGCGACTTCCGCGCACATCCTACAAAAGACAGAAAGATAAAAGGGAGTATATGACAAGAGCGCATTTGAACTGAAGGCGTCGCGCGCGGATTGCCGGTTTTACATCATTGCGACTCGTTCCAGGGCCGTCCCATGCAACTAACAAGGGTTCTTGTTCAATTGCGTCCACTCCGCTGCAATCACCAAACATCAGGAAATGTCACCGCCTGACTAGAATCAATGGAATCTTACCAGGGACTGGATCGGCATTCTTGATGCCCGTGATATCTTCTATGAGCGCGACCGCGAAGCCACTTCAGCCGCGTCCGTATCTGATTAGCGCCATGCCATGGTAGCACTTAACAATAAATTACGCACAGCTGTAGATGCCAGTCGATATGACTGAACGACACGTCAGATACTGCAAATAATCTGGGACGTAAATGGGTGCTCACCAGTGCAAGAACCACGGTCCCGGGTTATCGGTTTGGAAGCGGATGGTGACGACATCGCCGGTGTCGCCCATGCTCACGACGTCACGAACGACAGGGTCCACGAAATTGTACGACGAGTTTCCAGCGCTCCTGACGACGTGGAAAGCGTGCTGAGAAAATAGACAAGTGCCTCAGTATCCGTAGTTAGCGAAGGGAAAGAGCGAATCCACGCACTCCATGCAAATGGATTGGATGCTGTGGAAGACATAAACTGAGTCAACTACAGTTCACGACACATAAGCGGACTCACGGGTCCACCGGCTGCGCCTGCAGGCAACGTGATCTCAACGCTCTTGTTCGGCGCGAGGCCGAAATAGGTGACATTCGGGAAGAGCTGATTCACGTTCGTGGCACCGCGAAGGATCTGGAGCAACACAGGGAGCGGGTAATCGTACACCCATGGGAGTCCGTTGACGGTGAACATGTTGAGGGTCGTGTTCTATGGGTCAGATGTGAGCCCTTCACAATGCTGCGCAATGCGTAAGGACTTACAAAGGTCGCTGCGATGTTGATGCTGATGTCGGCTCCGCCGGGGACGGGGTTACCAGGCTATGATAGGGTTGAGTGCAATGCAGACAGCCTCAATTTGATGAAGAATACCCACCACCGGAGAGGAAACGAGAGGCTGCCAGACGAGGATGAGGATGAGACGTAAGTAGTTCAGGTAAATGAGACGCACATGGAGGTTCGTCTCGACGAGTGGGTTAGTGTGGGACCCTTCCTTGGTGGTAGGATTTACTGCCTTGGCTCCCTTGTAGCGGAGGATGGCGGAATTGATGCCGTTTGCAAATCCTGTGGGTCCGACGTTCGGCAGAGCTCGGATCCCTAGGCAAGCCCCACGGAAGATCAATGAACATCCCTACAACAAGTGCGAGCCACGAACAGTAATTTCCGACAGTTTGGTTCGCAGTCATCTACAAACAAGATACGCGTGAGCCGAGATAAGGGAAAGACTGCTCGTTAGTCCCACTATGAAAGAGTAACGTTGACCTAGAGGATGCCAGGTGGTTCAGTGTGAAGCAAGGGTAACACGAGAATCCCACGGACCAGCAAAAATGTGGATGGTATCGACGACGAGAGGCTTTGTGTACCCCCCATCAGCTTCGATGATCTCGAACGTATGCCCATCGATGGAAAACTGGAAGTTCGGGTCGCACGACAAGGACAGTAGACGAAAGCGGTATCTGAGAGAAGTTCAAGAACACGTCTATCGAGCTCGCTGGAACTTACCGCTTCCCGTGCGCCACGTTCACGACTGCGAGGGTTGAATTCGGACCACCGGGGTACCGGCCCAATCCGTTGATAAGAATTGAATCCGCCACTCTGCAGCAATATCAGGCCAGTTGTTCAAGTATGCCGGATGGACCACTCACGCAGGGATTACTTGCTTAGGAGAAGGGGTGTGATACCTGCAAGTCCAACGACACCGGTACGTCAGCAGTCCAAAACCGGGTCGTGGCAACTTACCAGTCGGACAGGGTAATGACCGTGTTCTCTGGAGGCCAACGTGAGATATCGCGGCGATATGAAGATACAGTTCAATGACTTACCATTGTCCACATCGTAGGATTTGTTTTTGACATACGGGTCGTTGGGGTCGTCAATGACAATGGGTCCTCGCAGTCCATCACAGTATTGTGTCGACAAATGCGAGTGGTACCTGCCTCAAGTATGAGCATAAATAAGGGTTGTCGATGAAATGCGTACCAGTAAGTTCCGACTTGGTCGCCGAGGCCGAATTTGTACTGAAATTGGTCACTCGGCGGAATAGGGCACTGTGTCACGCCGACCACGCCATCTGCCCAGTTCGTGCTATGTTGAAACAGACCGTGCCAGTGCTGAATGGCAAGTAAAGAAGAGCCTCGAAAAAACTAATGGAGGTGACATACAATGGATGTGTTAGTATCCATGACAGTGTTGTGAAGTTTGTTGACGACGGTCACGTCGAACTCCTTGTTCTGATACCGATATGTTGAGCTGAGAGATGGTAAAGGGGTAGAGGGGAAGGATGCGAACGCACGTTGTTCAACCTGATCAATGGGGCAGGATACACGCCTCCGGCGAGTACGGTACTAAATTCCGGTCAGGTCAGCTGCCAGCAGCAGGAGAGACCTGGCACGAAATACGAACGGTCTCTGGAAGCCATCCGGGCTTATCTGTTTGTTCACGATTTGAAGCGTCGCAGGGACATTGATAGCTGGGTTTGCCTGGGAAAGTACCCCAGCCGCGGAGGAAAGCCCAAGGACGAGAATCAGGAACATTGGTATGCTGTAGAGGCTAATAATCCAGTGGAGGCGAATGGTCTGACTTGCTCTTTATACCTCGCCGGCGAGGTATTAAGCTTGACCTTCTACGGCAATGAAGGAAGCGAACGACCGAAGTCAAAACAAATTCTGGGAGAAGGACGCAAAAATGCCGCCTCCATACTCCTCGGTCCTTCCAAGGTCGTCGGCATGCAGGTAACTTACCTAAAATCGGCCGCGGCTTGACAACATTTTTGCATGGCGCTTCTTCCTTGTTCGACGAGGTCAAAATTTCGAGATGAAAAAAGGCTTTCTTGCCGTTCGCGTTGTTGACGTAGTGCACAGAAGTCCGTACATGGCGGTAGGTTACGAGGAAGTCGAGTGCCGAAGATTGCTTCCAAGTTCACAAGCACAGTGGTAACTGGGAAGCACGAGCAACAAATAGACGTAGCTGTCGACGGGAGTTCGGGTTGGTCACAGCACATTTGCAAAGGCCGGAGGGAACTTGAGAGCTTCATGGTTTGTTGACAATAGTGCCGCCGCAAGGCTAGCGCGCAGCGCGTTCTTTGTCGTTGTTTGGCTAACTCACTGCGATGTGGCACCTCATATTTTCATGCCTCTTGAAGTTGTCCGGACAACATCAACCTGTTGCTCAACTGTTGTTCTCTCCATATTATTCTTCGTGTCACTGCATGCGAGGAAGTGTCACTATGGCAGGCTCTGGCATGTTATGACATGATCGCCTGAGCACATTCCGTATCTTCGGGGCTTCTGACGTGTCCCTTACTGGCGGAGTTGCACCCGTATCATGTTCTTTGGCGACAAATCCCGACCCTACTCTTTCTCGGGCCCTCTTTTCTCGGGAGGCGAACTCACGTCCCCGCGGCTCTACGTCTTAGTAGTGCACTGGTTTATCGTACGAGTGAGTGGTCCTTGATGTTATCTGTCTTGACTATGCGCAATCTGTCTTCCACAGCTCCCAGGCAGCTTTGAGCCCCAGCCTCCAACCTCCAGATTGTGGCTCACGTGGCACTTTCGCTGTCCTTCCGCAGCTCTACCGCTTCTCGCTGGTACACATCTTATCTCCACACTTCATCCCCCTTTTTTTTCAACTATGATAATGCTCTACCTGGCTACATTATAGCAATCAGCGCGGAGGTAGGAGATTTGTGCAGCAAGTTGTTGGCTGTGGCTGCACGGAGGAAATTTGAAAGTGTCCAGAGCGTTTGGAAGAGACGGTTGCAGGACTTTTCAAACTACCAGGCGCTTTGCACGATGTCCTATCTTGATCGGCGTCAACTCTCCTGATCATTATTCGGGCTTCCAAGACGTCAAGACCTGGGACCACAAATTCCAACCATGTTGTTTGTTGCGCGGGTTGTCGTACAGTCTAGAACTAGGGTACAACATGGACTGTCATGGTGACTCCAAGTGTTCCGCCGATGTGTCATACGCTACCTGCTGGTATGTGCTCCGCTTCCGAATTGCGCTCGAGCCGGTGCCAGCACCTGATTGTCTCGTCTCATCAATGGCTCGCAGCCAACCATTTTGAGTCTTCGGTTTTGAATTTCCGCGGCATCCGATGGAAGTCACCGTGTTCAATGGACAGTAAGAAAAGAACAGAACAGCTGCAGGCCGTCCTGGCGATGGTCGCTCTTACAAATTAATCTGTACGACGCCCGCGCATGTCGTTTCTGTTCTCTCCGACTCAATCGTCATTCAGCCGCTCGCCAATCGATCGCGAGACATCTCTTGTGTATGATAGAATGCTCATGCAGAGCTTGAGAATGGATGTCACATGCGAGGTTTTGCAGCGAACGAGCGACGCCTGTTGCAATTGCGGACGAGGACCCTCGTCGGGCTCTCGGGCCGTTACTTCCGTTCGCATTCGCCACGACTCCCGAAACTCCTTCCCTCGGTCATCCGTCTATCAGCTCTGCGATCTCTGCAGCGTTGAAGGCTCGAAATAGGTAAATTTTCTGTACTCTCTGTAGGCTCTCAAGCCCGCGGCATGGAAGGTTGGTGTACCCGGTTACTCGGCCTACGTGATGAAATCTCTCACCGTGGCATGTTGCCCGAATACATTTCCGTCGCTAGGCTCCTGATCCTTTGTTATGCCGAAGGCGAACATGGAAAGCACGGACACTAGCATACTGCAGCGAGTCACGCTGACAATGTACGACAGATACTGTGCACTTACAGACAGGATGCATACGTGGCTCACCGGTAACATGTTTGCACTCTGTCATGCAATCCCACCGACGCTGACGCCTCTGTGCACTCTAAATCTAGTTTAAGACTCTCCCAGGAGCATCTGAACTCTAATTGAGGGGCGCTCGTTCACTGCTCCCTAGCCAACGAGGCCGACAACAATTCCTCCACATATTGGCACCTCGGCACGATCGAACACTCGAAGGGCTCCGGGTGACTAACCAATGTAAGGCCTGAGCACGAACTTAAACCTCGTCATTGCGCTTTCCCGCTCACCTGAGTGTTTTTCCTGAATATTTCTCCCTCACAGGGATCTCCTTCCCTTCCGCATCCTTCGCGATACCTACGGTGAACGCGGACACTACGGACGCCACCACAAGGAACAGTGTCGTGTTGACGATGCGCCAGCCTGGACAGATCCTGCGCATTCCCAGAGGTCATCAGCAATCCCCAGAGCTAGAAATGGAGTGCCGGTGTTGCACCTCTTCCCGAACCCCCAGACGGCAGAGAGCATCGGGTCGTCTCTCGGCTCCCCGTCTGCTGTCAAGAAGCGCTCCGGCCGGAAGACCTCGGGCTCCGGATACAGCTCGGGGTCGTGCAAGATCGCCCTGTAGCCCCAAGTTAGTTAGCGCCGATCGAGAACGGGGTCATACCATATGTTCGCGATGACAATGGAGCCTAGGCAAAGTGTGAGCTATTGTGTCAGAATCACCATAGATCATGCAAACCTTTTGGGATGAAGTACCCCCTGTAAACATCGTCCTTCGTCGATGCATGTGGCAAACAGCTTGTTCGCCGAGACGGGCGACGCTTCTCACAAAACAGTTGGAACGGACCTATAGGGCCCACCATTCTCCAGCGAAGTAGTTCTTTGTACAATGTACAATGCGTCGACATAGGGGAGACGTGCACGATCGCTGAAGTCGGGTAGCGATGTCCCCTCGGTGATGATATCAATCTCGGCCTGCGCTCGTTTCTGCACTTGGGGATACAGCACGAGCATGAGGAAAAACGAGGACAACGCAGAGACTGTCTGAAGTGGAAATTTAATTTACGCCACTGTTCAGAGAAACAAGATATCGCTCGGTATCAGCGCCCGCTACAATAGTGTAAAGTTTTATTCTGTGCAGTGCGCGAATTACGAGAAATGTCTCACCTATATGTATGGATCCCAGTGCCGTGGTAATGCGACGCTCATCCTCTTCTGAGTTGCAGTGGAGCAGGTCATCGAGGGCCATCGAAGGGCGCGCAGTACCGTGTTCCTGCAGGCAATGGGTACGGCATGGTGCCAGATGACCCCGGAAGAAACGCACCATGGCTTTCTTCACAAAGGCGATTGGCCCGTTGATAGATTCCTCCCCCAATGTACGGCAATCTCTCGCGAGCTGTTTGAATCCCATTCCCGGCAGCCATTCAGGAAGATACTTCACTGTTGTGCTTCATCAGGACGCCAGAACGAGCACGGACAACGCGATAAGTTACTCACAGAATGGCAGATCATTGACGAGTAGAGCACCCGGTTGCACCAGCGCCTGGGATACATAAGCGAATTCTTTCGCCTTTTCCAATAGTTTATCATTGCTGTCATGAATGTCGTACCCGTAAACGACAGACATGATGATGCTTCCCTGAAGCCTGGCGCATGATGTTAAGTACATGTCAAAGGAAAGATTTGAAGACGAACTGTGCGATGTGAGACAGGAAATCCTTCGGGGTGAGTAAGAGGTTTTTCAAAAAAGTATGGGTCTTCAACTTCTGCATAGGCTGATAATTAAGTATGGCAGAGGGGCCAAGGCTTCGGTCGACTGCGCGACGTTCGACACGCCACTGCTCATCATCCCTTGCTGAAGGAAGCAGCCAGTCCCACCCTGCCCTATTTCCATGTCAGCGCGAAGCCTCAAAGACAAATGAGGACTGATAGGATACACACATCTCATAGAACGGCAGCGGGGGACGGTCCGAGTAGATTGCGCGGCGTTCGATAAGGAGATTCCTCGTCGCCTTCTAGGACTGGAGCACGACGATGGTATTCCCTAGAACCCGGAGAGACATGATGTCGCCTCAAGACGCTTCAGCCTATCGCGCAATCGTCTCGGACGAAACAGCGCGTGTACCGTATATCTTCGCCCATCGCGCGTATGTCACCCAAGGAGCGTCCTTCGGAACGTCCAGAATGTTGCCAATAACGGGAAGACCCTTGGGTCCTGGAGGGTATGGAAGACCTTTGCGCCTGCGACGATCGTCGAGAGCGAGGATGGCAAGTAGACAAGAGAGAAATGAGACAATGTATAATGCAATGAGAAACAGAGAGGGCATGGCTGAGCCGATGGGTGAAAGTGATGAGCTTGCTACCATATATGTTGATTACTGGTATTTCTCCGCATGACTGGGGTCTATGGCCGGACCAGGGTGATGAGTCCCAGAGAAAAAATGCCAACGGCACTAGTATTCAAAGCGTAAGTGTCGCGGAGTCGGCGTCGCTCCGTGGGTAAAATCGCGCGATAAGACGGAGGAGTTCAAACGCCTACAGCTCAAGGGAATTGTCAATCCAATGAAGAGAGAGAGAAACGCTTATCGTCATCGCGGTTATTATATAACTTGATACCCTGAACCAATGATGCCTTTCTTGGATCTCTATTGCCAGCGAGCTGCCCATATCCCTGAGCGAGACCCTCTGGTGTCGCAAAACTCGGACGTCCAGAGCCTGGTTGAGAAATCTGCAGGCTGCGATAATTATAATACCTGTATAAGTATAAGCCAGGGATGTGCATTGGATGAGCAGCGCGCGTTCCGGTCAAGTCGTTACCGATGGGCCCATAGTATAGACCGGTCACCCCGATCCTCGGGTAATAGATGCGAAGAGCCTGAGCTCTGCTGTGACTTGAATTGGCATTGCTACCCGAGAGTGACGGTCGATCCGTCGAGCGTCCCAAGGATTTTGAATGTGCAATACCGCACAGTGATTGAGACAGACGGAGAGTCGTGTGCCCTTGGAGTTAGTGAGACGATACAATGGTGCTGACGCATGCAGAGGAAGTGTGAGCGAGCGAGAGGTCGCTGCGGAAGAATCAAGATGCATGACGACATGTATGACACGAGACTCTTCGACAGAATAGAGTCGAATTCGACGCTATTATGGACTTACCATGGACGATCGGTCCTATCAAACACGGATGAATGCAAGGAGTAAGAGGGCGGCCTCCGATTCGATGCAGTACTTGAGCAGTATTCAGTGTGCACGCACTCAAGTTGCACTGCACGCAGATCGTGGCGGTGAGACATTCGGCGACTGCCGGATTTCAGACTCAGTGCACAATAATTCGTTAATGTCAAAATCTTGCATCGGGCAGTTCAGTGCAATTGACGTTCTACAAAACCCACTACCTAAAGGTAGCGGGTGTCCGGTGGCAGCCGAGGGTATATTACACGCAGTTGAATCCGTGGTTGAGTTACTATATTTACAAAAAGAAATGTGAACACCGGAAGCTCGTAGCAGTCTCTTCTCATACAGGGAACCCCTCACTGCTCATCCGCAACATTCATCAGGATCAGCTCCTCCACCTTCGAGTTGCGCGGCACGATCGAACATTCAAAAGGTGCGGGTTTACTGGCAAGAAATCTGAGCAACACATATTGAAACAGTCAGGCTGTCCCACGTACCTGAGTGCATTGCCCACATAATTATCTGCCACCGGAATATCCTTCCCTTCCGCGTCCTTCGGAACACCTACGTTGAAAGCGGACAACACGGACGCCACCACGATGAACAGCATCGCATCGACAATGTGTCTTCCGGGACATATCCTACGCAGAGGTCAGTGGCCACCCCAGGGGCTAGACACGACCAATAGCGCACCTCCCGCCGAATCCGAAGGCCATAGAGAGCATGGGGTCGTCTTTCGGCTGACCATCGGAGGTCAAGAAGCGCTCGGGACGGAAGACTTCGGGGTCTGGGTATAGCTCTGGATCGTGCAGGATCGCCCTGTCCCGACTGGTCAGCCGGCCAGCGCTTGTCGGAAAGCCATGAAAGATATTCGTACCATGCATTTGCTACGACGATTGAGCCTGCGCAAAATATTTGAGCTGGGTTGCGAGCGACAAATCATCTGTCAATATGGCGGACCTTTCGGGATAAAATACCCTTCGTAGACGTCGTCCTTGATCGACGCGTGTGGCAAACCTGAATGTTTGGTGAGATGGGCGGTCTCTCGCGCCGAAGTGTTGAAGCCATACCTGTCGGCCCAACCATCCTCCAACGGTGCAGTTCCTTGCACAATGCTTCGACGTAGGGCAGATGTGCACGGTCGCCGAAGTCTGGCAGCGCTGTCCCTCCGGTGACGGCATCAATTTCGGCCTGGGCTCGTTTCTGGACTTCCGGATAGAGCACAAGCATAAGGAAGAATGAGGACAACGTTGAAGCTGTCTGTGGAATTATCAGTTGCGGCGTCTTCGCAAGCAGAAGGAAAGATCGTACGGTATCAGCGCCAGCTGGTTATGTCAGTGTTTATTCTAAGTTGACGTCGTGTGAATGTAAGGAGATGTCTCACCAGTATATATGGAGCCTAGCGCAGTTGTAGTATGACGTTCGTCTTCTTCTGATTGGCAGTGGGGCAAGCTCTCAGCGGCCATCGACGGGCGGGCAGTACCTTGCTCCTGCAAGCGCCGTGCATCACGCATCAACGTCAGAAAACAGAATCAAGTGACCGAAAAAGCACACCATCGCTGCCTTGACAAAGGCGATTGGACCATTGATAGCTTCCTCAGCCAGCTTATGACCGTCTCGTGCGAGCTTCTTGAACCCCATGCCCGGCAGCCACTCAGGAAGAGCCTTCACTGTGGAATTCATCAGGGGGCGCAAGAAGGCCCAGGAAATGGTATAGCTCACAGAACGGAAGGTCGTTTACGAGCAGAGCACCGGGCTGAACGAGTTCCGGCACCAGGTTGTTGAACTCTTTCGCTTTGTCGAGATATTGATCCTCGCCCTCGCTGATATCGTAACCGTAGACAAGTGACATGATGACACTCCCCGGGAGGCTGCCGTGTGGTGGTCAGTAGAGCGAAAAGACAATCAGCCGCTGACACGCACTCTGTGATATCGTCTAAGAAATTCCGTGGCTTAAGGAGCAGACGCTTCAAGAACTCGTGCGTCTTCTGTTTTTGCATAGGCTGGTATTGCAGTATTGCAGCAGGACCCAGGCTCCGGTCGACAGCACGACGCTCGACACGCCATGCTTCGGTCCCTCTTGCTGTCGCAAGCACCCAGTTCCACCCCGCCCTGTGCTTAGTTAGTTCGACGTTTCCCACGCTCATAGCGAGAAGACATGTACAGTTCAAAGAATGGTATTCGCGGCCGGTCCAAGTATATGGCACGACGATCGATGAGGAGGTCTTTGATTGCCTTCTGAGACTGCAACACTACGAGGGTTTTCCCAAGGAGCTGAAGTGACAAGATATCCCCTTGAAGTCTCTCTGAGATCGAAAGAGACGACAAGTATACGCGATACGCTCACCGTAAGTTTCTGCCCATCGCGCGTAAGTGATCCAGGGCGTGGTCTTCGGGACGTCCAATATGCTGCCGATGATAGGTAAGCCTTTCGGGCCGGGGGGGTAAGGAAGGCCTCTACGCCTGCGTTGGCTATCGAGTGCGCGGACGGCGACCAAAGCCGCAACAAATACCGCCAATCCTTGGACGATGAAGAACAGGGTAGGCATGATTGCGCTGCTGTGTGAAAGAGGGCCGGAAACCGTAAACTTGTACGGCGTCCATAGTTATAGGAATGGCTCACCTTCTCTTTCGCATGAACAAAGATGACGACCGACCACATGACTAGGCAGTTTGTTTGACCCGGAGCGCATACGTATGCAACCAAAGATATCAGTTTCGAACGAGTGACATCTTCTACGGAGATATGGCTGAAAACGACGTTGAACGAGACACGTTGGGACCGACAGGGATGCCAAGCCCTTACGAAACAAAGGTGACGCGCGCACAAAGAAGGCGATATTTGCCTTCATATACGGGCGTATGCGGTTGGGCTGCGGAGATGCTGAAGTGGCCGGCGAGCTCGTTGAACTCTAGCACGAGGGTAAGGTGCCAGGGAACCGCTTCTCCGGTATGACGATATGAAATAACGTTGTCAGTATCATACCACCAGGCGCCTCGACAACGTAGCCCTGTGACGACGGCTAGTGGCGCAAAGAGCGCAAGAAGAGCGCAGAGTGTCAGCTCAGTACACTCGGGGTTGTTTCCCCATTTGTCGCGGTGACAAGTTCTGAGGTCCCCGTGCGCTTGATATCAAACAACCACGGTCAAACACAAATCATAGATGTCGTTTGAGAGGCAACTTACATCGTCGCCGATGAGAAATCTTGCGCGCGCCGAGCGGCCTCGAGCGGCACATGTGCAGTGCGGCCGTGGATCAAGGAATGTAAGCTCTGCACTGGGATGCGACAGCGCGGCACTCGGCCCGATCCTACCGGCTGCTACGACGGCCTTGAGGCTGCTTGAGGTTGCAGGCTTTCATCGACGACGGCGACGACGGACGACACACTCCTTTCCCGGTCAACACCCTTTACCGTTCCACAGCATTCAAATTCCTTACCACGACGAATGCTGTTTTAACCAAGTTCGTCGCACACTGTCCGATATCTTTCTGATGTTGACGGCTGGCTCTGTGGACAGCATCCACCCACACCGTGAGACCTCGCAGGAGGTCTTTTTCCAGTTCGGTCACTGCCTCCTTCATATGATCGGCACGGAGAGCGCATCGAGTGACACGCTCTGCGATACCATCCTTCCGTTCTGAACTCACTGTGCTTCGTTCGTCTGAGGCTCGGATTAATAGCCGCAGATCTTACTGGAAGAGGATACGCATACCCACTGAGTATCTCAGGCTCACTGATCGTGGTAGCTCGGGGACTAGCTGAATAAGACTTGTCGCGGATCCTCTCTGTAACTGTTGATCCAGGGTTTCTTGTGGCTGCGCAGATGACAGTCACCGAGCTGCCCGATGTTGTGAGTGTCTGCCAATATCGTCCACCGTACATTTCGAACTCACTGTGAGGGCACGCGCAGCATCAATCTCAATGGCAAGTTCGAATGGTCTGACATCCGCGGGGTACTGTCAGTTGTTGATCTTCTGAATAGACACTTTGAACATCGTGCGTGTCCTTACGGGGTCGATGGTCACAATAGCTGATGTCTTCATCAGAACCAATTCCGCCCTGTCAGTTGTTGATCTTCGGGCGCTGCATATCACTTTCGTGGTCCTGATCCTGCGGACATGCGCTGAACGACATATCCTGATCCATTGCAGAGTCAATCAGCCAACGTGGCAAGCTGTGATGTGCAGTCCACTTGGCGCATAAAAGTGCTCATTTTCTAACATCCTACTTGTTCTCCGACACTGGCGCTTCCAATATGGGCATCGTGTACCTGAATGGCGGTGAATCGTTTCAATGTCAGGTATCGTGACTCGTTTCGTGGACTTTTTGAATGCCCGATGTAAATCGAAGTCGAGAGACCCGGATAGGATAGGATGATATCATCGTGTCCAGGAAAGGGCACGATATATCGATGCTGTATGGACCATGGTCCCAGGCCAACGTCCCAAATATTTAATGATTTCAATAAATAACAGTGCATCATAGGGGGCATAACTCAATGACATACGCACACCAGTCGTTCAAGACATATACTACTGGAGGGTGAAGTCTATTTCTTCACCGCCATCGCCGAATCCTCGGACTCTGCCGCCTCACGCTCACGTACCTCGGCCTTCTCGCGCCACATTCCGCCCTTGTACAACACGAGCAAGAGCAGGAGCTCACACAGCACGAGGAGCCCTGTCCACAGCGTGTATAACCCGCCGTCGCCGATGGACCCCTGCAGAGCACATCGTCAGTGTGAGTGACGCAGAGATCCTCATGCACGCGACGCACCTGAAGCGGCACAGCAACCTCGGCGAAGAGGAACGCGGTCGTTCCGCGGAAGCAGCTGTTCGTTGCGACAGCAGCCGAGGAGCGACCCATATTTGCGTCAACGATGTATGCAAGCGTGCTCGAGTATATCCATCTGCCCGAGTATGTCAGTCGGGGAAGCACGTGGCCGCCTCGCAGCGTACGTACATAGAGAAGAAGCCAGCGAAGAAAAGCGCAGCGCAAAGGGACGCGACGTGCACGTGCTCTTGCGCCAGCCATGCGTACGCGATGACAGGCAAGGGCAGCAGGAACATCACGGGCTTGATGCTCTGAAGACGTAGCTGTAGGACATGGCGATCAGCAGAGCAAGAGTGGCGCCGTGAAGGGACGCACCTCAGGTGGGCCCTGCCCATCATGTGCGGCGCGCAGTTTTTTCAGCACATGGTCCGACCAGCGTCCGCCAAGGATGCTACCCCCGATGCTCCCTGCCGTGAATCAGATAAAGCAACGAATGGGATTGAAGAGCGTGCGTACCAACACCGTAGGAGAGGAGTACAAGTCCTGTCTGCAACGCATTGTAGTTGTACTTGAGCTCCAGTGTCCGTGCACATGTATAGGAGATGCAGTAGCTGAAGCCATAAATAAAACCTGTGGGAGGTCAGAAAGCTGCGCGGGGTGGAGAGTACCCATCAGACCTACCGGAGGCCGTCAGGGTTGCCAAGTTGTTCCACCGGCGCAGCACGAGGAGCAGTGGTGGGAACGGATTCACGTCCGTCAGCTTCAGCCTCACCTCTTTGATCGGGTGCGGTCGCGGCCCGGGGTTCGCGCTCTCCAAGTCCTCCTTCTCCGACTTCACGTCTCCGTCCTTGACTTCCCCTAGTGCTTCAACGATCGTCGAGGTGCTGGATCGCTTGGATGCCTCGAGGGCCGCGCGAGCCTGGTGGTGGTGCAGCACGGTCTGGTACGTGAGGCTGCGCTCCCGGCGGAACGTATCCTTGAAGAACAGCGCGAAGAGCGCGAGGCACATGCTCATAAAGATGACCAAAAACCAGAATGTTGCACGCCAGCTGAGCACCTGCGTGAGCACACCACCAATGATGGGTCCAAGAGCAGGCCCGAGAAGAGGTGCAGCGTAGTACACGCCCATCATCGTGCCGCGTTCAGAGGGGTCGTAGATATCCGCGAGCGTAGCGGCACCGATTGATATCACTGCACTCGAGCTACAAATTTCGTCAGCGGTGGATGCAGGGTATTGTGGGTCGCAACGCACCCGATTGCTTGGAGACAGCGCGCAGCGATCAGGACTTCGATGCTTTTGGCCTCCGCTGCGACTATACAGCCAACTATTGAAATGAGGATAGAGAGAAGGTATACAATCTGGGCAGGTTGTCAAGACATCTCTTCCTCGTGGCACTGAACAGAGAGATTCTACCTTTCGACCCTCGATCTCGCTGATCGCCGTCCATATCAAAGGAACACTCCCTTGCAGGAGGATGAAGAGCGACAGACTCAGGCTGATTTGCCCGCTCGAAGTGTGCAAGTCGGCCTCAATCTTGGTGATCGCCGCTGAAAGGTATGGTAAGCACCAGAAAGACATATAAAGTGGAGTGGATTCACGAACGGTTGTATATGTTGGCTGCCAGTCCAGCAATGAGCGATGCGCTCGCGACAATGAAGAGCACGAGATTCTAGGTTGACTCTATTAAGACACACGACGCCAGTGGTGGCTCTTGGGCGTACCTTTCTTGCCGTTGACCAAGCTCGTGGGTCATCCTCGACTTGGACATGTTCTATGTCAGGCTTGTCCGGTTCAATTTTGAATTTCTCTTCAACAGAGAGAGCGATGGAAGGATCTGCAACCGGGGCAGCTGATTTTGGAACGATCATACGCATCTAGGCAATTAGATGCATTGGTTCTGGCAGGTTGGAAGATGAAACGGCTGGACTTACATGTCTAACAATTGACGCCGGAGATCGCGGGCATTCATCTACCGCGTCTTTCCCTGTGCTCGCATTCGTCTCGGATTTTAGAGGCCCTACTTGATCCTCTGACTCAGGGTCCGATGCGGTCGTTACTAGCTGCAAGCGAGTCTGGCGTAAACAAATATGATTGCAAGTTAATTTCATATATCAGCAGAAATGGGATAATTGTGCGCACCTTCCGAGGCGGTGGCCACTGACGTGGGCCGTTCTCTGCGAATGAGGATCGAGCTATGTCGGCAGTGCTCACGGCGTTTGCGTCTGAATGGGACGGCGGCGGTTGCGCGGCGGCCTAGATAATCAATGGTCAGAACCCTTCAAGCCATACTTCGTCAAGAAATCTGGCGCACCTCGTTCATATGGCCGACAGAGGATGGGCTCTTGTCCACCGCTACTTCCTGAGTGGCTACGTCGGAGGAGACCGATGCTTGGGACGACCGATTCGCCGCAGAAAAGGAGGGAGGTTGTAGATTCGACTTGAGGCCATAAGTTCTTCCCTCAAGCCTTGCCATAATAGCGATACTTTCGACAGAACAGGGCTGTCAATGGATCACCGAAAGAAATTTCTGAAGAAAGCGAGCGACCCGTCAGATTGAAGTCGAGAGAAAAGCTGGATTGTCTCAACCCACGCTGGAGCATCTTTTATATAGTGACGCGGTTATCTGGGAAATAGACCTTGTGGTGTATTTTGCGCATCGTGTCGCCGATGAGAACCGTTCGGAAGCCCGCATCAGCGAATCGCAGAGGATAGCAAGCGACAGTTGCACGGTCGCGATCGGATACTGCGGCCGAAGGCACGTGATGAATGTCGCGGGCCGAGGGTTAGAACCGGCCGACCGCCACTCGGCAGCCAGTCGCGATATTCCTGGCTTTGGCGCAGCGCCATAGTTCTTTCCTCTTCGACCACGACGTGACGAGTCTTGTCGTCTCCTTGCGCAAGTTGAGCCTGCTGGTGAGTATGAGCTTGTTTCAGAAACTGGTTGAATCAGCTCATGCAGAGTTCTGCGACGGGTGTGTGCAGTGTACGCGCAGACTACGCGCCGTCTCCGTCCACCTGTCTACACACTGCGACCCTTTTGCCGTTCACGGCCGCAACATGATGGAAGAACGCACAATATCGCACCCCTGTCTGATCACGAATGAGTCCTGGCCGCCAGGGGCCATAGCATGCACGCGGATCCTGGTGAAGGGTAAGGACGTCGCCAAGGGTGAAGTGAGCTCTTCTGTCTCATCCAGAGAACAATATCACAACACTCATACTCAGGAGGTAGATAGACTGGAACGCATGTGGATCGCCCCAAATCTCTTTGACTCCGTCGTTCTTAACCCGGATATTCGCTGTACGCCCCTCTCGGATTGTGCTTGCCGATACATACCATATTCCTGATGTCACCAGTGAGGCCTGTGAGGCTCGACTGGCTGGCAAGCTATGATGCCCGTCGATGGACACTGGTTCCAAAGCCATCGGTTCTTAACGAAATCATCAGCAATTTAATCCTGCTCAAGTCTAGCCGAAGCAATGCGGCATGGGATACGGTGGGATGAATACCATTTTCACAATCTAACTCGCTGAGGACACAGCAGGTCTATCCCGTAAAATAGTCGTACACATACAGTTTCATCTCTCTCGCTCTGCAAGACCATCCTATCGTTCGACTAGAAACTTACCGAAGATTTGTCGTTCCAACGCCGTATGACGCCCCATATCTCGAATTCCCGGAATTGGTGTGCGGGTCCCATCAATACGTCGTCATCTACAAGGCACTGCGACAGTACAACCAGCGTCTTGGAGACCTGCCTTCCCATTCAATTGAAATCTACTCCAAACTTTTTCTGATCAATGCACTGTGGAATGATTTATCATCTTTCCCTCGAGTGTCTTCGCTTCCCGAACCCACCGCCAACGGCAGGAAGAGACTTCGAATCTCGGAAGCCGAAGGTGTCGCTGGGCCAAGTGGTACGGCCGATACGTCTACACAGGCCGTACCTCGCAAACGCAAACCAACAGCGGCCAGTTGACAATCGGCCATGGTAAGCCAACTACGTCATTGCTATGTGCGAATTGTTCTCACCGACTTGCACGTGCTTAGTAGGACTGTTTGTGTAACATTCGCTGGCGCGAAGCCATTCAACTCTTAGAATCCAGATACCTTCATACTCCTCGATGTGGTCTGCAAGTTGGGGGTGAGTAGTCAAGTACATGCGGCATCTCAATTCACCGCTCAACACTTGCCAACGATCGCTGCAATGAACTGTCGACCTGCTTGTTGCGTGTCAGTATTTATTGCATGATAGCTGGCTCCGCGCGATGGCGCCTGGCACATTCAGGCGGCCGCGAGTCCGGCATCAGATCTACAGTAACAAGGTTGGATCCCCGTCTTCAAAAGCCGAACACCAAAAGGCGTAACAGGTTACCCTTCGAGCTGTCCGGGTTAGGGTGTCGTCCCTTGCGGAGCACACCGGGAGAAGCGGAAACGGATGGGCCATACACCACGGCCTTGAAGTAATCATGAGCATGCTAGCTTCGGCATCAGCTTACCCCTCCGTTGGCATCCGAAGGACTGCGCAAGACCTGTTCCGACAGTGGCGAAGGACACCGTGATGTAGTCGAAGTACGGCATATGGGTACGACACATCATTCCAGCCTGGCAGTCCATTCCGCCGAATTGCTACGCTGACAGAGTTGAGCACCCTGCTGAACTTCTGGATGAGAAAAGGCGAGCGCTGTCACATAGGTTACCTGTTAGGGTCCCCGGCAAATGAGCTGCATGTGAGTGCGCACACCATCTATACCGGCTTCAGGCTCAGTGCTTAGCCAACATGAAGGCGTAACGGGGTGGTGGCTACGTAGATTAGGTCGATCACCAGATCCGGCTCTGTATCAGATACATACTTCGCTGCGTCAGCCTGCACCATCGCACAGAAGAGCGATATCCGCCAAGAACCTCGGGGCATCCTCGCCATTCTGCACCATTGGCCCAGTGGGTCAAGCCCGCCCTCGAATGAGTGGTAATATTTCACTGCGCCGATCGCGAACAGAGGAGTAACCGTAAACGAGCGACTGATGGGGTGACGGCCATGTCATGGAGTCCGCGGCACGGCGCAAGGAACTGCCTTAGCCTACACGTCGCGTGCCTCCTTCACCGCGTAGTCGGGCCATGAGGACGGACTCAGCCGACGCAGCAGCACATCAGTGGCATGGGTGCTGCCTGGCAAACGGGGGTGCGCTTACGAGCTGCAGAGTGGTTCCCGCTTGCCGGGGTCGTACGAGGTCCGCAAAACTATGGAGATCGTCTACTGCCCGACGGTGCTCATGATCTTATTTGATGAACGAGTACGTACTTGCAGTAAGCCGCGTTGAACATGTACCCGACAATCTCTTCACAACGCACTTCCTGGGATCTGAGGTCACACATCCCCGTGTTTGAAACGAGCGACTCAGAGCTCCGCCCAATGTAAACTGCATCTGAGTCACAGCACCGCACTCGTCAATGCATTCGCAAACTCATCAGCGTTTCGACACTACCGTTGACAGGGGAAGGGCGTTACTTCTGATCAGTGCACGAAAGCACCTGCCCGCTGAGTACTGAAGGTCCAAGAGCGCGACCAATACACCCGGTAGTTGACAAATCGTCTTTCTCTCAAAAAAGTACAGTACGCACCTCCCACCGAATCGAACTTAGTGATCCTAGTAGGCTTCATTCTCTGCTACAGCTCGAGACATACATACTAGGAAGTCCTGAAAATCGGACGAACCCAGCTGAGCCCTCGCCCTGATTGGTTGCAAGCTATAGCCTGCGAGTAAATGTGGAAGCGACTGTCTGAATCCTTGGACCTGTGGACCTGTGGGTAACTTCTCTTACAACGTCGACAATAAGAGCGAAGAGATCCGTGGACATTGCGTGGACATGACGTGGACTTACATATGAATTCGAAGTCGCAGTCCCGAGTTGATCCCGAGGGCAAGTACGATGGTCACGGTGACGTCCCCAGTGATGATTAGAGAGCAAGTCGTAGATGAACTATGTAATGCTTGACTTTGTCGAGGTCAAAATCCTAAGGCCGTGACAGTCCTGCGATCGAACACCGAATCCGAACGAGAAGAGAGCTTCAAGTTCTGACTTCAAGCTTCAAGCTTCAAGCTTCATAGTCTAGATCTCCTACAAGCAGACTGAACAAGGCTGATGAAACGACGATCAACCTCAGTACTACTCAGTACCAAGCTTAAGATTCAAGCTCTTCGCGTGTCGGCACGTGATGAGCGTGTGAACACTGTGTGAACGCGTCTGTGGAGCTACTCAGCTAGTCGCGCCACGTCGCGTCGACTGACGACGACAAGCCATGCATCCCGCAAGCAAAGACGGCTGACATAGAAAATGATTGGCTGGTAATAAAGAGAGACGGATAGCCGTGTGGGCGTAGGAACACAGAATATCTACTGCTCGCGGAATTTGAGAAAAGGGAGTATAGAACGAACCGAAAACTTCCACGCGCCAAAAACGAACCTTCGTCAAGCGCTGCATATCCTACACATGAACCTGTCCAGCGTTGAACGGAGAATCCGACTCCTGCACGACCGGGTCACGCTTCAACGTCTCGGGTCTCGGGATGACGCGATTCCGCGGTCGGGTTGATGGTCCCTTGACGGGGATGGGAGGAGTCATCGTCACGCATGCCCATATGTAAGAGTTGAATCTCCGAGCCCGACGGGATGGAAAAAGACGTCTTTCGCTCCGGGGGAGGAGGGGGAGGGCCATCGCTACGCGACTGGAAACGGCCGACGTCAACCGCCCCGTCCGACGGAATCTCAGCGGAAGCCTTCGGAGCAGGGGGGGGAGGGGGCCCATCGCGACGAACCCTGCCGCTGCCTGCACTGAATTCTTGCCCACCAGGAATTGAGAAACCATCACGAGGAGCGGGAGGATGGGTAGCCTGACGGCGCAAATCGGCTTTCAAGAGATCGAAGGCGAGGCCGGAAGGCAATTCGAGATCAGCTTTCGGCGGGGGAGGGGGAGGGGGAGGGGGACCATCACGACGAAGGTTGTCGCTAGTCGGGTGGTGATATTGGACGCCAACATTGGACGCGAGGGGGTCCGTGTCACGTCGAGTATGGGTATTCCTGTGATATGTGACCTCCGGGCCCGGTCCCTTGGTAGCTCCAGCAGTGAGAACAGAATCGTCGACGGAGCGTGTCTGCTTGTTGTGATGATATGTGAGTCCCAATCCCTTTAATGGTTCTAAATCGGCGACCGAGTCGTCGACCATACGGCGATTGTGATGATTAGCAGAGGCGGCGATGTCAGGCAGAGAGGACAGGGATGGGGGAGAAGGGGAATCGCGAGCGGCCACGGGAACGGGGCCGTTTGTTGAGAGCTCTCCGAGGCCACCGGGAAGGGGAAGGGGAGTGGCGGGAAGGGCGAGTGCGGCGGTAGCGCAGATGCACAAGGCGAGAATGCGAGGGAAGTTGGAGTGGACGGCCATTATATAGGGATGTGAGGGGATAGAGATGAGGGCGGATGAGCAGTAGAAGGGGAGGAAGGAGGCGACAGTGGTGGTCACTGAACTGGGGGAAAGACGGAAATGGGGAGGAGCGGAGGGTTTATATATGCAGCGGCGGTGGCTGGCGGGCTGTTGTTTGGTTCCAGCGACAAGACCAAAGAGAGAGTCCGATCGAAGAGCCCAATGCGTCATGGAATCCATCGGACGTCGACGTTCGGGGTCCTCGGCGTACCGACCAGGCCGGGTACGGCGGCCAGGCCAAAGAGGGTCGCGTACGGGGTACCAACGCTAGTTACACGACGTACCTGCTTTGCCCGCGGTTGGGAGACGTACCAGCGAGTGGCCATGGTCTGAGTCGGTCGGTGTTTGTTTGCGCTTGTTGAAATCCAAGGCCATCGCCCTCTTCGATTGGTAAGCGGCTCGTTCCCACGCTCGTGAAGTCTAACAGACTCAGACTCGGAGACACTCTGCCCCCTTTCAATGTCTTTTCGGCTGTCTCCTTTGCTCGCAAGACAGCGCTTCTTTTTTGCTGGGGTGCCGGACTACTTGATCTTCGCCAGGCTCGCCAGAACTCCCGCGTGAGTCGCCGCTATCGGGTACGAGTCGATCAGAGCTCCTACAAATTCCTGCACTCCTGAACGGATTAACTGCAGAATATGTGGATCAAAACCCGGCATACACTCGGATTCAATTCCCGTTTTCCTCCCGTGAGTCATGCATGAACGCCTACTGATAATCATTTACTTCCGCCTCAATCCGACTCTGTCTTCATGATGTTTGTAGGTTTCATGTTGACTCGTGTGAGAAGGCCGGGTTTCGCTATGTCGCAGATCGGGGCCATCAGTGAGTCAGAACATGTCGCTCTCGGAGAGTCGGACGTAATGCGACCTCTAGGCAGTCATACTTCTCGCGCGATCAAGACAAGTCAGTCCGCCTCGGATCGATATCTCCCTGGCAGCGGTACCGCTGGCGACCCTTGCGATTATAGGGGTTCAGGGGGTTCTGGCCTGTCTATAAATTCAAACATAGTCTTTGACAATACTCCAGGTCCCCGCCTCGACATGCCACAGTCCCTTTCCCCAACAGACCCTCAGGCTGCGTCCATCGCAGACCCGGAGACGTTGAAGCCTCTCCGGGATGCTATCATCTACAAGCCACCCTACGTATCGGGCACTCTACCCCTTCCGCCCGATAGCCACTTATTGTACTACGGATCAGGCGTATTAGATGGCCACGCACGGTATGCACAGCATGACCTTTTGCCTTCCTCGTTCGCCTTCATGTAATGGTTCGCACAGGCGCATCAACCTGGCAAACGCGAGCCCTCAGGAACTGGACGATCTCGCTGGTGCGTGTCAACCAGCCGGCTTTGGCCTCAACCACGAAAACGTCTACGACGAAACCTATCGCAAGGCTGGAAAGATGGACACCGACACTTTCTCCACGCCCTTCGTGCCTGAGCGCACCACTCTCGTCGACACCCTCCGGTCAGACCTGCTCGAGGGTCTTCAGTCATCAAACCAAATCATCTTCGAATTATACAAGTTAAACGTCTACGGTGCGTCACACGGCTATATCTATGCGACTTGCCGGAACCTGACACTCCACCCACAGGAAAGGGCTCGTTCTTTAAGGCCCATCAGGACACCCCTAGGAGCACGACGATGTTTGGCTCGCTCGTCCTAGTCTTTCCCACGTCCCACGAAGGCGGCGCCCTTGTCTTCCGTCACCGCGGCGAGGACTGGACAGTCGACTCTGCTAAACTTCTAGCTACCGCTCCGGTGCATTCCGTCGCATTCGTCGCATTCTTCAGCGATGTCCAGCACGAAGTTTCTGTTGTGGAGTCTGGCCACCGCGTCACACTCACGTATAACCTGTATTTTGGAGATGTGGATTCACCTTCAAGCTCCCCCGCAGTCCCTCTCTCCGCGCCGCCGAACGAGGCGATATTCAAAGCCGCTTTCGAACGCCTCCTCGCGGACCCCACCTTCTTGCCGAACGGAGGCACACTCGGCTTTGGCCTCCGCCACGTTTACCCCATCAAGAAGACACTGCGTCACATCAGGAGCGCGTTCAAGGGCAGCGACGCCGTCGTCTGGCGCGTGTGCCAGGAGCTCGGTGTGGCGCCCGCGCCGTTCTTGGTGTACGACGACCCCGACAGCGACGGCATTTTCATGGTGAACAGGCCCCCCGACGAGCTCGGCGGCGCCATCGAGACCCTCACCCACCACATTGGGGGGTATAGAACTGGGAAGATCATCTGCCTGGCTGGATGGAACGACTATGTAAAGCAAGAACTTGACGTTGAAACGTACGAACATGTGAACTGGGTCACGGACCTCACCGATCTCACGCAGCACGAGAGTACGGCGGCCTGGTACGGCAACGAGACGAGCGTCGAGCATGTATATGGGAAGGCGTGCATCATCGTGCGCGTGGGGAAGCCTGGAGAGAGACAGACGACCGCCGAGGAGACGCCCGGCGAGCCTACTAATCCATGGGACTAGTGCTGCTGGCCGCGCCGATTGATGGCATATGCTTGTACGGTCTTGTCCCGCAATCGATCGACTTCCCGAAAGCAGCGGCTTCGCTGTGACTCGCCTGTGCGTGTGTAAGGGATTTTCTCGACTTCTTTCTCCGCGGAGTATAAGCGGTATATGACATGCTCGCACAACAAATTTCTCATTAGAGTCATGCCGACGAGCGCTTTGAAGCCGCTCGCTACCTCCGATCCAGCCGTATTTGGACTGCGGATCTCTTTAGACATCAGACGCCCTGACTCGCATGAGAGCTAGGGCGTCGAGGCGACATCTGCGCATTGCATTTGGCTTGCTGAAGTACTCAACTAGGTTTCATCATATCGTAGGTGCGCCGATTGTATCTTTTTTACGTAGGTTACATGGCACTGTCTTCGAAGTGGCCAACATTCCGCAGGGTATAAACAGACGGCGACTCGATGTATGTCGGGTCAGCCTTCTCTCGCACTCTGATCGGCCATGTCTCAAGCCGCAGGTCATTCACAGTCCGACTCTTCTAGCGTCAACATGTCGAGCTCGATCTCCGAAGTTCTCAAGCCTCTCAGAGACTCCATCGTAGACAAGCCTCCCTATGTCAGCGGCACTCTTCCTCTTCCCGCCGAGTGCTTTTCGCTGTTCTATAAAAAAGACAGTGCATGGAGGTCGGTGCATTCAATATCCCACCCACTCCATTCTCTCAACTTACTGTTCATCTATCGTAACAGCCATATTGATCTTGCCAACGCCACGCCAGAACAGATGCAAGAGCTCTCTTCAGCATGTGAACCAGCAAGCTTCGGGCTCAAACAAGAAAACGTGCTAGATGAAACTTACCGTAAGGCAGGGAAGCTGGACTCGCAGGCCTTCGTCACACCCGTCGTCCCCGAGCGCACGAGTCTCACCAACATCGTCCGGGAATATCTTCTAGAGGGGAAGAAATCCAGTCTCGCCCTCAGCATGGAGCTATACAAGCTCAATGTGTATGGTGCGTAGTAAATGCGCAATTATCCACCATGCTCCCCATCTGACGCCGCGATTCTCCCGGCAGACAAGGGCTCGTTCTTCAAAGCGCACGTCGACACCCCACGCAACGCGAATATGTTCGGCTCGCTCGTCCTCGTCTTCCCCACCCCGCACGACGGCGGCTCCCTCCTCCTGCGCGCGCGCGGCGAAGAATGGGCCTTCGACTCCGCCAAGGCGCTCGCCGAGGCGCCGGCGCCCTCCATCGGGTTCGTCGCCTTCTTCAGCGACGTCGAGCACGAGGTGTCGCACGTCACGAACGGCCATCGCGTGACGCTCACGTTCAACCTCTACCTCACGAGCAAGCCCGCGAAGTCTATCTCACACGTCGTCCCCGCCAACGAGCTGCTCTTCAAGTCTGAGTTCCAGAAGCTGCTCGATAGCCCAACATTCCTGCCGAACGGAGGCGCTCTCGGCTTCGGCTTACGCCACGCTTATCCCGTCAAGCAGCCCCTTGAGCCACTGTATAACCTACTTAAGGGCAGCGACGCCGTCGTCCTGCGCATCAGCCGCGAGCTGTCCCTCGAGGCGGTGCTGTATCTGGTGTATACCTCGAAGCCCGTGGAATCATGGCAGGGCTGGTGCACAGGCATGCTCGGTCATGTCTTGGACGTTGATGGGTTCCGCGAGGGAGAAAATTTGGAACAGATGCTCCAGCAAGAGGGTGGAATCATCTTGCGCCGTGGGCATACCGATCGGGCGGACGAACATGTGGAGTGGGTGACAAAGCGGACGAGCCTCAGTCGCGACAAGCAGACGTACCTCGCACACGGGAACGAACCAAGCTTGGAGTATGCGTATGGGGATGTAAGTCTTGTCGTCCGCATCGGCAAGTATGGGGACAGATCGAATCCGTTGGAACCAGCCGAAAGGGATGACAGCATGGACGAGGACGATGAGTAGTCGAGCTAATTCGGAACTGTCTGTGTGTGCTTTCAAAGAGTGGTTGATGAAATACAAGCCATTGGATGTTGCAGCGTTAGGCTCTGCGCTCGGCAGGGGAACTTCGCCGCCCGTCATGATAGGATGATGGTTAGGACAAGGATATCTGCAGTTCGAAGTCAAAGATCAAACGGGCTATCAAGGTAATCATTCATACGGGAGCATCGACTAGCAGTGGCTAATGTCCAGCGGCCATAACCAGATTCGAAGCGTTCTGATTCCGCATCTCGATCGAGCAAGTGAACGGATCCGGTTGGCTGCGATAAGGTAGCGAGTAAAATAGCAATTGCAACACACATGGCGACTTACTGGATCAGTGGGCCGGAAATAGAACTAGTCACAGGAATTCTTTTCCGTCGGCGTCCCTTGCATGTCGAACGTTGAGCGCCGTAGACAAGACAAGAGCCGCTGCCATGAAAAGCTCTAGATCGACGAGATGTCTGTCAGGGCAGATCCTGTGTATGGTTACGAGAGGATGAGCGGGCGCAGGAATACCCCGTCTGGAGTGACAGCGTACCTCCTTCCATACCCAAACACGGTGGACAGCCCGGGCCCTCGATGAGCTGTCCATCCGAAGACAAGAATCGTTCAGGTTTGAATGCGTCAGGTTCAGGGTACGCCGTCGGATCATGGAGAATCGACCTAACAGAATCGCCAGTCCCAGATCCTCTGGAGGGGAAGTGTCACTGCAGGACTCGCCATGTATTAGGGATCACCAAAGAACAGGCCGAGCGTTCAGTGCTAATGACTGCTGTGCGATACCGTTGGACTAAGCAAATATGCTGACATAAAACTCGAAAGGAAACTGAGTAAGGGTTTGACTCACCATGGCCTCTTTCGTGTAGTCCAATGGACCGTTCATTGCAACCCGCCCTAATTTATAGGTCAATGTTGCCAGCTGCTCGAATGCGATACCCGGAAACCAGGCGGGCAAGTGTTTGACTGTGGTTGATAATGTAAACTTGATGTAAACTTGATGTACTTGATGCACGTTCTCGGATGCAACACATACGGAACGGAAGATCATTGACCAACAAAGCACCGGGCAGCGTTGTCTCCTCCATGACGTGGACGAAGGCTCTCCCCGATGTTTTCGTCACCGTTCTTGAAGTCGAATCCGTAGGCAGCTGCCATTATAATTGCACCCTGAAAACTGATGTCGTCAAAGCCACAATTTAGCAATGCCTACGCCAGCGGCGAGTAACAGAGAACCACGCACTACTCCAGGTGTTCTGTGAGGCTCTCTGGTTGTGAGAGCAAACGCTGTACAAAGATCCCTGCCTTCTTTTTGATCACGGAACGATACTGATCCACAGAGCTAGGACGTAGACTACGATCTCAAAAATCGCCGTTCGATGCGCCATTGTTCATTGTATCGCATCATCGGGAGGAACCAGTCTTCCACATGAGCCCTATCACCCGTGAAAATCGGGAATTACACGCAAGATTAGGATGCATCCATACATTCCAAAGAAAGGGAGGGTCAGACGGTCAGAGTACAGTGAACCTCCCGTTTCCAACAGGTCTCTGGCCGCGTTAGATGATTGTAGGATAACGATGACTTGTCCAAACATTTCCACAGACATGATATCACCTTCATGGAGTATAAGTCGGTGAAACGGAGTGAAGGAGGAAGAATACACCATAAGTCTTTGCCCACTCGGCATAAGTAAGCCAGGACTTGTTCTTGGGTATATCAAGCAGATTTCCGATGATGGGCAACCCTCTTGGACCGGGAGGACGTGGTGGCCCATTATGTTTACGCCGTGCATGGAGAATGAAGCCGAAGAAAAGCACGAGAGCCAAGGCAACAAAGTCGATATACAGAAGGGTCACCATGATCGAGACAAGTGGAAGCGAAGCTGAGTATGTTCATTCGTGTCGTTTCTTATCTCCTGTCAACATGTCGTAACAATTGACGCACGAGTAGTCTCCCACCCTCTGGTGTAGTGATTACTATGTGGAGTCGGAAAAGCTATGCTCGGGAAATTCAAATTCAGCCATATGCGACCGTCGTACGTACCACATAGCAGGCTGTCGAGGTCCATCGAGAGCCCGGTGATGTGTTTACCGACTCCAAAATGCACATGTAATGACAGACGCATACAGTGGTAGTCTTGACTAATCCATTTCCGATGAAACAGGTGACTATCTGACTAGGTCAGAGCCACGATCGTCTTCAAGAGGTCCTCTTGACTCTTGTAGTTGCAGTGCCTGGACCACACTCACCTCCAGATCTTCAATGACGAGTACATGCGTCAGCAGGTATCGTTCAGTTATCACTGCGAATAATGAGCACCAGATACATGCAATTCAGGAGAGAATAAGCGGCCGCGCCACTCGGAAAAGGATGCCGTGCCTTCTCCTTATAAGAGAGGGCACAGCCTGAGGTCACATTTGGGGATGGCAATTCGAATATATGGTTTGATCGCTGTAGAGTTATGGAGGCTAAGTGCTCTAGGATAGAAAGTGATAATGATTGTCAGCGTTTTACTGTGATGAGTGGATGGGCCGACTGAAGACATACAAGTTATGAGCGCAAACCGTGGCCGCATCAGTTTGCGCTTGACTAAACGATAGGGCCGCGTTACTCTACTCTCTGAGAAGTATACGAACCTGCACACTGAGATGGAAGATCTGCGAACATCCTGCCGCCACCTGTTCCATAGTAAAGTCGTGTGTAGGAGTCCACGGGCAGATGGAAAAACTCAGCGTGTCATCGTCACCGCTTGAGATCACCAGAGGCTGTGAGGATCGGCCGAAACTCCGACGGGTCCGACAAGCACTAGCGCCCGCGCGCGGAAGTACACTACGAGTTCGTGCAGTGTGAATAGCAGCAGCACAACTTTTTAGTGAGGTCAGTATGTTGCGAGAATAGTAGATTGATAGTATACAAGAAATTTCTTTTCCTAGATTCAAGTTGTATCATGGCATAATCCGACCGTTGGATCTGGTGCATGGTTCTTGCCTGGATCCTCCGAATCACTTAGTGCAGTCCGAGCAAGGGTTCGTCAAGCCCCAGTTGCGTTGATCAGCTCCACCGCCGTCTGGTTCCGAGGCCGAACCGAATAATTGAAGAGATCCGGTTGGCTGAAGCGACAAAATCAGAAAATGTGCTGCAACATGCAATACCTTGCAAATTACTTGCCTGACCACGTAACCAGACCATGTGCCGGGCACCGGAATATCTTTACCTTCCGCATCCTTTCCCTTGCCGATGGTGAAAGTTGACAGTACCAAAGCTGCAGCAATGAAGAACTCTGCATCGATGAGGTGGCGACCAGGGCAGATTCTACGGGTATCCAAGAGCGTGAGCGGCGATCGTTGCGAGTGATGTCAATGTAAAAGCATACCTTTTACCGTAGCCAAATACGGTGGACAATACTGGATCGTCCTGGAGGCGTCCGTCGGGCGACAAGAAGCGCTCAGGTCTGAACACATTGGGCTCTGGGAAGGATGCAGGATCACGGAGGATGGACCTAAGGGCTAAAGCGTCAGCTCCAGGCATCAAACATGGACGCGCGACATACCAGGAATTGGCGAGCACGAGTGATCCTTTATATTGACGACGCCGGTGACACGTGGACATAAATAAAGTAACACAGATGACTTACCTTTCGGTATGAAGTATCCGTTATACACGTTATCCTCTGTTGTCGCATGGGGAAGAGCTACGAAGAAGTGCTCAGATATGGATAGATCTATCTTCGGAGAGCAATACACACCAACCGGCGCGATCGTCTGCCATCGCAGCACCTCCTTGCACAACGCATCGATATACGGGAGGGCACCGCGATCCTCGAACTCGGGAAGCCGCGTCCCTCCGGTCACAGCATCAAGTTCGGCTTGAGCCTTTTCCTGCACGTGCGGAAACAGCACCAACACCATTACGAACGTCTTCAACATGGCGATCGTCTACATGGCCCGTCAGCAAACCAAAATTCGAGGTCAAGGTTTACTCACAGCGTCAGCGCCGGCTAGAGGGCATGAGTATGTAAGATGAGTGTAAGAATATGGAATACTTTGAAACTCGCACACCTGCGTGAAGAGACCCCAAGGTCATAGCTAGCTCACGCTCTTCCTTCTCTGTTTTACAATCTTGGAGATCCTCCAGGGCCAGAGACGGCTGCGCAGTCCCATTCAGCTAAAGACCGCCGATGTCAATTGGGTGGCTTCAAGAGACATAGCAGCACTCAAAACACTTACGATGGATTGCTTTACATAACCCAGAGGGCCAGTGAGGACCTCGTGCCCTAGTTTACGACTCAATTTTGCCAATCGCTTGAACTCTGTTCCCGGCAGCCAATCGGGCAAAAACCTGACTACATGCAAATGTCCGTGGTCAATGAACGACCACCAAAGGCCCCGGACTGTACGTGCGTTGGAGTGACTCACGCAATGGGAAATCATTGACCAGTAACGTTCCTGGTAACGCTGTATCTTGTAACATGCGGACAAATTCCCTCCCAGTTTCAGCGAGCTCGTCATTGCTGTCCTTTACTTCGTATCCATAGAAAATTGACATGGATATGGCACCCTGTAGACTGGATATCGCCGTATGCGGATCAGATATACAGCAATGACAATGCCTGGCACGTACTGTTCCATGTGTTCTTGCAGGTCATCCGGTTGTGAGAGTAGATGGCGTAAGAAACCGTGCATCTTCTCTTTCATCACGGCGCGGTACTGGGTTATGTTGTTCGGGCGAAGACTGCGCTCCAGTAAGCGCCGTCCAGTGCGCCATTGATCGTTGGATCGAGCTATCGGGAGGAACCAATCCCATTTCGCCCTGACACGCGATGCGAGTCAAGTGACACTAAAATGACTCGAATAATGCTCACATCTCATAGAAGGTCATAGTCGGACGGTCAGAATAAATTGCACCTCTCTTCTCCAAGAGATCCCTGGCGGCCTTGGAAGATTGCAGGATGACGATGACCTGTCCGAAGACTTCGACGGAAACAATCTCTCCTACAAGTATCTTCAGCTTGTGGAGACAAAATGAACAACAGAGAACACACCGTAAGTCTTACCCCACTCTTCGTACGTGAGCCAAGACGACTTTTTGGGTACATCGAGTAGATTGCCGATAAGCGGCAGCCCCTTCGGGCCCGGAGGACGTGGTAGACCACTGCGCTTATATCGGGTGAAGATGAGACTGATGACAAGGCTGAGGGCAACCACTGGCACGACGAGAGTTGGGTCGATCATGGCCGTTACAGAATGGGTGTGCACCTTGGTGTGCACGGGCCCGTTTCGAGCTTACATCTTTATAGCGCCGCACAATACAAAACACGAGGTAACATCCACTTCGCGATGTCGTTAGAGCGGCGTCGTGCGAATATTTGAACCTCCTAGAATGACTCTCGTCACCAATGTCAGAGCTTCGGCGCAGGGGAAAGCCCGTATCGGTATTTGGGGCCGTCATACGACCGCATCGCTGAGGTCCCAGGTACCCCATTCGATTTGGGGGTATCGGCATAGAAGTATACGGCGAGCGGTATTGGGAAGGTCGTCGGCGTCGAGAGAGCAATTTGTGGTATCCTGGACGCACAATTGTCAGTTTGACTCGGGCGAACTTTGACTTTACGTGCCTTCTCCAACGAAAGTGGGTCATGTGTGCGCCCATGTGCCCCATGCGCCTCTGCTGTGTAAGGCTTTGATTGAACGCTCAGCATCCTGTGTCCTACTTTTGTCGTTTTGGGCTTGGTCAAGGTTACAGGCCTCCGTTTGGCCTTCCTGGTCGCTCCGCAAGATACGGTGAATCCGGGCCGGCCGGCGGTTACAGTGCAACTTGAACGACGCAGCTGCTGCCACCGTCGTGCACTGCCGCTGGCCACCAACTTTCCGACGTCTTTCAAGTTCCTACAGGCAGCATGGACTTCTCACAAGCCATAACAGTTGACCTAGCCAAACCCGCACTCGTGCCCCCGCGTCACTATCTCATCTGTGTGACAACCAAAACTTATGTGCCCGTTAGAGCCGTCGCTATCGAGTATCCTCGACGCAGAATGGACCATCTCTTCAACTCGCCCAGGCTCCGGATGCGCGCGCACACAATATGCATCAGAATATATCGTTCATACGTCGGATAACTTCCAAGGTCAAGCCGATCAGCCACCCATCATCCCTATCTTCCCTCGCCGAAACTTATCCCCATCCTCACGTATTCAGATACTCTTCTGCCCACGTATCTGCGCCTTAGCCTCCTCGCGTTGGTTCCCGCGTGCCCCGAAGTCAGACAGCGACACGACATCGCGGGACGCGTCCACGTGGACGGCGGCCACACTAGAATTGTCTATCCCATTGAAGCGCCGGATTTGCACGTTCGACTCTGACGTGTGGCTTGCTCGGACAAAGCTGAGGTTTGGGCGGGTAGTGTCCGCGCTGGATGAAGTTGTTGCCGGGGAACGGGGTTGAGGGATTGGGTAGGAGTGGACAGGCGTGGTGGAGAGGGAACGGTTGCAGAGACCAGCTGTATCAGCACACACCCGCATCTGGGACATGCGAGAGCATGCCGCACCTGAACTGCATCAAGTCCCCGTAGTCCGCGAGTCCTCGGTACATCCTCGTCGCTCCGATCGCCAGCATGAGCACTGCACGGACGCCTCAGCCCCATCACATCTCCATGTATGTTTGACATGCAAGCTACTCACGTTCGACCGGCTGGAACATCTGCAATGCGCACAACACCCACTATCGTCAACAGGTGTCCAGCCAGTACAGGCGGGGATGACTGAACAGGTTCCAAGGATCTGGGATGGACGGTGGAAGTCAGCAAACAGCTGGAAGGACGGAAGGAGCGTGGAGCCCACCGTTGAGGTTGAAAGAGACGAAGATGACGGTGGGAATCTCCCCGACGGCCGCGAGCACGAGCCATGCGATACCCTGCATGCATACAGTCAATATTGCGCCTCGCTGCACGACAAGTGACAAGTCAAGGCAAGGTCGCACTCCATCATGCATTCTCACCGGTGCATCGCCGGCGCACGCCTAAGCCTCCATCCTGCCCGTGATCACACTTAGCTTCACACGTCATGTCAATGCTCAGACAAGGACAGCGCAGGCAACATGCCACGCATGGCGGAACCGAAGCATGACGCCGGAGTGCATCTCTGCTGCACAAAACGCGACCCCGTCATTCGCGCGCGGGAGTCCCATCCGAGTTTCCCCTACTCGCGCACGTTGCCCGTCCATCCACTTTCCATGGGACGTACTACACACTTGACGCAACGACGCTCGACGCACCTGATGGAAAAGCAGCTTCCAAAGGTCGAACACCCTCGCTTCCCTGCAACGACGGATGCCTGCGAGCATAAAGACTAGAAGAACTAAGTCGGACACGAGGATCCCAATAGCGTTTGTCAGTAAGCGGTGAGTGTTTGTGTTGAGGCAGGCGCCAGAGGTCGGGTCGTGATGCGAACGGCCCTAGCATGCGAGAATGCGGGTCAGCGCCGGTCTTACAGAGGTGACCCCGCGAAACTGGACATACGATGGCGATGCTGCGGATGTTGAGGGCGATGCTGGCGAGCCACGCGGCTGCGCAAAACCCAGTGACGGGGACATTGCGCTCCCAGATTGCGTAGATGCGGAGGAGAAGGATGAACGAGGCACTTGCGAGGCTGATATATGCAAAGGTGTAGAACGTTGTGTCCCAGGCCCGGCAGTTGATGGATCCAGTGCTGTCGAGGCCGGCAAAGAGGACGGCCCAGGCGACGAGTGCGGATAGGCGGCAGAGAGTGTACACGCAGACGGTCCAGCGGTATGGCCGCTTTCCGGTGAGGACGCTCCACTCATAATCGAGCGAAGTCACATACTCCCATCTATAACACAGGCATACGCATATCAGCTCCTTGCTTGAAGAGAGGAAGGCACGACGGCGCACATGTAGACGCCGCCGAGGACATGATCCAGCTTGACCACCACAACTGCCCATTCGTTGTCAGGATTTATACCGAGAGTAGGAGGGGGATATAGTCGTACGGTAGTCCTTGGCGATGAGGGCAGGGAAGTGCCAGTTGACCATCGCGGCGCAGAGAAACCCGAGGAGCCTGCGAAACCAGGGATGCGAGTAGCTGCGGATGGAGTTTAAGAGGCGGAGGACAGTGAGTGATCACGGTTGGCGCTGCGGCTACGGTCTTCCTCATAATCTGCAAGCTTGAGTGTCGATACCCGTGAGACGTGGGATGCACGTCCGAAGAGCGCCTCGGCGCTGGAATGCGTGCATGTGCTGATCTCTGTGGGTTGGCGCTCTTTGGAATGAACACCACTAATATCCTCCTGGTGCATCAACATCAAACTCACAGCTCGTTCAAAGCGCACCATATCGTCGCGCTCAGACCCTTCAACATGTCAGTTCATCGTCTGCGTACAACTGGACATGTACTCATCACAACCTAGGTCACCACGTGGGACACGTCGTAGGACCTACCCCGACATGACTCAGTGAGACACATGCAGCATTGCAACATATTGCTCTCTTCCGCGATCCGGCCATGGAATCTCTCGCTCTTGGATCTCGGGGGCGCTCCTGTCTTTGTTGCGGCCGTCGGATGTGTCTACTGCCGTCAGCGCTCACAGCTGGTCCCGCGGATTCGCCATCCTTCCCATCGCGCTCTAGACCTCTAAAAGGTGGGCCCGAAGCTCAGGGCCGAGCTTTTTCCTGATCCTACAGCCTGCAGACGCGCCTTCATCCTCATTCCAAGGATCAGTGCGCTTCGTGGCGCTCCCGCCACTAGGCATATTAGCTTCTTTGGAGGACTCAGTCGCCGACTAGATCGGGTCCAAGACACTTCTCACCGCTTTGCATCTCTCGTCGTCAGCGAACCAAAGGAATCTACACATCGTGATGACTGTCGTCGCACTCCGGCCTCTCGATGGTAGATAACCTAAAAGTAGGGATGCGACGAAAATATATATGACGACTTACGTTCTCTAATCCGCCGAGTACGTAGCTCTGATGTGTTGGTCACGCTAGTGACCTGACTTGACTAGGTCTAGCTACACTGAAGTCACGGTGTTCAACGTTTGACACTCGCATAGCTTGACGAGAGGTCTGATACGATAACTTCTGTATGGTCGGTTCTGGGGACGAGAGTGTTCATATTGGTACCGGGCGTGAAGGTAGTATAGATTTCTCTGACCGTCTTTTGAGAAGGACTATATGGACGGCTTTGGAGAAGCGCTGAGTATAGACAAACGCAAGTAGGCATAGGGGAACCCGAGGAATCAAAATTATTAGGACGTGTCCCATTTTATGGGGATGTCATAAGTGTAACAGCTTTCGGCGTTCCAGCCCCGTCACCCCCCGTGGCCCCCGTCCAAAGACGTCTACGTAGCGCCGGCATCGAACGCGACTTGAGCGCGGGTTTGTGTGGATCGGCCGAACGAGCGCAGAGAACTAAAGTGTTGGTATAAGACAAGCTTCAGTCTGAGGCAACAGGCGTTGGCATGCAACCAGCGTCGGCCCTGTCTTCGTGTTCGTCACTGACGTGTGCGGACTCCCGCAAGTTGCGATGATGACAGTTACATATGCTTGGATATGAAGCGAAATTAGTTTACAGACAACCTGCTATTTGGATATTTCGTCAAGTCGATTAGCGTCGACCATTAAGCTCCAGTTGCGTTAATCAATTCGACCGCTGCCTGGTTGCGAGGACGAATTGAGCATACGAAGGGATCCGGTTGGCTAGAGCAGCGACGTGAGTGGTGCTTCCAGTAAGCAACATTGGCGAGTCATTCACCTCACTACATGGCCCGACCATGTACCTGGGATGGGGATATCTTTACCCTGCGCGTCCTTGGCCCTGCCGACGGTGAATGTCGACAAAACATAGGCTGCGGATACAAAGAACTCTGTATCGACGAGATGTCGACCTGGGCAGATCCTGAGCGTACCCGAGAGTGTGAGTGACGATCCTTGCAAGCAATCTTCTCTGATTATGCAGCTGCGTACCTCTTGCCGTACCCAAACACAGGGGACAATCCCGGATCGTCTACGAAGCGCCCCTCGGGCGACAAAAATCGCTCAGGTTTAAACATATCGGGATCAGAGTAGGACACGGAATCGCGGAGGATAGACCTGAACAACTGAGTCCTCAGCTTCAGATTTTCAGAAGGTGAAAGATATGTGCACACACCATGTGTTACCGATCACGAGCGACCCTACAAAGACGACGACGATGACGCGCGGAAGAAGGGAAGCAACCTAGGCAGCGTACCTTTCGGTATGAAATATCCGTTGTATACGTCGTCTTCCGTTGTTGCGTGTGGAAGAGCTGCGGACAGTATAGGTGCTCAGCGCTCAGTGCTGAGCGAGACCATCTTCAAATAATCCCGCGTACCGATGGGGGCAATTGTCTGCCATCGCAACACCTCCTTGCACAACGCGTCAATATAAGGCAGGGAACCGCGGTCCTCAAATTCAGGAAACCTGGTTCCTCCGGTCACAGCGTCAAGCTCGGCTTGAGCCTTCTCTTGCACGGAGGGAAACAATACCAATACCAAGAAGAACGTCATCATCATGGCGCCTGTCTGCGTTCATCTTGCTGGTCAACCAAAATCCGACAAGAAAAGCCTCAGTGCTCACAGCGTCGGCGCCAGCTATGAAGAGTTTCAGGTGAGCGAAACAACCACCGGAGTCAACCGAAGTAGCAGACCTGCGTGAAGAGACCCCAAAGTTGTCTCTAACTCCCGTTCATCTTTCTCTGATTTACATTCTTGAAGATCATGCAGAGCCAAGGATGGTCGAGCAGTCCCGTTTATCTACATACCCGCCGACATTGTTTGTTAGACTACAGTTGAATGGTTGGAAGTACTCACCATGGCTTCCTTCACGTAGTTGAGTGGGCCGGTCATAACCTCATGTCCGAGTTTGTGACTTAGTTTCGCCAGTTGCTTGAATTCTGTCCCTGGAAACCAGTCGGGTAAAAATCTCACTGTTGAACACGCAGGATCAGTTCCGAGGGACTCCGGACAATTGATACCCTAGAGGTGCTCACAAAATGGAAAGTCGTTGACCCATAAAGTCCCTGGCAGTGCCGTGTTGTTGAACATACGGATGAATTTTTGTCCAGATTCGGCGAGCTCATCAGCGCCGTCCTTTACATCGTATCCATAAAAGAGCGACATGGATATGGTAGCCTGTAGACTGAGTCTCACCGCAGATCAGTCAAGTGGGCTAGGAACAAGTCAATGCGCACGGACTGTTCCACGTGTTCCTTGAAGTCATCGGGTCGCGAGAGCAGGCGCTGTAAGAAAGCATGCACCTTCGCTTGAACCACGGCACGATATTGGACGATATTGCTCGGCCGAAGACTGCGCTCCAACAAGCGCCTTCCAGTGCGCCATTGGTCGTTGGGGCGAGCGATAGGCAAGAACCACTCCCATCGCGCCCTGAAACTTGATAAGCAGCCTGCATCACGAGGTATGTAGACCCAAGCTGACACTGACATGTCACAAAAAGTCAAGGTCGGGCGATCAGAGTATATGGCGCCTTTCTTCTCGAGTAAGTCTCGGGCAGCCTTAGCCGACTGCAGGATGACGATCACTTGTCCGAAGACTTCTACGGACACGATCTCTCCTGCGGGTGCGTTCAGCTTGAGAGAATGCGTTTGACTAGCAGGGAACACACCGTAAGTCTTGCCCCACTGTTCATATGTGAGCCAGGACATAGGCTCCTTGGGTACGTCGAGTAAATTTCCGATAAGAGGCAGCCCTCTCGGGCCTGGGGGTCGTGGTAGGCCATTGTGCTTGCGCCTGGTGAAGAAGAGACCGAAGCTAACGAGGACGATCACTAGCACGGAGAGGTCGGGAAGCGACAAGACGGTCAGGTCGAACATCGTCAGGATAGATGGGAACCTAACGTACCCAACGTTCATCTGTGGATCCTATCCTTATAGCCACAGCAAATGCGTTCACACGATACGGAATACGTCCCGCACCCTCCAGAGCGGCAGTCGGCAGTAGTTACTTCGCAAAATCTCCACATAGTAGAAGCCCTGCATTTAGATTGGAGACTGTCATAAGACCTTGCTGCCGGGTTCCAGACTACTGGATTCAGATTCCAAGTATCGGCACAATGGGTAGGAGGTCAATAGAGTGAAGTATCTGTTGTCAGCGGCTCGGACGAGTCGTAGAAAGTCCTACATTGGCAGAAAGAGCTGGTGGATTCCGGCGCTTGGCGGGGTAACATTCTCACGGTGCGTCCACACCATCCAATGTTCGTCGGAACATGGAGATAACATTTTCCAATACAGGCAAGTCCTAGAAATGTGTTTTAGGCCTTTCGACCTTCACATCGTCCACAAACACGTCAACCTTCTCATCATAAAACGCAACATAACCCTTCACATCGGCGCACTCCAAGGTCGGGTTCCGATACCACCATACAATGCCCTCCTTCTTACCCGACGGGACATTCACGTCATAATACGCTGCGACACCCTGCATTATAGAAAGGATCGGCATTACTCTAGGTGAACGAAGGCTCGATGGGAGATAGCGCACCTTGTATGGACACGCGGACGTCAGATCCGCGTGCTCCAGTAAATCGAGACGCACGTCCGTCTTCGGAATGTACGTTCGCACGGGCAGGCCTGTCTCGTACAGTAGCCGCGGCTTTTGAGTGTCGGCGAGCACAATCCCTTCGACCTCGACGCGGACGTGGCGCGCGGACTGGATGACATCGACGCGCTGCGTAAAAAGTAACGAGTTACATGACGTGCAATGATCTTAAAGTGGAGGCAACGCACCTTGTATGGGTCTTTCGGATGCACAAATATCTCCTCTTCCTCCTCAAACCACGCATCCGCCTTGTCGAACTCGATCTTTACGAGATCTGCCAGTGGGCCGGAGTGATATACGACGGCGGCTTCCGTTGCACGGCGTGCCCCCATGACAAGATCAAAGATTTCTGAAGATGAATCGGCTGCAGTTGCGGTGGTAGAGGGCTTCAGCCGTGTCATCGTAACATCGGATTTGTGAAAGTAATATTGCGGGTAGTAAACATGTTCCCAGCTGCCGTGTTGCGATGTCAACATCATGCCCGAGATGAGTTTTGGAATGCTCACTTACACTAGGAGCGCGTTGGTTGTGTCAACAACAATGTCTCCGCCGAATAGAACACGAATACGTTTGGGGGAGGGCTCGTTGTACCCCTCAAAGGGAAAGGGGATCTTGCTCATGATTAGGGGCTGTGAGTGAGAAGCTGGAACACGACGATAGACAGGTACTTATACCGCTCCGGACGAGCGCTCGGGTAAGGCACTGTGACGCAAATGGTTCTGAATGATTCCACATCATTGCAAACTCGCAGCGAATTCGTCACGGCGATGTTGCGGCGATGCGCGCGCAGCATGGGCGTGGGATCTGCAGAACGGCTCACGGGATCGCGAAGCGTTGTTCAAGGCTTCGCACAGGCTTCCAGCGGAGGCGGCAATTGCGACGAGAAAGCTTCGTGTGGGCAGAGACGGGCAGCCCTATTGGACACGCGCAAGTCGCAGTATGCATGACGCACACCAAAAGTGGGGCAAATATCGCATTATGACCAGGTCAACAGCGTCAACAGCGTGCCATCATTGTCTCCATGCCGTAGGCCTACGCGGCGTTCTCCATCATTGCATAGTCACAATTTACACTGCGCCGCACGCGGTTCCTGTTTCAAAGCCCCCCATATCGTGGCAGCGAGACGTTGAGGATCCTCTTGCCCGGCCTGTTGCATACGAGAAGTTAGCGAGGTATCTTTATTCGGAGTGCTTGAATGGGTGCTCACGAAATGGCCCGCATTTTCCAATATCGTGATCGTTGCTAGAGGCTTTTCCTTGCACACGTCGAACACCGATTGTTGCATACTGTCCGAACTGCGTCAGAAATTAGCATTGTCGACGCAGATTAGAAAAACGGACACCCACAGGACATCTGCGGCGGTGCCGTATATGCAGTGCACAGGGATCACTGCGCAGAGTTCATTCAGGCGCTCGAGGCCGTCAACAGTGTCTGGAAAGCGTGAATATCCGAAGGCCTCCTGGACGCGGGTGCACGATAACGTCACGCCATCACTGCGATCGGGGTACGTGGCTGTTGGAAGGTCGCGTAGAGCGGACTCCTACGACATATGAGGTGTGAATACGTACGAGTTAAGCGTAGTGAGCTCATCACTCACAGCAAAGAGTTCAAGAATTCGCGGATGCCAACGCTTCCACGGCTGGCGCCTGCTCAGCCATTCACACGCTGCAGCGCGCGAGGGCCATATATCCTTTCGGGTCTTCGTGGCTTGCATGATAGCGGCCAGGCGCGGCGGTTCCGTAGCTATCGCAGCGTATACGGAGCGATTCATCATCACTGGCTCAATAAGGATCATAGACGTGTATGGCAGGTTATGCAGCGGATACCCGACAGTCGATAGCGCACTTCGCAGACCCTTCAGGCGCTGAAAGTTACGGGACAGAAGACAGAGAACGTACGCAACGGTTCCTCCCCCAGAATGGCCAACAATGCAGATGTTCTTTGCAGATATGAGACCAGATCGGAGTAGAGTCTGCATCATCTCAGCACTGGGGCCGCCGGCTACGAATCAGGTGAGCAATGTGACAGGGTCTGAAGAAATTTGTGCTACGCACTGAAGATATCCGGGCGCTCGAGGAGGACCTGCTCGTTCAGAATGCCGGCCCGGCCGTGAGTAGCGAGATCGATGGCCCAGGCCTCGACTAGAGTCGAAGTATCGGAGGCTGCAGCTGCTTGCATCGCAAATAGATGCTCTACGACCGGTATCCACGTCTCTTTATCTGAGCATGGACACTGAGTGGGCAAGACAGGTAATGAGAATCGATTGTACTCACGAAGGCTGACCCCATGGACCAACACCAGAGCGAGCGACTCGCGTCGCCCAGTGGCGAAGACACCCGCGCTCGGCCGATAACGCTGGAGTGGATACAAGAGCTCCCGATCTTGACATTGTCCGGTGAGGACGTAGTCTGTAATGTCGAGCATAGGGACAAGGTGAGTAAGTCGAACAATGGAAAGGAAGCGGAGTGGGCGGTGGGGGACAGTGGTAACTCAAAGCGGTGTGATATATGAGCTCGCCTAGTTCTTATATTTATTGAGCGGCTCTCCTGACAAGAAATGGACACAAATCCGTGTGCTTCTCAGGATGAGCGGCTAGATGGTCCCCTGCTAAGCGGACAGAAATTGTCACAGGGAAGCGTGCGCACCTCGAAATTCTGACAGGCGGCCAACAGACAGCGTCAGAGATGCGGGCGACCGCCCGCGTCACCCAGCGAGCATGCTCCAAACAGCCTTTGAAGCGACAGAAGGTCGGGAACAAGTCGATCTTGAGCGAGGCTTTTAGGCGTCATGACGATACAGCGTGCCACGCGTACGAGCTGCAATATGGCTGGTCGAATCGATTGAGCAGCCTAAACGACGTTCAATCGCGTTTCTGTCAAGATATTGTTGACTGTGAATGATAGCGGTCTGTTTCATGGACATCATCGTCTGGAATCTGGATCACGCCTGGAGGAGACGGGGACGGACATTGGGGGGCCGGGGTATTGCAAGGCCTGATGCAGGCACCCGGCAGGCCCCGGCCACGTCCGTCGTCGACCGACAACGACGACAAGCAACATCTGGACGACGTCGATACACGCGCTATCAACTGCGTACCGCACACACCGGAAGTACTGAATAGACAAGCTAGACGTTGATGTGAGGCAGCTTATGCGCATCACACCTCGCTGTCCCACTGGCTAACTGCGCACTCAGGGTACCGTCGATCGAGACGGTACAAAGTTCACCGAATATTGACTAGGCTTTGCGAGCAAGGCTAATGAGTGGCTAATGCCATCCGGCGGCGTTTCTATGAGAAAGGACTTGGGAAATTGCGTATTATATGTACCACCCCCCAACGCATTCAGTCAAGTACTCTCTTAGCGCAACGACACGCGAGTTTTTTACGCTTTATCGGTATTTTTTTCTATCCTGACCCAGTCTTAAACTTTTCTAGTGGATGATAGCTTGCAGTTGTGTGTCCGCTCAGCAGGGTTCGACGAGCAGTGCGCCGTGTACTCCAAGAAGATCAGCAAGAATCTATTATCCGACGACAGCGATGCGGACTACTCCCACCACAGCATTCTCTGGGAAACGGACTCCTCTTCGTCCAGTGTTTCTTCAGTCGACTCTTCTCCCTACGATGTATCTAAGCTCGAGGCCCACCTTTATTGTTTCGGTATCCGGGGCTCCAGACGCTGGGGTCCCAAGTTGATCTTCCGGACGTCCAAGGATGTCTTCACACCTCCCTCGGGGCCAGAACAAGATCCTCGTCTCATGCGGTTTCTGCCAGTCTACGAGCACCACAAACTTGGCCTATTTTGAATTTTGAAGACGAAGACGACTAGGTCTCTTTCTTCCTTCTGACCCATCTTCTCGTACTTACTACCGACAAACATGTCAAGGCTCTGGCGAAACGTCTCGCATCATTTGTTTCTACAACTGCCTTTCCCCACGCTCCTTTTCATTCTGCGACACTCGTCCTCGTTTCTTGGCACTCCGACATCTATTAGCCGTGGGTTTTAGCATTTGGACCTCCAACACAGTTCATGCCAGTCTCTACTCGTCTACGTCCTCGAAACTCCACGAATGTACGCACCAAGGACCCCCGTCTGCCATGTTCGAGTTGCGAAATACCGAGTGTTGGAGGCGGCATCTCGCGGGCCAAACGTCCGGCTCCCTCCCGGGCCGACTGTCTGCGCGACTTCGCGTCACTGTCAGGACAGCTTGAACCTCCCCGTCGACACCCTTGCACTATTTGAATCGCGCTCACGGCCTGCCCATGTGATTCCTCGTTCTTTCATTCCGTACCATGCAGCATAATATCGATTCACATGACACTCCACACCTGGTCTATAAGTCAGATCGTCTGAACTCGCCCAAGGAGCTCGTAAGCCCGACATAGGGTGTATCTTTCTATTCTGAGTCGCCACACAATCGTCCCAACATACGGAAAAGGCTTCTATATGTAATGCGAATGGGCGCATATCTAGAAGGACGCCGCCCCATGCTCAGCGTGTCGGTATATATCACCGGAAACGGATCCTAACGCTCTCCGTTCGGTTATTTGATGGCGAGTCGCCTTCGTCAGAATCTCGTCAGTGGCCGCCAAGAGTCGTGTTAACGCTCTATAAAGGTCAACTCATCAAAACTCCACTGCTTCATCCCACTGTCATCAATAATCGCCCGCCTGCCCATGTCGGTCTTCACTGCACTGGGTCTTCTCTCCTGCACCGTCGCTCTGTGGGCCGTCACAACCTCGATCGTGAAACGACTTAGCAGACAGCTCCCTTTGCCGCCAGGTCCGAAGCCACTGCCTATTATCGGAAACCTCTTGGACGTCCCGACCAAGGCGCCATGGGCTACCTATGCGAAGTGGGCAGAACAATATGGTGCGTCCCCTGGACTCCTTCCCTGTGCTTTATTATATGACCTCTCTTAACTGTGTGCAGGAGATGTTATGTCGATGACAGTGCTCGGCAAGGTCATGGTCATTTTGAACTCGTCCACCGCCGTTCGGGATCTCCTCGACAAGCGTGGATCCATCTATTCTGACCGCCCAGTTGTCCCGTTCACCGAGTTGTACGTTCTGTATCTCCACAGTACACGGCGCTTGCATGAGTTGACATGTGACAACAGGTCGGGTGTTGCACACTGGGACCTCTCGATCATCCGCTATGGTGAAGGCTGGCGTATTCGACGTCGGCTCATGGAGCATAGTTTCCGTCCGGCGTCTATAGTACAGTACCGCCAGATGCAGAAGAGCAAGGTACATGAAACGTTGAGGCGTCTCCTGCGCAATCCATTGGATTTCGACTCTCATATCAAGCAGTTGAGTTACCCCCAAGTTTGAGTCTCCTCAGAGGCATTTACTCACGATGCACAGTTACACAGGCTCGATCGTCATGTCGATTGTGTATGGGTATGACGTCAAAGATCACAACGACCGGTTCATACAGATCGCGGACGCGTCGAATCGGATAGGAGCCGAGGCGAATACGCCTGGTGCCTTCCTTGTCAACGACCTCCCATTTTGTGCGTACTTTGTCGATCGAAATTTGATATCTCTCGATAAACTTGCCCATGTGCAGTGCGCTATCTACCCGGCTGGTTACCAGGAATGCGGTTCAAGGCAGTCGCGCAACAGTCGAAAAATATAGCTCGAGAGATGATCGAGAATCCATTCGATTTTGTCAAGGAGAACATGGTCTGTTCAATCGACTGCTACAATATCATATGCTGATTTTTCCGCAGAGAAACGGGACGAGTCGTCAATGCTTCGTCCGCGAGAACTTAAATAAATCAGAAAAGTCAGACGAGACGGCCATCGCGCACGTCGCTGCTGCAATTTACGGCGGTGAGTCTAGGGCTTCCAGTGGCATGCATTCATCTGACTGCTTGTCCGACGCAGCCGGCGTCCACACAGTGCGTCGGCCGGTTGTATCGACCTACCATATGATACTGACCAATTCGTGTAGACGGGATCCACGATTCGGACTTTCCTCTTAGCTATGGCGCTCAATCCTGACGTTCAGCAGAAAGCCCAAGCGGAGCTTGATGAAGTACTTGGATCGGCCGCACTCCCTGATTTCAGTGATCGCCCGCGCCTTCCATACATCGAGGCCATCTGCAAGGAAGTGATAAGGTGGAGAACGATCGTCCCCCTAGGTTCGTGATATCGCGCTGTTGCCTGATGGCCCGTGATAGCCAGTTACACGACAGGTGTCCCACATGCGACGATGGAGTCTGATGTCTACGGAGGACATCTCATACCTAAAGGTGCGTAGCATGCCGTTGTTCCGTCAGGCGCTGAGGCTTACCTTCTACGTCCAGGCAGCGTTATCTTTGCTAATGCATGGTTCGTCGACCTTTGGCATTCTTACTACGAACCTAAGTAAATTAAAGTGTTATCCGCTTGTTCCTAGGTCTATTTTACATGACCCAGCCGTTTACCCCAATCCGGATACATTTAACCCCGGTCGCTTCCTAGAAGCAGGCGGCCGAGTCTTAGATGACTCCACCCTTTCTTCGATGTTTGGTTTTGGGAGGCGGTAAGGACGATCCTCTACCTTTTCGAGGTCTCCGCACCTCAGCAAGGCTGATATGTACTTGCAGGATTTGTCCTGGCCGTCATCTCGCCGATGCCAGCATCTGGATTTTTGTTGTGTCGTTCCTGTCTGTTTTCAACGTATCCGATGCTCGGGACGTACATGGAAACAAGGCGCGCCACGATCATCCGTACGCGGATTTTCTTGTCAGGTGCGTGCCGTCTGAAAACCTGCACCCTTGTCTTCTGAGCACAATTTACAGCGATGCGGCGCCGTTCACATGCTATATCTCTGTGAGAGACGAGAGGAGTGAGGGTCTGATCGTCTCGTCCGCGATAGCGGAGGTCGATTGACCGAATGTACGTTGGTTTACCATCCGATAAGCTCGACGTGATCGTGTAGGACGGTGGTCGCGTCCGCGTAGGCTTTTTAAACTCGTCTCGAAATAAAGACAAGAGTTGTCGTTTTCCTGCGTTCAAACAAAAAGTTCTTCGCGGCGCGCGGGGTTTGCTTAGCGCTTAGCCCCGGACGCTACTGGCAAGTATGGAGGCGGCACCGCCGGCATCGTCGGCGGCCAACGGCGGTGCCCGGACCGGCCATCCGAAAGTGCTGCAACCGGACTTCACCGTTGCAACTTCAGTTGTTCGACCGTTGTCCATTAATGTCGACGTCTTCAGACTCTTGCTGTCCCAGGCGCGTCCTGGACGTCTTCCCTCGTTGCGCTGCTTCACCCGTGCCATCCTACACGATTCTGTGCGAGACAAAGTGCCGTTGGTGGTCGCAACACGTCAGCGTTGCGCAACAAGCTCACAGTAGGTTTTCGATTGGAAGTCGTCGGCATCGAATCACAGTTATATGAAGGCTTCCGGAGTGATGAGCGGGTATCACGGATGGACGTCACTCATGCGCGACGTGAAGGGGGCATGTGGACCGGAAACGGATGTTGATACTCTTCATTCTATTTCGGTGAGGCATGAGATCCTCATCAGGGCCGCCAAGTGCCATACGGCGACATCCTATAAAGCAGGGCTCATGAACAGCACGGGCCCCCGCACTGTTCCTCAAAGGGACCATAGCGGTGTACTATCCTATCCTAAGCCTATCCATACATCCATTCCGCGGTGATCCAAAGCCTCGTTTTCCATGTCGGTACTCTCTGCGCTTGGTCTTGTTGTCTGCACCACTTTTCTGTTGGTCGCCACGACCTCGATTGTGAAGTGGTGCAGCAGAAAACCCTCCTTACCGCCAGGTCCGAAGCCCCTACCTGTCATTGGTAACCTCTTCAACGTTCCAACGAAGGCACCGTGGGCAATTTATGCAAATTGGGCCGAGCAATATGGTGGGTCTCTCACGTCCTCGATCGCCTTATCTGTTCACCGATCTTTTTGAAATGTGCTTAGGAGAAATCATGTCCATGACAGTCCTGGGCAAGGTCATCATTGTCTTGAATTCGTCCAAAGCAGTTCGAGAACTTCTCGACAAGCGCGGACCTGTCTACTCCGACCGCCCAGTTGTTCCGTTCACCGAAATGTATGTACTGTGTCTTCGGGTCATGGCATGTTTGACAGGGCCCAGGTCGGGTGTTGCGCATTGGGACCTTTCAATTATGCGCTATGGTGAAAACTGGCGTATTCGACGGCGTCTCATGGAACACAGTTTCCGCCCTGCTCCCATACTCCAGTACCGCCCACTGCAGATGAGAAAAGCATACGAAGCTCTGAGACGGCTCCTCCGTGATCCTTCCAGCTTCGACGCTCACGTCAAGCAGTTGAGTGAACAACATATTTGCGCCAATCTCTCGCTGATGACCCACAGCTTTTCAGGCTCGATAATCATGTTAATTGTTTACGGATATGACGTCCAGGATAAGAACGACCGCTACGTGGATATGGCAGAAACAGCTAATCGGATAGGAAGCGAGGCGAACACACCTGGTGCTTTTCTTGTCAACGACTTCCCATTCTGTGCGTACATCATTAGTCAAGAAGCCAGAATCTCTCAATGAACTTTTCATTTATCAGTGCGTCATCTTCCCGGCTGGTTGCCAGGAATGCGGTTCAAGGCAATCGTACAAGAGGCGAAAGGTGTGGCCCGAGAGATGATCAAGAGTCCCTTCAGTTTCGTCAAAGAGAACATAGTCCGTCTGTTCTGTTGCTTGAAGTTCACACACTTACTGTTTCGCAGCGAAAGGGAACGAATCGCCCGTGCTTTGTCGTCGAGAACCTGAAGAAACTAGACGACGAGTCCAATGAGATAGCCATCGCGCACGTCGCTGCTGCGACCTACGGCGGTGAGTCTCGGCTCCTGGCGACGAATCATCTCTCCTGACTTTATATTCGACGTAGCTGGTGCACACACAGTGCGTTGACCTCGCGCCAGTATCGAAATGCTGTGGGATCCTGACCGGTTTACCTAGACGGCGTCCATACTGCGGACGTTTCTCCTAGCCTTGGCGCTCAATCCCGACGTACAGCAGAAAGCTCAAGCCGAGCTCGATCAAGTCCTAGGATCGGCCAGGCTCCCCGATTACGAGGATCGCCGGCGCCTCCCGTACATCGAGGCCATCTGCAAGGAATTGTTGAGGTGGAGATTGGTTCTACCCCTGGGTCCGTCATGCCTTACTGCCGCTTGATGGCTCGTGATCCTCAATTCCGCCTGATCATGCTCCAGGCGTTCCGCGTGCGACGATGGAGTCCGACGTCTATGAAGGGTACCTTATACCTAAAGGTGGGTACCATGCCGTTGTTCCATCAAATCACAAGACCTATTTTTTCTGCTTCTAGGGAGTATCGTGTTCGCCAATGCGTGGTTCGTCGTCCAGTGACAATCTTTTGTGCGAACTCAAACCGTATTCTTATCTTGCCGCTCCTAGGTCTATTTTACATGACCCATCCGTCTACACCAATCCAGACGCCTTCAATCCTGATCGCTTCCTCCACCCCGACGGCCAAGCCGCGGACGACCCCGCCCTTGTATCAGCCTTTGGTTTCGGGAGGCGGTAGGAGCAATTCCCGGAATCCTGGTATTTCCGACGGGCTGACATATAGTTGCAGGAGATGTCCCGGGCGCCACCTCGCCGAAGCGAGCATCTGGATTTTTGTCGCGTCGTTCCTGTTTGTCTTCAACGTGTCTGGAGCTCGTGACAAAGATGGAAACAACGTAGGCCACGACCATCCGTACGCGGATTCGATAGTCAGGTGCGTGTCGTCTTGACGGTCTCGTCTCAGCCTTGTAATCTGAGCACGAGTACAGCGATGCCGCGCCTTTCACGTGCACCATTTCTACGAGAGATAAGAAGAAGGAGGACCTGATTGTCTCGTCCGAAATTGCGGAAGCTGACTGACCCCTCGTACTGCTGTGTTACAGGAGGTTTCTTTCTACCTGCGCCGCAAGCGCCACCGAAACACCAGATAATATCGGCGCCTAAACTGCTGCCCAGATATCCTCACTGGCAGTGTTCTTTCGAGCTTGATCAAATTTTACATAACAATGTCTTCCGTGAGCTTCAATTTTCAGATATGTCTATCCGTGTCACTCGACCAAGCCTCGCCTTGAGGGTCGTCTCGAGGGCCGTCTTGAAGAGGTTCACTCGCCGCCATGTAAGTTGCTCTGCCGTCCGATCTGGAGCGCTTGACACACGAAGCTACTATTCGGAGGGCAATTGTTGGGCAGTTGACATCTTCTGTGACCGATTTTGTGCCTAGCTCCGCCTTGGCTGCCGGCGGTAATCCCTCCCGGGCGTACATATATCCTGCCGGACGTCTGAGCGTCTTCAGCACACTATCATGTCCGCACCTTGGCTCCTCGCCATGGGGTGTGTCGTAGTGGCCTCCTCACTGTTCCTCATCAAGCGCAACATGCTACCGCATCCTCCTGGACCACGACCGCTTCCCATCATCGGAAACCTCTTCGATCTTCCGAAGGAAGCATCGTGGCTGACCTACACAGAGTGGGCCAAGACGTATGGTACGTCGCACCGTATGGCTTGCGGTATGTGGCGCTTACGCCTGGGAGCAGGAGACATCGTATCCGTGAGCGTGCTCGGCCAGGTCATTGTCGTGGCGAACACGGCGAAAGTGGCCAAAGAGTTGTTGGAAAAGCGCGGAACGATCTACTCGGACAGGCCGTCCATCCCGTTCTACGACATGTGAGCATCCCCTGCTGCGATTCCGAGGTTCTGCGGCTCACCAGCAAGTTGCCAGGATGAAGTGGGACTGGTTCCTCGCGACTGCACATTACTCGGACGAGTGGCGCACGGGGCGTAGGATTCTTGACCATGGGATGCGCCCGGCCGCCGTGCTCAAGTACCGGGGACTGCAGATTGACAGGACGCGCGCGTTTTTGAAGCGTCTTCTGACGCACCCTGAAGGATTCCGGGACCATATTGGGCAGTGCGTGGCCGCCCTTTCTGTCGTTCTTGTTGTTGAGGATAGGTGTCCAGCCTTCAGGGAGAGATCATCATGTCTCTTGTGTACGGGTACGACGTCCAGGAGCACAACGATCGCTATCTCAATATCGCGCATGCGGCCGTGGCGCTGGCCGCGGAGTCGAGCTTGCCTGGCGCCGCAATCGTGAACGTCTTCCCGTTCCGTGGGTCCACCCGAAGCCACTATGTGAATTCCGCGATAGCTCATATGAACTGACGTCTTCCCAGTGAGATACTTCCCCGGATGGCTCCCTGGTATGGGTTTCAAGGCCCTTGCCCTCAAGGGCCGAGAGCTTGGCGAAGAAATGGTGACTGCACCCTTTGAATTCGTCAAGGCTCAGATGGTACGTCTACTCCGGCTCCACGGAATAGTGAGATCTAAACAGAGATCAATAGCGTCAAGGCACTGCGCGCCCATCTTTCACCGTCGACAGTCTACAAGAGTACGATGATCTTGGCGGCGGACCCGAACATGCCGAGCGCACGGTCGCCAATGTCGCAGGGTCGCTGTACATGGGTGAGCGACCTTTCACCGTGTCAGCGTCCTGTAACTGACAAAGCCGCGCATATTAGCTGGAGCGGACACAGTACGTCTTCTTCTCAGCCTCATGAGCTAAGCCATGATGTGTTAGCGTCTCAGACCAGCGCAGGGATTTCCATGTTCTTCCTCATGTTGTTGATGCATCCGGACGTCCAAAAGCGAGCGCAAGCCGAGCTAGATGCGGTTGTCGGGAGAGAACGGATGCCAACTTATGAGGACAGGCCGAATCTGCCGTACATTGAAGCTGTGTGCAAAGAGCTATTGCGATGGAAGATGGTTGCCCCGCTAGGTGAAAGACTCTTCACCTACAGGCGAAGCATGTGCTGACGATAATTTGGTGTAGGCATAGGTCGAGCGACAACGGCCGACGACGTCTACCAAGGGTACTTTGTTCCCAAAGGTGAGCACTGAGTGGTTACAGCGTTGTCATGCATATTTCACAGACGTACCTCCACCAGGTGCCATCGTGCTAGCAAACTCCTGGTACACCTTGATCTCTCTGCAAATCTGCTGTGGTGCTGACACCCTACGCTCATGTAGGGCAATCTTGCACGACGCCTCAACGTATCCAGACCCCGATGAGTTCAAACCGGAGCGCTTCCTCGACGCCGATGGATCTGTGAGGGATGACCCTGCGTTATCTGCAGCGTTTGGCTTCGGGAAGCGGTACGTGTCGATCTACTGCCTGACGGCAAAGCATTGACGCGAGGGCAGGATATGTCCTGGGCGGCACCTCGTGGACACGACTATGTGGATAGTCGCCGCGTGTGTCCTGTCAGTGTACGGCATCCGCCCTGCGAAGGACGAGCATGGACAGGACATGATCGTGAAACCTGATTTCACGGGGGCACTTGTTAGGTGGGTGGCTGTCCTTTCGGTAGCTGACTGGTGTCCACCATCAGCGACCATCTGACGTTTCCGTTGGCAGCTCCCCGAAGCCTTTCAGGTGCTCTATCGCACCGCGAGATGGCGTGGCCGAGAAGCTGATCCTGGGTTATGTCCGAGATAAGTCTGAGTAAGGCAAGCATAAATGACGTCACTGCCACCTTCAAAACGCTAACTGACATCGACTGTTCTCAGACAGCGTCTCTTGCACGCGTGTGCATGTAACATCGATGGAGAACACGCAGGAGGGCGCTTCGTCGCGAGGAGCGGCTGTTGGACTGAGAGCGACATGACTTGTGCCACCGCCACCGATGAGTATGCGATCGACGTGACCCTGGCACAACCCTGGTAGCGTTTGTAGTTTGTGTGAATTATATGATATATCCCGCGGAAGCAAACTCCGCCGACTTGAAGCTTGACCTCTGCTCAGAATCTCTGTGCGTGTGCAGCCGACACAAGTAAGGCTTGCACGTAGCTTGCACTCTCCGAGTCTTTCGTCCGGTAGACGATGACCAATGTGGGACTGTATCCGAGTTGCGGGACGCCCGTCTTCATCTCGCTTGCAGTTGCCGCCAGTAGGCTCACTTCAGTCGTGTCACTTGACAAAGCAACACAACTCCAGCGGGTCCTGGGCCTGGGCTTTTCAGGATGTCTCCTTCGGATACAGTTGCCCTGCAGGTTCTCAGCTACTCCGAAACCGTCATAAAGCCCCGAGGTTTGGAGCCTGTGGTCAGTTCTGTTTTCTTTCAACCTCGCCGTCGTGACTCAACATGTCCCCGGTCCCCAGTCTCCCAGAAGAACTCCTCTCCGACATTCTTGAGCTCGCCGCACCCGACTCACTCAATGCTCTCCTCGCCACCAACCGCGCGTTCAACCGAATCTCCACCCCATTCCTCTACCATTCCGTAGTCATCGGCACGGCTTGCAAGGCTTCCTTCTTGACTCGCACTCTCGCCTCGCGTCCAGACATCGCTCGACACATCCGCAAGCTCGAGTGCAAATCGGCCTCCCGCGAAGTTGCCCAGATCGTGCAAGCCGTCGCCGACGCCGGCGCGACGCTGCGCGAGCTCGACGTCACACTCGACGGCACGTGGCCGCCGCAGCCCGGTGTGCCTGAGCCGCTGACGCGTGAGGTGCCCTGGTTAGCAATTGAGGGCGGGGAGGGGGACGTCGACGGCGGCCGCGCAATGGGGCGCGCGCTCGCCGCGCTCGCCGACGTGCGTCAGCTGCGCGTGCGCCGCCGCAAGGCCTGCCTCACACAGGCGCGGCTGCAGCCTGTGTTGGAAGGGCTCGCACAGGGCGTCGCGCGCTGGCCCTCTCTCGTGCGTGGTTTCCCTCTTGTCACCGACCCCTGCTGACCGTCTTTCAGGAGCACGCGACGATCGCGTTCCGCTTTGGGTGGCAAGCCGCGCCCGAATCCCCAGACGGCCTGTCGCTCCCCGTCGCACTGTCGCGCGCGCGGTCTTTGCAGACGTTCCAGACAGAGTTACCCGCGGCGTGGACCCCCGCGATCGTCACCATCGGCACGAATGCGGCCCTGCAGCGCATCGTGTTCACAATGCCGCGCATCCGGACCCTCGCGCCGACGTCGGGCGTGCGGGCCACACGTGGCGCTGTGCACGAAGAATGCACAAGGCTAGTGTGGGAGGAACATGTCATTCCCGGTTCCGACATCCTTAAGTGGGGTAGACGACCCGATGCACAGCAGTGGATGCAGGATGTCACGCGCCATGCGCGTTTATTCGAGTTAATTGGTGGTATGGGGAAGATGGAGCTTTGAGGTGAGTCTAGCCTTGCTTCCGCTGTGTGTCCAAGTCGCCGAGGTTGTGCCTCTTCAGAACCTGGGATGGAAGAAGCCTCGTTACACTATGTTCGATCTCTGCGGAATACGATAATACTCTATGGAATTTGATAGAAGTATCTGTCCTGGGAAACATACCGTGCTGGTTTCCCAGTTTCCCAGCAGATTCGTCGCGACGCCTGGGTAAAGAAGTTTCGACAGTTGAGCTTCGGAATGCGTGGGTTCTGATCTCGGAAAGCAGCATTGGAGATTGTACTGCGAGGTATATTAATTGTATATCATAAGGTCGGTGAAGGAGGCTACATTTATCTCACAAGATCAGCGGCGCATACTTTGCTTTTCATCATGTTCATCGCCCTTCTATCCAGCCTCCTCGGGAGCGCAATTGCCTTGTATGCGTACACTCGATGGCGCCAGTCCTTGCGCAACTCTAAGGGTCTGCCACTGCCCCCGGGGCCACGCCCCCGATTCCTCGTTGGAAACCTCAGAGACCTTCCTGCGGGCGGAGACGAATGGTTGGCATATCGCCAACTCTCCAGGACATACGGTGCGTCTTGTGCTGGTACCGCACGATACCTAGATCTGACATTCCACGCAGAGAGCGACCTCATCTACCTGAACGTGTTTGGGTCCCATATACTAAGCGTCAACTCGCACAAGGCCGCCAACGAATTGCTAGACAAGAAGAGCATGGTCTATTCGGACCGGCCAAGGCTTCCGATGGTGAAGGAGTTGTGAGTGGGTCGATACCCGTTTCGTGCAGTTGTTCATCACATTCTTGGACAGAATGGGATGGGACTGGAATCTCGTCTTGATGTCGTACAGCGAGGGCTTCTCCGAGCATCGCAAGCTCGTGCAGAAGTCCTTCCAGCCCAACGTCGTAACAAGCCTGCATAGACCGGTCATGCGGCGTGAGGTCACAGTGTTACTGAAGAACCTGCTGAAACGGCCGGACAATTTCGAGGAGCATTTGAAGAGGTCGGTCGCCTTGGAGGCACTTCACTCGTCGCGTGCTTGCATTGACGTCGAATCGGACGCAGTATGGCGGGCGCAATCATCATGATGGTAACCTACGGGTATCAGGTATTGCCCAAAGACGACCCGTACGTGAAGCTGGCAGAAGCCGTCCGAGACCATGATGAGAATATTCCTGGCGGCAATCTCGTTGATATATTCCCAATCCGTGAGCTTTATCATTGCGTCTTGTGTGCGAGATCACTGACGGAAGTTTATTGCAGTGAAATTTGTTCCCTCTTGGTTCCCAGGTGCTGCCTACAAGCGAGCTGCTATGTACTCGAGGAAGCTCTCAGAAAAGATGCGGAACGGCCCGTATACGATGGTCAAAGAGCGTATGGTAAGGCGTGGACTGTCTAGAAGAGAAGACAAGCATCGACCTAACGTGTTTGCGCTGAAGGCGGCAGGGACTGCTGTTCCCTCAATGGTAAGCTCTCTTTTAGAAGAGAAATATTCGAACGAGAGCGTGAACGCCGAAGACCTCATCAAGAATTGCGGAGGCGTCGTGTACAGCGGTGCGTGTTAAGTCCAAAGCCGCCTTCCCATGTTGGTTTAAGCATTAGTCGCCTTAGCTGGCGCGGACACAGTACGTCTTCTACGCCTGGTTATATGCATTCGGCGACATACACCCAAAATGTCTACGCTTTCCTTAGACTGCCGCCTCCTTGTCGAACTTCTTCTTAGCAATGATCACTCACCCGCAAACTCAAGAGCGCGCTCAGCGAGAGTTGGATGAAGTCATAGGTAGAGAGAGGCTCCCCGAATTTGATGATCGTCCCCGGCTCCCGTATCTCAGTGGTCTTGTGAAAGAGGTGCTACGTTGGAAGGCTGTCGCTCCCTTAGGTGCGATTTACATTTCTACCAACCTTCGGCGTCTTCTGAAACTGTTCATGTTATAGGAGCCCCACACTCCACTACAGCAGACGACGAATATCGAGGAATGTTCATTCCGAAGGGCACCACTGTCCTCGCCAACCTCGCGTGGGCACGCTCTCCGTTCCTTACCAACTCCATGCACTGATATTTTAGCAACTCAGTGCGATGCTTCACGACGAGTCCGTGTACGAACATCCTGACGAATTCAAGCCAGAGCGCTTCCTTTCAACCCAGGATGGAATTGAGGGTGCCCCAGATCCAGTTCGCACCGCGTTCGGGTTCGGCAGGAGGTTCGCCTTTCGCAATAGCTGCACTGACAGGACTGTACTCAACACCCCATAGAATCTGTCCCGGGCGCTTTTTTGCCGACGATTCAATGTGGCTCGCCATTGCGAATATCCTGCATGCCTTCCGTCTAGCCAAAGCAGTGGGACCAGATGGTCGCGTCCTCGAGCCTGATGTAAAATGGTCGTCTGGACTTATCAGGTTTGTTCACCTGATGTGCAGAATATGTCTGAAGGGTCTGATTGTTGTCGTTGCAGCATACCGTCTTCGTTCCCGTGTGCTATTAAACTGCGCTTCGCGGGCGCTGAGGCCTTGTTTACGATGGCAGATTGACGAGTAGACTCGTTTCCCACACCCAAAGGACGGTGTCACACCGCCTTTCACTTGGAAAACGTCGGCTTGCATTTTTGCACATGAATTGTATGATTTATTTAATCCTAGAGAACTGTAGCTTAGAACTATCTGGAGACCAACAGCCTCGCCGGGAGCAGGCGCCTCCAAGGCAACTGATTAGTCAGCGACGCGACGCGTCGGCAACTTGAAGAATGTGCTGCGGCCAACTTCTGGTTCGTCTCCCGAAACTCTTGGTTTACAGGATTCGTTCTAGTCGCACTTCCTTCATACGGGTTCTCGCCGACGAGTATCACCATGCTGATCCCATCAGTCGACGATCACCTAGGTGAGGCTTTTCGAGCTAGTTCCATTCTCGTCATCACTACTGACCAGCTTCCTCTCGGTCTGTCTTGCACCCCTGCTCACCAGATACGTAGTGGTCCGACTCAGTGTACTGAATTCCTATGCAAGAATGCAAATGCACGATGCTTGTTGACCACAGGAAGGCGTCATCGCAGCGGGCTGCGTGAGTTCGGTGTGAGTCCGTTTCAATATTTCGTCTGATTACTTTACCTCTCCTCGCCTTTCGCTTCATACAATGCTGAGTGCGAGAACGCGGTTCTGTGGAAGGTCTGCGCACGTTCCAGAGCGCCGTTAAATCTGTATGACCCCCTTCTCCGACTCCGAGAACTTATCTCTTGACGTTGTGACATCGTCTAACATCGATCCTTCCTCGCCCCTGCCTAGTCCTCACATTCGAAATTCCATTCAGCGGACCTTGTCTGACTATCAGATTGGTTCCATGCGAGATGCTGGTGCCTATCTTTCACCAGACACAATGCTGTATGTCACATCGACAAGAGCAGTCGGCGACGTCGGCGTCTTGGACTTAACTGTCCATCGCGCGTTCAACCGGGACTTGCCGACTAGACGGAACGTCGGAACGGCCGTTTATCTGGATTGCCCCTAAGGAACTCGAGACCACAGTCAGCCCGATCGTCATATATCGTTCACCGCCGGCGCCGTGCGATTCTTATCTGCCGACCTCCGCAGCCTGTGCCGCGGTGCACAGCCAGTGACTCGCAAAACAGTGATGAAAGTATACTGACTGTCTGCTCAGGCGCAGGTATGCACATTTCATCAGAGGTTTTCACGGCTGGTGAACCGCCAGCATCGCCAAGATGCGAAGTGGAAAAATGCTGTTACCTCTCATATTGCCGCGACTTGTGACCCTGTGAAGAAACCCTGACAACCTTTCGCTTGTGCACATCCGTCGCGACTGAGGTTGCTTACATCTTGACAGAGAGGTCTATGTCCTTCTATTTCTCAAGATCTAGGGCTTCTACAACCGTCAGTGACTAGCCGTGGGAGTTCATATTCATCCAAATTTTAGCTAGGATTGCCGATTTAAGTGAGTGACTGTGGTCTGCTTTGTTCTGAAATGAAGTGCTAATGACGATCCGGCACTGCCCTGCAGTGCCAATATTGCTTAACGGCAGTTTAAACCATTTCCCTGGTCCCCGAGCATCGCGACAACGTACAGGCCGCTGAGGGTAGGCACAGGTAGTCTGAAATAGGTTAGATCAGCGCTCTCTGAGTTGGAAATCTGAGACTTTCCCGGGGTGGCTTGCTTGATACCCGAGAAGGCCTTCAACGAGGCTATGAGGAAGGTGCCGTTGTGGTGTCAAACCGGTGCGTCAGTTTTTTGAAGGTCACGTACAAAATGCCTCGGGATCCAAGAGTAAGAAACATTCTCCCATCGCCGTCTAGATGTTATCCATTACAATGCTCCTCTTAGACTTCCTCGCACTGGGTGTCGCATTTGCCCTCGCCACAGCATATCTCACGAAGCGGCGGCGAAGAGGGCTGCCGCTACCCCCAGGTCCCAAGCCCTTACCTCTGGTCGGCAACCTCTTCGACTTTCCCACTCAGAAGCCTTGGGTCACCTATGACAAGTGGGGGAAGACTTACGGTGCGTTTCTTTGTACCATAGCATTGAGCCTCCCACTGACTGTGTCAACAGGTGACATTCTGTCTTTGAATGCCCTCGGCAACACCATCGTCGTCGTAAACTCGGCGCACGTAGCCAGAGAGCTATTGGATAAACGAGGAACAGTGTACTCCGATCGTCCTACTGTTCCTTTCCTCGATATGTGTGTTTCCCCTATCGGTCTGACTACGTTGAAATCTGACATGCCTCGTGGCGTAATAGGATGGGGATGGATTTCCATCTTGCGCTGGCCCATTACCCACATCCGTGGCGTGTGCGCCGCAAACTCATCGATCGCAGCTTCCGGCACAGCGCAATGCTGCAGTACCGTGGCGTGCAGACGACGAAGAGCCACCAGTTCCTGAAACAACTCTTGGACAGTCCGGAGGCGTTCCCAAGCCATATCACCCAGTCAGTTATTTCTTGATGTGAAGCGCTTGGGTCTGATGGCCGTCCCGTAGTTGTATCGGGTCCATGCTCATGACTATCGCCTACGATTACGAAATAAAGGAGTCAAACGACCACTACATGGCGATCAACGACGAGGCGACTAGAATTGCCACGGAGTCATTCCTTCCAGGCGCCGCCATCGTCAACAACCTACCGTTCTGTGCGTCTCTCCTTCATTCGCTCTGTCTCCGACTGACCGTGTTATCAGTGAAACACTTCCCAGGCTGGCTGCCGGGCATGGGCTTCAAGGCGCGTGCAGAGCGCGGCTGTGAACTGTACAAGGAAATTGTCAATATGCCCTTCGCTCACGTAAAGCTGCAGATGGTTTGTTTCCGTTCTCACTCTCCTGAATTAGCTGACTGATATCAATCGTCGTCCTTTTCTAGCGTAACGGCACAGCGAGGCCTTCGTTTACAGCAGACAATCTGACAGCATATCAAGCGCTTCTCGGGCCGGGTGATCAAGGGATACACATGGAGACAGAAATCAAGAACGCGGCAGCTACACTGTATGCCGGTACGTCACAAACGCTTTCATCCTTCTCAGCTTTCCTGACGTTGACCTAATTAGCTGGAATCGATACTGTGAGCAACTTCCCTCCATGTATTCTTTGATATCATCTGATTATCTGTATCCAGACCGGCACAACTGTCAACACCTTCTTCCTGATGCTCGCCAGCTATCCTGATGTTCAACTGAAAGCACAAGCTGAGTTAGACGCCGTCGTCGGAAGAGACAGACTTCCGGACTGGGAAGACCACGATCAGCTCCCGTACATCGAAGCTGTGTGCAAGGAGCTCATGAGATGGCAGCCCGCCACACCCTTAGGTCGGTCATTAGCTGATCCGTTGCCCAGCGTCTCGAAACTCAAGTTCATTGCAGGCGTAGCTCATGCGACCACAGAAGATGATGTCTATGAAGGATACTTCATCCCGAAAGGTGCGTGCACAATCGTGCATCCACTCAATATTGTGCTGATAGCTGGCCAAACGCAGGGACCATTGTTTTCGCGAATACTTGGTGAGGATTTAACTACCTAAGTATCTCAGTCAATTTGAGTTCTGATACACTCTCAGGGCCATGCTGCAGGATCCTTCCGTTTATCCGTCGCCACAAACCTTCAACCCAGACCGACACCTTGACTCTGAGGGACAAGTCATAGACGATCCGCTACTCTCGTCTGCTTTCGGGTTCGGTAGACGGTGAGTCCGCAAGATACATGGTTTAATGAGAATACAGTGAACTTACTCAGGCTTAGGGTTTGCCCTGGACGTCACGTTGCGGAGTCAACACTTTGGTTCCTCGTGGCATCCGTATTGGCTACGTTCAACGTTAGCAAGGCAGTGGACGATCTGGGACAGGAGATCCCCATAGAAGTTGACTTCTCAGACGGCTTGGTCAGGTGTGTGCAGTTCAAGTTGTAAACGGGGAGATTGATTGACGCGACTTTTGATAGCATGCCCAAGCCATTCAAATGCTCTATAGCTGTACGTGACGATCTTGCCCGACAACACATACAGGCCATAGCCATAGCAGCAAAGAAGGCATAAGATCCACTCACATAGACATATTTTCACTCTCTCGTAATCATTATTCACCGGACACTCGCTCTCGCTCTTAATTTATTTAGCACCAATTTCTTGATGGCCTCCGACACCTGTAATAATCCAGACAAATTGCAATGTAGCCCTTCCCAGATATCAAACGCAGTATTTTTCTAACGCGATCGACTGGCGCAAAAATTTCTTCGTTCAATATATTCCCCCCGACGAGCCAAGCGTTTTCCCGGAGGCAGTTCAGTATAGTCCACGATTTCACGTGTATCCTGACCTCGGTCACTGCCCCTGATGATCACCATACTCTCTGGCCTCGCAGTCTCTCCAAGTCAGCCTGCCGTTTCGAGTAGTAAACCCTCCGCGCCAATGAATCGCGGTTCTACGCCACATGGAAAGTGGGATGGCATGCTGTCATGACATAGATGAATCAGCGACCGGTCTGTAGGGTATATCCACGGTAGCAACGCGAACCTGACGAGTCCAGACGACCACGTCACATCTGGCTCTATGACGCGGCCACGGGAGTCCATCGCTTTCGATAGTCGGAAGACGTGAAGGATGTTAGCTATAGCGATCCACAGCGAGTCAGTCGCGAAAAATCGTCCGGGACAGATTCTATGTAAGTTGCTGCTTGGTGAGAAAAACTCGTTAGATCATTAGACAGATCAAATGCCGACCTTCTTCCAAACCCGAACGATGCACTTGCGGGATCTGGAGCGATCCCGGATCCGTCAGACCTCCGTTTGAAGCGCTCTGGGCTGAAAGCGTCAGGATCTTTGTAGACGGACTCGTCGTGAAGCATAGCGCTGACGAACAGAAATATCAGTCTCAAGGTTGTCTCGAACCAACAGAGAACACTCACTAAATATTCGCCAAGACAATCGTGCCCTTCGGAATGAACATCCCTCGGTATTCGTCATCTGCTGTCGTACAGTGTGGGACTCCTGTATCCACATTCACAGAACATGCCATGATGCGGTATAACACGAGTCTTTACCTAATGCCGCTACAGGCTTCCAGCGCAGGACCTCTTTCACGAGACAGTCAAGGGAGGGTAGCCGAGCGCGATCGTCAAAATCAGGCAGCCTATCTCTGCCTATCGTCTCATCCAGCTCTCGCTGCGCGCAGTCTTGGACAGAAGGGTACAATGTCATGGCTAAAAAGAAATTCGCCAGCGCAGCAACAGTCTGACGCCGCAACTATGAAGTATTGCCCTAGTGACAGAATTCAAAAAAAAAACTCACGGTGTCTGCGCCAGCTGTAGTGCGGTCAATGTCGATTGTCAGTATAGCAGAATTGTGTTAGACAACAATACACGTGCCGCTGTACACAACGCCTCCGCAATTCTTGATCAGATCGTCGGTAATCGTGCTCTCATTGGAGAACTTCTCTTCTATCAGTGAGCCTATCATCGATGGAAGAGCAGTTCCCACTGCCTTGAGACCTGTCAATACTCACCCATCGTCTAGTACGTGCTGTAAACAGCTTACTAGGCGCTTTTTCACCATGAGGTAGGGAGCATCTCGCATTTGGGCAGCGAGCTGCCTTGAGTACAAAGCTTCGCGCTTGAATGCAGCACCAGGAAACCACGATGGGACAAATTTGACTGCATATAACCCAAATCTGAGTCAAACGATCAAGGAAGCTGGACCAGTCTCACTCACGAATGGGAAGCACATCGACGAGATTTCCGGCTGAGAACCTCTCATCGCGATCTCGTACGTCTTCAGCCAGTCTCACGAAGGGATCATCCTCCAAGTCTATTTGATAGCCGTATGTGACCATCATGATGATCGCACCTGCCATACTAAGCCAATATCGACCCAGGTGCAGGCAGAAAGATGAGGAACACCTAAACGGACTTACGTCTTCAGATGAGACATGAAATTTTCTGGGCTGTTGAGAAGGTTATGCAGTAGCGTCAATACTTCGCGCTGCATAACCGGTCGGTGTAATTTCGCGACGACATTGGGCTGAAAGGACTGTTGCACAAGTCGTCGGTGCGCAGCGAAGCCCTCGCTGTACGACATCACGACGAGGTTCCAATCCCAGCCGATTCTGACGATATGAAACGATTGAGAAGTATCATGAGAGATGAATGACTCACAGTTCCTTCAGCATCGGCATCCGGGGTCTGTCAGAATAAATTGCGCTCCTTTTTTCCAGCAAGTCGTTGGCTGCCTGCTGTGAGTTGATGCTCAGAATATGCGTGCCAAGCACGGTCAGGTGGATGACGTCGCTGCCTGTTCCGCTCGTTACTGACGTGGCCACACGGGAGAAGAAGAAAACGCGCCATAGGTTTCGGAGAGCCGCTGATATTCGAGCCACCGATTTCCCTTCGCTGGCAGGTCATGTAAGTTTCCTAAAAGGAAATGAGGACCAGGACCAGGGGGGTATGGGAGGTTTCTAGGATTGGAAGCGTGCTGCCGCCACAGTGAATATGCATATACAGCGACTGCACTCGCGAGAACACCGAAAATCAGGGCAGTGGGCATGGTGTGAAGCTAGTTCCGTTTTCTAAATCCTGACAACCTTCAGAGTTTATCAACGTCAGCGTCAGGCATTATCAGGTCCGAGGGATGACAATACCTGAATCCCCAACAAGATCTTTCCCTGGAGAAGCTACGGCCTTATCATATACCTCCTTCCATTAGGCATTCCTGGCGGCTATGGAGTTGGGTATATGCATAGCGTTGATCGGGCGTAGCCATGTGATACATGCACATATCACGAAAAAGACGCTTTCGAGGTCAAGATGGGGATATGCATTGTAGCTTTACCTGAACACGTCTTGGCGTCTCTCTCCATCCTCGAGCGTGAGTGATCGAGAGCAAATGTAACTTCAACTCACGAGTCACAGATGTCTCCCTCGTTGCGGCGTCGTGAAGATCACTCTGTTCCGAACTGACCATACACCGATTTGCTTTGTGAGAGCGCAGCCTGTCGTCTTCAAGTTCGTCGTGGAACTCACCTTGCCGTGAAGCTATTACAAGGCTTCACTCACTGCAGAATCACATCATCTGCCGCCACAAGTTCGCCGGGAGCACCGATCACACTTGTTATAATCCCAGGGCCATCCACCTTCTAAGTCCTTTCAAGGAAACTTGGCCGAAGCTCGGGCAAGGTGTGCCTCCGAATCGAACCACACAGTATCCTGGACGCACCTGGCGAACACAGCAGCAAATTAGGACACGGAGGTGTTTCAGAGGAGATCACCAAATGACAAAGTCGGCACAGTTCATCGGCGAGAGGAAGTCAAGCGTCGGGTACAACGTGCAGTACTATGCAGCCCCTCCATCAGCAAACCTGCAGAAACCTTGTACACCCTTGCGGGTCTGGCCGGGCCGGGCCGGTTTCCCCACGCCTTGTCCAAGATTGCCAGACCTGGCGCGTTGCGATCGGCCTC
>MU277211.1:288857-353734 GCA_022160305.1 Artomyces pyxidatus | reverse complement strand
CTATCCTAGCGCCGACTCGGACCTTCCTCGAGTCCCTGCGCACCCTACTTACCCTCCGCTCGGTCACCACAAAGCATCCACTACTTCAGTGTATCAGCACAGCAACGATTAGGTTCGGCCACACGCGCATTCGAAGTCGATATCGGGTCGGCGAAGGCGTTCTTGTATGGGAGGCGAGGCGCCCTGGATTCCGTGGTCATTCTGGACGGTGAGTCCCTTTATTTTCATGTTCTTATTTATGGGCCACCGCTGGCCACCGCGGCTCCTAGGACTTCAGAAAAACAGGCCTCAAGGATTTTGCAGCCACTGAGCGCAGAAGAACGTGTGTTATTCTATTGGCATGCTCCCGATTCGCGTGCGTGTCTTTATTTCATTATCCTCTCTGTGGAACTTGAGACAAGGCTGTTGTTGCAACCATACAAATATTGATCCTCTCAGACTCCTGATCACCTCCTCTTGTTGGCATATCAACTCGTCCCTTTCAGTCGCCTGATCTCCCCATGCCTGCCTCGACGTTCCAAATCGCGACAGGCTTAGCTCATGCCGAATACCTCACTGTACCGTAAGAACAGGCCGGGTTCCGTGGCCATTACGACACTTCCTTAGATAGCCAGGATCGTATTGCAGCGCTGTTTGCTACTTTTACATCACCGCTCGTTGACATCTTGAGGGTTGAGCAGCGCCTACAGTCACGACATCGCGGCATTTCCGATCGCATCCGCCACTCCGGTGTCGGACTGGACTTTCTTCCAATCGTGAGTCATCCCAAAGAACGATCAAGACAGCTATAGCCTATGGAATACCTTCCCACTCAGGTTCATCCATCCCTACCCATCCCCATGGCTCTTATCAGCACCTCATTTATAGGATCTGGCGCAGCCTCGCCGCGGACTCTACCTGGCGAAGTTTCTATGGCCTTCAAATATATGGAAGCGTGAACATTGAATTGTGATTGGTATCTGCCGTTGTACAGTTACAAGGTATAGTAGTGTAGGCCCGTAGCTGCTCGTCGTCGTACTACAATACTTGCGGTCTCTTCAACTTGAGTGGTACAGACACCTCGACTCACCGCATGATATTCGAGTTCTCCATATCATCTGATGTCGGTTGGCTTCTAGCTTGAGGAAGCTGCCTGACCTGGTGAGTACACATCATGTTATCGTGGAGCTTGAGCTTATTGATGTTTCAGTAGTCAGTTTCTAGGGTTATCTAGAGATCCGTGGAGTGATCCTGGGCGAGAAAATTCCCTTGCGTCATAGACAAGGTCAGACACATGCGAGCGAGTGTCCGCAAATGGCAAGATCGGCGCGTATTGAATTCTCAAAACGTTCAAAATAGATCTCAGACCCTCCGGTGTGGGCTCTGCCGTCCCCGAGGAGGGCTGATGCATTGAAAGGCATTCTGCGAAGCAATAAGTACTCAAGGCCGCATACAAATGTTCATGATGGTAACCCTGTTGTGTCGCTTCGCGTTGTCCTCAAGATGCTCACCTCCTCGATTCTACTCCTCGATGTTCTTGCTTTCGGCCTGGCATGCAGCCTCATAGCGCTATATCGTGCAAGGCGTCGACGGCACAGTCTACCTTTGCCTCCGGGACCGAAGCCCTGGCCGCTCATTGGCAACCTATTGGACTTCCCGACACAAAAACCTTGGGTCACTTATGACAAGTGGGGAAAGACATACGGTGTGTTTTTTTTAAATTCATGCTACTTCTTTCATTCTTGGACCAACTAAACCCGCGAACCAAGGCGACATCATGTCACTAAATGCACTCGGAAATACGATCATCGTCGTAAACTCAGTGGGGACCGCCAAAGAGCTACTGGAGAAACGAGGCTCGGCTTATTCCGATCGTCCTAGCGTCCCTTTCCTCCAGATGTACGTGTTTTAGATGTGCTGCAGTAAAATGGGCATGATCTGATTGCTGAGTGACGGCGCGACAGGATGGGGATGGATTTCCATCTCGCACTGGCACATTACCCACACCCTTGGCGTGTCCGCCGAAAGCTGATCGACCGCAGCCTGCGAAAGGATGCGACAGTGCAATACCGCCACGTCCTCAAGGTGAAGACGGAACAACTTCTCAGACACTTATTGGACGCACCTGAAGCATATGCAAGTCATGTCACCGAGTTAGTTGTCGCACACCGCAGACTCGGAGAGATGCGTGCTGATCACAATCGTGCACTAGATGCGTTGGCTCTGTTCTCATGGGCATCAGCTATGACTACGACGTGAAGGGCGCTGAAGACCGCTTTTTGCTGATAAACGACGAAGCCGCCCTCATCGCTACAGAGTCCTTCCTCCCTGGGGCGGCACTTGTCAATATTTTGCCTTCCTGTGCGTCCCTGCCGTCTTCTCTGCCTCTCATCTCACTGTATCTGAATAATGCCAGTGAAATACCTTCCGGGCTGGCTGCCGGGGATGGGCTTCAAAAAGCGCACAGAACGTGGGTTAGAGCTGTACGAGGAAATCATCAACGTTCCTTTCGAACGCGTGAAGCAGCAGATGGTCCGTGCTTCCTCCTTTCGATGCACCGATTTCGGCCAACGATGTCTTCTAGCGAAATGGAACCGCAAGACCCTCGTTCACGGCAGACAATCTGGCGGCCTACCAGGGTCTTGGCGATCAAGGAGCTGATATGGAGAAAGAAATAAAGAACGCGGCTGCCACATTATACGCCGGTACGTCGTCGTATGGTCCTCGCAGGGTTCTAGTTCACCCGCTTCCCTGACTCTTCTCATGGAATTAGCTGGCGTCGAAACTGTGAGTACTGGGCTCCCCTTGATTAGCTCGGAGCCTTATCTCTGTGCAGACCGCTTCCGTGATAAACGCGTTCCTTCTCATGCTCGCCAACTACCCTGCTGTGCAGCAGAAGGCGCAGGCTGAATTGGATGCTGTAGTCGGGAGAGACAGGCTCCCCGACTGGGACGATCGCGAGCACCTCCCGTACGCGGAGGCCATCTGCAAAGAGCTCACGAGATGGCAACCCACAATACCGTTAGGTTCGTGGTCAGATTCTCAATCTCGGCTTTATGCTCAACCGATTTCAGGTGTCGCCCACACGGCAACAGAAGACGACATCTTCGAGGGTTACTTCATCCCTAAAGGTTAGCTGCAGTCACGTCTTGGCCCTGTGTTCTGCTGACCCAGCCTGGCTTTCAGGCTCAATTATCCTGCCGAATATATGGTGTGTGATTTAAAGCCATATCTCGGTGTTGTGCGGAAAATATTAACATGATTCAAGGGGTATGTTACAGGACCCGTCGGTCTATACGTCACCGCAGACGTTCAGCCCCGAACGGCACCTCAATTCTGAAGGAAATGGGGTAGACGACCCGCTGCTCTCCTCTGCCTTTGGATTCGGAAGACGGTGAGTCGATGGCGGACAGTCGTGAGTTTCGGAATAGTCGGAGCCTGACGTCGTTACAGTGTATGCCCTGGTCGCTACATAGCAGAATCCACCCTGTGGATCGCTGTCGTGTCGATTCTAGCTACCTTAAACGTAGGGAAGGCCATTGACGAGCGCGGGCAAGAAATTCCAGCAGATGTTGTTTTCTCAGATGGCTTGGTCAGGTATGTGCGGTTCACCTTCGAAGGGAGGAGGCTGGCTGACCCGATACGGTGTAGTGTTCCGAAACCTTTCAAATGCTCGATCGTTGCACGCGACGAATTGGCGAGGCAGCATATCCTGGAGACAGCCTTGAAGGTATAGGACATCTCGCTACACGGGTCGTTCGCGACGCTACTTGTATTCTCACAGTTTATTTGAGTTCGGCTGGTCCCAAATACCTACATAGAATATCGACTATCCCATGCGGCGCACATGTGTAAAATTATCATATTTGGATGTTACTTGGTCTTTTTCTCTGTTCACTAGTACTGCTTGTTCGCTGCTCCCAAATCCTCGCAGCACGGATATCAATGGTCTCTCCGGGCTGCGTCGGACCGGTACCCCGCCGCGTGTAATCGAGTGTCTCCGCCTGAACGAATCCACACCACACCACCATGGTAAGTCAAAGCATATCCAGAGCATGCACTCACCTCCACGGAACTATCCCTTCTAGGTTGAGACATCGAACCCACCTGCCACGCTACCAGCAGAAACGATCGACTTCGCCCACCGTATGTTCGACGCCGCACGCGATGGGAACTCGGAGTTGCTCCTAGCTGCGATCGATGCCGGCTTGCCTGCCAATCTGACAAACGAGAAAGGTACCTTACACGGCGTGGTTGGCACGCAGCCAGGCTGACGCCGATCGCGCAGGAAACACGCTTCTGATGCTTGCTGCTTACGCGGGCCACGCGGAACTCGTGCGCGGGCTACTCGCTCGCGGCGCCGATCCGAATCGCCTGAACGACCGCGGGCAGTCGCCTGTGGCGGGCGCGGTGTTCAAGGGGGAGGACGCGACGGTGAAGGTGCTGGTCGAGGGCGGCGCAGATCCGCGTGCGGGGACGCCGAATGCGATACAGAGCGCGCGGATGTTCGGGAAGACGGCGCTGCTCGAGGTGTTGGGCGCGAAGGAGGGTGAAGGTACAGACGTTCCGCCGCCGGTCCAGCCGTCTTGAGATCGTGGATGTGAAAATTAAGAATGCAGAAGATCAAGCGACACTCAATATACACACTATGATACAACAAGTGGTGTCCGAGCCTTCGTCCGCTGTCAGAGAGCCTTCCCCCGAGGAACCCCGGTCCCATCATCCGACACCAAGCTTACGCGTCTCGCTGCATCTCCGCTAGAGACTTTCGCGCTGCGCGAGCGACGCATGCGCCCCGCATTCGTAGCAGCGCGCTCCTCCCGATGCGCCTTGTGCCACGCGTCCACGTCGAGCAGCCGGCCGATGACGGTCGCCGACGCGACGCTGGATTCCCCCATTTGCTTCCTCCATGTGGCGACAAATACGTTGTACGAAGCTGGGAGTGATGCGAGCAACTGGCCGGCGAAATACGCGTCGCGGTTGCCATCTGGGCACGCGTCCGCAGAGAGCACGTCCTGCCATAGGGTTCCCATGCGCTGAATGTGCGCGGCCACGTCGCCGCCTTCTTCCAGCCGTGCCGCATGGAACTGGCCGAGCGCGCTGGTTGCACGGAAGGACGTGGGCTGATGGAAATGCGCGTGGAGTGCGGCCCAGCATGCGGCAGCGGTCCGCGCCTGAGATACAAGCCATAGCCAGGAATCGGGGATATTGTGAATGATTTGAAGACGTGCACAGGCATCGCGAATTCTCCACATACGAGAACCTAGAGGCTCTGTCGGAGAGGTTTCGGAGCCGTCGACAATATCGTAGAGGCCACGCGCTTCAAGGATGGTCTGTGTCTTGAACTTCCAAAGAGAGAAGTTTGTGTGGTCAAGTTTCGGGTCGACGGACATGGGGACAGCATTTTGGAAATCGAGGGAAGACATGACAGTACGGTAACTCTGTCGTTGGTCCGTGACCGTCCGTCGCTGAACGTTGAACGTTGAACCAACGTGCTGTTGAAAGACTGAGAGCCTGAGAGGAGTCACTAGCTAGTCACTAGTAGCTCTGGACTGAGACAGCCGTCCGACGTGTGAATCGGTGACCAAGGAAGGCACGTGACTGACGCGTCGCGTCACGCGACACCCGCGATACGACCTGACAATGACATCACGCGCTCTGGCGCGCTCGAGCCGGAGCAGGCCGGAGCCGCAGCTGAAGGACCATTTCCGCCAATACCTCCTCACAGAGCGAAGTCCAGACACGCAAACTCTATTTCATTACGTTCAATAAGTACACGTGGAAAACTTCTGCTGTATCCTACACTTCAACCTCGTGCGCAGCGGGGTGAAGAAGTTGCATAGAAAGGGTGAGAGATCGAACATAAAAGCACAGACACCAACTTCCAAATTCAACAATGGACACCATCAGGCCTGTGGATATCAGTAGGTCAATCGCGCGGCTTTATCGTCTCGTGGAAGGATGGAGCATTGGAATGGCTCCGGGACACTAGTACAGATGAAACGTGCACGGACACGACTTAGCGATCGCACCCATTTCGCGTTCAACTCACTTACCTGACGAGACCATCGGTGTAAGCAACATTCACCGGTATTTCCTTCCCGGAATCGTCCTTTGCCTTCGTGACGTTGAAATTGGACAGGACAGATGCTACGATGATCCACAACGTCGCTTCTGCGAGATGGCGACCAGGGCACATCCTGGTATACCCACGTCAAGAGTTGGTACGACACACGCAATTTGTACTGACCGTCTCCCAAAGCCGAAAGCAGAGGTCAGCAGGGGATCTTCTTTGACATTCCCGTCGGGCGTGAGGTGGCGTTCTGGGCTGAACATCTCCGGAGAGGGATAGATGGACGGGTCGTGGAGGATGGCCCTATCCAAACCTCAAGACAATCAGGGAAAATGACTATGGCGGGTGGACAAACCATGCGTTCACAAGAACCACAGCACCTGTAATTTATTGACTTCAAATTTGCTAGTCCAGCGTAGAATTGGCGTACTCACCCTTCGGAATGAAATGCCCATCATAGACGTCGTCTTCTGTCGTGGCATGGGATACGCCTATGATGTGGACATCAACAACATTGTCTTAGTAATAACATCTTCTAACTTACCCAACGGCGTGGCCGGTTGCCATCTCAAGAGCTCGTTACAGATGGCTTGGACGTACGGGAGGTTCGCACGATCATCCCACCCCGGCAATCTATCGCGTCCGACAACAGCATCCAGCTCGGCCTGCGCTTTCCTCTGAATATCGGGATATGACGCGAGCATGAGGAACAGGCTTGTAACCACCGAGCCAGTCTTAACTATAGTTATCATCCAGGTCCGAGCGAGAGTGATGCAGGCACTTACCGTCTCGATGCCGGCTACAGAATGGTGCAGGTGAGTTGGAAAACATAATATAAGTGTTGTCCGTGACATACCTGCATTCGTCGTAGCAGCTGAATTCTTTACCTCCGAGTCTTCGTCATCTTCGCGGCCGAGAGCCCATGCCGATTTCATATTGTCGGCTGTGAACGAACGACCAGCTGCGCCCTTTTTCTGGAAACATAAAGGGTCACTGACGCCCACGGGTACTTCCAATCGTCCAGGCAAACGCACCCACTGCTCCTTGACGTAGTCGAAAGGCGAGTTCACCATTTCCTGATACAGAACAAGTCCGCGTTGAGCGCGTTCTTGGAATCCCATGCCGGGCAACCACCCAGGGAGGTACTTCACTGTGTTGAGTCAGAACGAGGGGTATCGACAGCCAGACATGAACTCACAGAACGGCAAGTTGTTGACGATGGTAGAACCGGGTAAAATGGACTCCGTGGCGATCGTGCTGACCTCTTTGTTTAGTGTCAGATAGCGGTCTCCCGTCTCCTTCAGATCGTAGTCGTAATTTATGGACATCATGATGGCAGTAATGCAGCTAGAGCCATGCGAGGGTGATCAGGACCGAAAACCACGATCTTCGTCGTACACTCACTGTGTGATATGAACGCGAAATTCCTCGGGTTGAGAAAGAAGCTTCCGGAGGAACTGCTTTGTCTTCCTTTTCTGCATGTCGCGGTACTGCGCCGTGGCACTGGGCCGGAAGCTGCGGTCAATAAGCTTGCGGCGGTCACGCCATGGGAAAGGGTAGCGCGACAGCGCGAGGTGGAAGTTCATATCCATCCTGTAAAGTAATTGAGCAAATCGCCAGGCTCGCTTCTCCGTAAAGACATACAATTGGAGGAGAACAATAGTGGGGCGATCAGCGTAAACTGAACCCCGCTTCTCCAATAGCTCCCTGGCGGCGGTGATAGAGTTGAGGATGACGACGACACGTCCTGCCGCGTTCAACGACACGACGTCGCCTTCACGGATCCAACGCGTTAGAACTGGAATACTGTTCGTGAAAAGGAGACGCACCGTATTTTTTGGCCCACGTGTTGTAGGTCAACCATGGCGCATTCGATGGGAAATCAAAGAGGTTGCCCAATAGTGGAAGGCCCCGCGGACCAGGGGGGTATGGGAGCGAGGCCCATCGAACGAGCCTGTGTCGGGCATATACCGCGACCACAAGGAACACAACAGCGCAAGAAAAGTAGTCCAGCAAAGTAAGGACTTTCTCGGCCATCCTGAATAGTGAGGATATTGCGAAATGGTAGGCGATGGAGCCTGAAAGCTCAGAGCGCAGCGTCAGCCTTCTTATAGCTTTCACGAGGGACCTTATCGCTGATAACACTTGAGCTCTGTACGAGCTCCCGGCACACAAGCAACCACAGCTCTTCAGACCAGTAGTGCTTGCCTCGCAGTGAGGACAAGCAGAGAACGTATACGTTATTGGGGATATACGCTTGGCTATCAGTCAGATAGGCTCAGCCGACGCTCTTCAAGACGCTCGAAGGTTTCAGATAAATGCTCCTGTAAAGTTGAGCCATACGTGCGGTTTTGAGACAAACGTAACTGCAAAGCGGGATGGTTAGATGAAAGAGGTAACAATTTTGACAGAAGCGCTACAGATCATATACTTCACCACCATATAGCAGCCGTGTCGGATGCTCATGACACTCGTACAGGGCCAGTCTGGCACGCTCTGCTTTCATCCCCTGCATGATTCCCTGCGTGAGACTTCCCCATGTATTAAAAGGGGTGAATGACGCACAGGTAGTATTGAATCGCTTGACCCACCATCACGGGAGCCGTGTGGTCGAGATAAGGGTGATAGAGCGTCGTTCTCGATGACTCTACCAATTGAAGTTAAAGACGTCAGTAATGCTGGTAGTATAGCAATTGGCCATGAACTCACCGGGACGCCGACGTGAGAAGTAGAATTCCTCAATTGTATCAGCATGCTGGTCTTATCCGACAACGACGTCTAACTCGGCTTGCACCATGAATTGGATAGATGGCTTAACTGTGTTGCCAGCTCTTCTACTTTCCCCAAGCCAGCGAAATCCAGTAACAGCAGAAGCTCGCCGGGCGTCTCGGAACTGACGAAGACAGTGCTCCGCAAGTTCACAGTTGGGCGGTGTCCGAAGCCAAGTAACCAGGCGTCGAAGTAACTGACATGTCGACGACGCGTGCGGATACGGGGAAGAGACTCGGGTGAGAGCACACCGTAGCGCCGCGATACTGCTTGACTAGAAAGCTGAGTCCAGCTGAGTCCTGCCTCCAGCTGAGTCCTGCCTCGGATGAGCGCTTTATCGTGGGAATTTGGTGAAGACGCATCAGCTCTTCATGACACCCTTACTAGTACCCTTATTCCAACGATCCAGTCCAACTGCTCGTGCCGGATGACCTTCTTCAACACGCCACCATAGCCGTCACGGCGTCTGGTAAATATACACGGATTACGAGCTGGCCTCTCAGATGGAGAAAGGAAGAGAGGCTCGACGTAAAGCTTGAAGAAATGGCAGGATTTTTCCACTATTCCAACGCTGTCTGCGGTCTGGGCGCGAGGAGAGGCTCTGAACTAACTGGGGTGAGTGCATTCCTTCGTGTTTGGATACCCGGTGACACTCGATTCTGGCAGACTCCCCCTAGGACCGGTGCTGCTCTAAACCCTACGCGACACCCCACAGAGGTTTTAGGACGCAGAGGCTGTGTGCTGTGAACCCATGTTTATTCCTTTGAACTCTACAGGCGAAACCAGCAACACGGGAGAGGAACCCGTACGACTTGTCGCTAGTACGTTGGCCGCCCAAGCCTCAGCCGGCTCGTGATAGTCAGGTCCCCCAGTCCGTACCGCGTATACCGCGATTTGGTCGCGTTCCCGCACGGAGCGCTCTCGGCAGCTTCCCTCCCGGAACAGGGTACGTAGCAATATATCCAGGCAGGCACTTTCGTCGTTGGCGATTCATTTCGTGGACTACTATCCATCGCATGGAAGATCTTGTGAGAAGAAGACGTGGTTCTCTCCACAATCCGCGGATCACCCATCTCCGAGTCTTCTGGCAATCGAGTGGAAGGGAGATTCTAAATGGAGGCGTAGGTCACTTCGACACACGTCAGTCGGACGTCTACATGCCCAAGTCTACTCGAGGATTGCTACGAAGCTTCACGTCAGGATTCCATCACCCGCTAAAAATGTACCTGTGAACGTACTCATGCAGTAGATCGAGTCGACGTCACTGAAATGGGTCTTGGACGGTACGGAAAGGAAAATGAAACCCCTCAATTTCGAACAAGACACGCCATTGACAAGATTGTATTCGACGATCACATAGTTCGACCCAAGAATTGACGACGCTGCCTGGTTCGCACACGTACGATCCACTCCGCACGGTGCAATGAATTAGCGCATACGTAGACGGTGGGCATTGCGCGCTCCCTTCGAATGAAAGTTGTCACGAGCCACCAGTCTCAACCTATATAAGCGCAGCCTTCCAGACGGTCCGCCTCAAACAAGTCTCAACGACAACCCCCATCCTCGAGCATATATATATCCTTCAAGATGAACAATTGGACTTGGGAGATTGCCTACGAACCGGCTACCAATGCCTACAAGAACGACCAATCCGTTGTCGTTGCCGCTTTTGACTTTCTCCGACAATACAAAGGCGTGCATAAGTGAGTTTGGCGTCGTCTATTATGCTGTGCAATCTTTGATACAACCCCTTTTATGCAGTATTTTTCACGCGTTGGAGTCAGAGAAACAGCACATCCTGGCTTTCGTCGGTGCGGTTTCTATTTGCAGTGCCATGTCCAGTCATATTCACGCGGCAATGGCTCTGCAGCTTGGGACTCTTATGAGTCCCATGAGGCTTACATGAAGCTGGACGACGGGAAGGTCTTCGCGCAGTACGTCGAGTACGTTAAGCGCGCCATCCGTGATGCACTCCCCCCGCGTCATGTCCACTTCCTCTCCGATCCCCTGCCTGTGTTGAACGCGCGGGTCCAGGAGATTACATCGGTCACGCCCAAGGAAGGCGTGACCGAAGAGGATCTAGCCATAGTCCTCCACAAGATCGTAACATACGCCAACAGCGTGCTTACGGTCGCCAGAGGCGGTGCCTACGGTCATTATCATGAGACCGTGCCCGAGAAGTTCATGCTCATCACGGGATGGCCTAGCTATGCGGTATGTTCTCATCCCTGCCACCTTCAAGGTTCTGACATACCACTTGCAAGGCACTGCACAAAGTCCGTCAATCGGCACCCCTCAGCGAGATGATGAAGGAGCTAAAGAGCAAGGCAGAGCTCGTAATGGCGCACGCAGAGTTGATGCCCTTTAACAACTTGAGAGGCTCTGGATGTTCGACCTGTTGAACAGTGTCTGCGTTAACGAGAATAATGGATATAACTTGTGATCACGAGTGACTACGCGTTCAATTCTTGAATGGCGGCGACGACTTTCTCAGGCTCCATACTACCAACCTTGTTGAACCGCTTACCATCGATGTGTACACGCTTGGATGAGGACTCATGAAGTGATAAAGACAGATATATGATGCAGCGGTAAGCAAGACTAGAAATATACAAATTCAAAACAAACGTAGTCGACGCATGTTCAATCAACAGCCTTCTTTTGCTTCTTCCTTGCCGGCTCCTCCTCCTCACCTTCTTTCTTCTCCTTATCCTCGTCGGCTTTCGCTTTGGACGCCTTGGTCACAGGCTTCGGTTTCGGCTTCGGTTTCGGCTTCGGCTTGCTCTCGGGCTCAGAATCCACGTCCATGGGTTCGACGTCCTCGACATCGCTGCCCTTCTTGGGTTTCGGTTTTGGCTTCGCTGGCGCCTTCTTTGGTTTATCAGCTTTGGCACCCTCGGCATCGCCGTCTGCAGCCTTCTTTTTCTTCGGTGCTTTCTTGGCGCCGTCCTTGTCCTTGTCCTTGTCCTTGTCCTTGCCGCTCGCTTTCGCCTTACCTTTCTTCTTGGCGCCCTGCATCATGTCTCGGTCGCCGCTGGCGTCCGACGCAGTCGCTCCGCCCTCCTCCTCCGAGTCCGTGTCAGTGGGCGAGCCAGAGTCCGACGAAGATGCTTGGAAGTCCTCATCTAACTCATTGTCAGCGCTAATCGGGATTGCTAATAGTGTCGTGACTTACCATCCTCGCTATCCTCGTCGTCGTCCCCGGTGCGCTTCACCCGAGGCTCTTCATCCTCATCGCTGGCAACGCTCTGCATCTCCTCGTCCGAGTCATCTGCCGCTGCGAGTAGGATGTCGCCCTCTGGTACCATCTCGTTCTTCACGCGCACTTTCTTGTCCTTCAGATATGCATCCGTTGGCTCGTGTTCCTCCTTGTTGATAGACGTGAAGGTGTACTCGGGACCACTCTTGGTCACAACTTTCATATCGAAGGTACGTGCGGCCGCCGCACCCATGGCCGCTCCGACGCGAGAAAATACAACTTGATGGATGTCGGAGATCTCGACGAGGACGGGTTGCTTGGAGACAAAGAAGATGTATTTGTCGAGCATGAAGAGATCACCCTGGACTGCTTTCAAGTTTGCTTTAAGACCAGGGTGCCCATTCCGACTGCAAAGTACAAACATGCTCAAGCTTTCATTTATTTGTCGGTACGGAGTTGACTTACCTTTGAAAGCTGCCGGCGCTGATGATTTTCTTCTTGGACAGAGCACGGAAGACACTTGAGACGACTTCGAATGTCGGATCCTCGTACTTCTTCTTCAGACGGTCGTGTTTGGCGATCTCCTCTCTGCGGACGAAGGCGTCAAATAGTGCATTATAGCAGTAAAAATTTCGACATACTCGTCCATATTCAGCTCGGCTGACATTTCCTCCTCTCGAGTGAATTGCATAACTAGGTATTGATACCGCGTCTGGCCTTGACGAATCGGGTTGCTCAGACTAAGCTGTAACGACATCATGGGCATCTTTGCTCTATGCAATCAGAAAGTGAAGATACATACTATAAATAAAACGTGTAGATCATCCTTCGGTAGTAGGAACAATCTTGAGATGCTAGTGTAGACGATCTTGTAGTCGTATGTCTTCCCGCGCAAACGCAAGAAATCGGGGAACATATCGACGTCGTATCGACCTCGGGGCGTCAGCACGAGCACCTCCTCGAAGCTCAGGATCATATCGCCCAGGACTTGCCCAAGTGCCGCCTTGTCTTTGATGGCATCGTGGAAGGCTTGCGCGGCGCTCACTTCTTCCCCTTCTTCCTCGGCGTCGGATTTCTGTGAGCCAGCGTCCGAACCGCGAACGCGCGTGCTCTGCCCTGGGACAAAGAAGCGAATCTCAACCATTTCGTCTGGGATGCCTTTTACCGGTTTCTTGCTTGAGCCGGAAGGATTGGAGAATTCAAGGGAGACTTCAGTGCGACCTGCGATGTTGGAGTTGGCGACGTGGTGGAGTGGTAGTTCGAAGGATGTCTTGTTCGAAACGAGGAATGCAAGCTCGTCGCCTGGCATGAGTTTCAATAGTATATCCAACCGCGCAAAATCATAGCAACGTACCTCGGAAGTCGGTGAGTCCCCAATTCCAGCCCTTTACAGACACCTCCTGAGGTTCTAGAGTAACGCCAAAGTGTTGCTTCAGTAAACTCGCCAGCTTGTCCTGGTCCTTTGAACGATACATTTGGGTCAGAACAAATGGGATGAAAGGAAGTGACTCCATGGCTCACCTCCCGCTCGAATCCGTCAAAGTGCTCTTTCCAGCTCTTACTCCCCGACTTCATGCCAATCCGGAGCTGAAAGCCCCTCGCAACCCTCAACCACTGCGCCCATTTGATGTCTCCTGAGGCCAGTGGGGTGACCTGGTCCGAGTCTTCGCCTCTCCATGCCATGCCGCTGGCCGCCACGCGAAATTCTGGGAGAAAAAGGGCGTCAAAACACACGAGATCGTCCATAAAATATCACAGCGTACTTCCAGCCTCCGGCTGCAGCCCATGGAATATCCTATCGAACTGGGTGGTCATTTTGGGGGGTAAAGACGCGGGTGAGGAGGAGGACGAGGCTGAAGGACAGCGACGACGCGTCGGGCGGAGTTTGAAGGCGCGTGGCCGACGGCGCGTCAGGCAGAGATCCAGAACCAGATAGCCTTTCACTCCTCCGCCTCTCCCACATCCTCCTCTCTCTCCCAAACAACCGTGTCACTTGTCGGAACTCGTCGCAGCGTCGCCATCGCATGGACTCCTTGGAGACCTTGTCGCGCGATACCCAGGAGCGCACCTTCTGCAAATGGTAGTTCGCAGCAGATCGTCCCATCCGGCGCGCAAGCTGACCGCTTGCAATGCAGGCTCAATACGAAGCTCGAAGGGAATGGATACCCGCCTATGAACTCGCTCGTGAAGGATCTATCGGATGGTGTGAGACTTATACAGCTGATGGTGAGCGTGATCTTTTGTCCCATTCCATCTATCCCTTCTCAACATACGTATATGCGAGCAGGAAATCATGGGTGCGTTAGTCTCCGTATTTCCCATGAACAGTATTAGTCACAATTACCACGTTACTGACTATAGGCGATACATCTTTGGGTCGGTACAACAAAAACCCCAGGATGCGCGTCCAGAAAGCGGAGAACGTGAACAAGGCGCTAGAGTTCATCACCTCACGCGGTGTGAAATTGACAAACATTGGACCCGAAGGTAGGTGGTTGAGAATATTTATAGGTAATTGAATGTACAACTTCCCTCGTAGACATCATCGACGGAAATCTGAAGCTCATACTTGGCATGATCTGGACTTTGGTTCTCCGATTTACCATCGCCGACATCAGGTGCGTCAGCATTTCTTCAAGGTGCTTCAGCACTCGTGACATTAGTTTACTGAAACAATTATTTGAAAGCGAAGAAGGTCTGTCTGCCAAAGAAGGGCTTTTGTTGTGGTGTCAGCGTAAGACTGCGCCGTACAAAGAAGTCGACGTTCAGGATTTCTCGCTCAGCTGGTCAGATGGGCTTGCGTTGTTGGTCCAATTGATTATCTCTCAATCTATATAATCTTCGTCTGATCCTCGTCTTACAGATGTGCCCTGATTCACTGCCACCGACCAGACCTTATAGATTACGACAAACTGGATAAGGTATGAAAGTGTTTCATTGGTCGCTACCATGGGTGGTATCTGACCTCCACAGACTGATCGGCATCGAAATACCCAGCTTGCCTTCGATGTTGCAGCCGAATATCTCAACATACCGGTACGTCTCATAAAGACTTTCTTCGTCATCAGACAGTAACTGGGGCTGAATACTGACTTGTGTGCAGAGGTTGCTAGAAGTAGCAGATCTCTGCGACTCACACAGGCCTGACGAACGCAGTGTCATGACTTATGTGGCCAGCTTTTTCCACGCTTTCTCCTCCATGGGTGCGTGTATGCGCTACTCAGCTGACATTCCATTGAACGCGGTGTATTGCAGACCAAGCGGAGACAGTGTCGCGCCGAATTGAGAAATTTGCCGAACTAATGCAGTCCATCTGGGTAAGCCGCAACGATTATGAGCGTCGCGTTCGTGCCGTAAGTCTATGCCACAGGTTTACTGGATTGGTGTGCTGATATCTGCGATCGTATTCATAGTTTCTCTCCGCTCTCGCTGATATGCAAGACCACTGGGCAGCTGTTAAGTTCACTGGGACATACACAGACGTGAAAGAACAGGCGGCCAAGTTCTCTACCTACAAGCAAACCACCAAGAGAACTTGGGTTACGGAGAAACAAGACATTGCGACCCTGTTTGGAAACATACAAACGAAGCTAAAGACTTACCGACTTCGAGAGTACGTCCCACACCCCGGTCTTGAGCTTATAGTGAGTCCCGTGACCTCCGCCCCACGACAGGGTGCTCACGTCTGCGGCAGGATGTAGATGATGCATGGAATGGGCTTTTAGCCTCTGAAGCACGACGATCGAGAGCGATCAACGCACAGATTCGAGAGTGCGTATTTTATCGACTATCCCATATCACATGCACTTACTGTATGCCATTGACCTCTTCTCGACTTTCAGCATACAGGAGACTTTGAGGAAGAAGTTCGCCGCACTGGCCGACGACTTTCAGAAGCGATTGCACGCCGTTTCTCTCGAACTCTCCGCCGTCAGTGGGCCGCTCGAGGTGCGCCCTGTCTTGTCGTCATCCATCGCTGCACCGGACTTAGTTTTTTCAGGACCAACAAATCCTGATCAATGAGATTCAGAAGCGAATTCCTACTCTTTCAGACGCTCTCGCTACAGTAGAGAGCGCCGAAGCAGAGTGCACGGCGGCAAAAGTGGAAGAGAACGACTACACCGTCTTCACGTGCCAGGACCTTGAATTCGAGCTGGAACTCGTTGTACAGAGCATCGCGAAGAAGATATCCTTCATCGACAACCAGGTCTGTCTTATGTGGTCTTTATGCTCCTCCTGACTGACCTGACGGGCTGTTTAGATCGTCTCAAGGAACATGACAAATCTCACTCCAGCTCAGATCGAACAGTTCGAGAGCACATTCCGATACTTTGACAGGGACGAAACGAATACACTCAATGAAGCCGAGATGGCAGCCGCCTTGGCGAGCTTGGGAATTGTCTACGCGGTAAGCAAGCGTCTTGCGCGGCTACGAGCGCTTCTCTCTGACTCTTTCCCTTCAGGATGAGGATCTTGATATTATATATGACCAGCTAGTGCAAGAATATGGCGCAGTCACATTCGAGGCGTTCATCAACCTTCTTGTGAGTATCGATGCTGCCAAGACACTTTTGGAGACTGACCAGTTCGGCGAAGGTCGACATTACGGAGGACCAGACGTCACCAGATCAGCTGCGCGAAGCCTTCCAAGGCGCCGCTGGCAACAAGGTATGTCTTGGTCTGCGCAGTCATTTGTGCTCTTGGTGACGCGCAGCGGACTGCACAGCCCTTCGTCACCGAGCTAGACCTACGGTTGGCGCACATCCCCGCAAGCGCGATCGACTATCTGCGCGAACAGATGCCTGCAGCACCCAATGCTGTCGGGGAACCTGAGTATGATTATGAGGCATGGCTGGACCGGGTATTCGAGTGAAGAGGCTAATTCTTGGTATACATAGATCTGGACATAGTAAATAATATCCATGTAGTTTCATCGCGTGCTCCTCAGCTGGAGTAGTACAACCTGTGCAAGCCAAGGACATGAACACAGCGTCGCGCAGCACGGCTACACATATATATGCGTCGGTCAGAGACCTCTCCGATAGTCTTACCTCCCCAAACACAGGCCGTTCAACAAGACATGGTGAGTATAGACCTGCTCCCCCTCCGTCCTGCAACTCACGTAGCTGTGGGACCGCGGCCGCGAGCAGTCTCTATCCGGCATCGCTGTAAACCCAGAGTGCATTGCCGCATTCCAAGAGCTGAAGCTAGGGAAGAAGGTCAAGTACATCGTTTTCGGTGTCAGTCAGGACGACAAGGAGATCGTTCCAATCAAGAGGTCCACGTCGTCAAACTACGAGGAGTTCTTGGCCGATTTTCCGCAGGACGGGTGCCGCTGGGCCATCTACGACTTGGAGTACGAGAAGAGCGGGGAGGGCACCCGCAACAAGATCTGCATGTTTTCCTGGTGCGACAATGCCTGTGTTCGGGTATATGGGTGTCCTGATAGCCGGCATTGCTAGGGCCCCAGATGGAGCGAAGATCACAGCGAAGATGCTCTTCGCGTCGTCTACGGCCGCGTTGAAACGCTCGCTCATCGGCATCGCTGCGGAGGTCCAGGGGAGCGACCACAGTGAACTCGCGTTTGAAGCAGGTCTGTGGTTCGATGGATCTGATATTTTCGTTCGCTGAGCGCATCGACAGTAGTGTTGGACAAAGTCTCCCCGGGAAATTAGCACCCCAACACATGCGCAGTCCTCGCGCCAAGTCGTCTAGCTGGAAATCAGAAAGCCAGGTTGCGTTCGAAAATAAGGGATAAACATTTATTGTTGTGATGTGCGTACCTTCATACGGACGGTAAGTGTGCAACGCTGCTGCGGACGTCCAGAAAGTCGGTGCCAGCTGCGGACGAGCCACGCTCCCGGGGAGCTGCAATCTAGTGCCATCGGCGCATGGCGTTATTTTATGAGTGAGATACACCCGACATACCTCACGACAGGGCGTGCCATTTGTCTGCAGCGATCAAGAGAAGAAGCCAGCTCGTTGCTGAATAGCACATTAGCAAGAGTTGAATCAGCAAAGCGGAGACAGCGGTGGGTTACTCGACTGCAGGGCCGTACATACATGTACAGTGGCCATGCGCACAGAACCGCGATATATCGCAAGATTCGCGGGTGCAGCGCCTTCAGTTACAGGTGACGTCTTATCAATCGAGCCGAAACAGGGGTTCCCGAGATGTGAATGCAGATCACTCGCTGCAGAAGGCATGAGGCGATTCGTAAGCGAGAGAGGGGCGCCTCTGGCGACGACGAGCGCGACGACGACGAGCGCATTGCTTGACAATGAGGGCGTCGGGGGTGCTAGAGGCATGTCGTTGGCGCTTTGTCATCTCCCGCGCAGTCGCGCCCACAGTCATCGTCGGTCAGCGCAATGCCCGATAATATCCCCGAGCCCAGTGGAACGACATCCGGTGCCGATTGAATTGGTGCGACGAGAAGATCTCATCGACGCTCTGTATCCCGATGCCCGTCGGACCTGATGCCGGTATGAAACATCGAACGAGCCGGCTGGGGAATCACTTGCTATATATCAGCTTTCTGCTCTCAGATCTGCACGAACCACTCTTTCCACTGGCACCTTGCTGACATCCCGACATATGGATAGTCCATTCTCATCTACAATTAACTTCTCTTCTGGGCAGGACATGTCACACACCCGTCTAGAAATTCCCTCAACACGACAATTGTTCACACGAAATCCCAAAGGCAGGAACCAGTACAAAGACTGTCGTATGTCCGCTACCGCCCTATCTAGCCCCTGAACTAACGGTCCGCCAGCCGACAAGGACGACGAGAGGGTAGCCGATTTACTGCGAGGGTACCACAGACAGGGCATCACAGACCGCAAGCTTGTGAGCAGGCTTCTGCACGACGACCATGGCATCACGATGAGGTGCGTTTCTTCCTCCGGCAACCCGGTGTGCCGACACCCACGCGCGTGATACAGCGTGTCGACGGTCGCGCGAAGACGGAAAGCGCTCGGGCTGCGCGGCAGCGGGGCGATGACACGGGCGACACCGGATGCAGTGAAGAAACAGCTCGTGCTCAACCAGCTTGCGAAGAACCCGATGCAGAAAAATGGTCCTCGGGCGATTAAGGAGGCCATTGCCGCTGAGACGGGTGTGCATTTAACACGGTGCGTGTTCCACCAGCCCACGGGCTGGCCTGCGAATTGACATTGCGAGACAGGGATTACATCGCGAGGGAGATGCGCGCATATGACCCTGTCGGCTTCACAGTGCGAGATCCGTCAACAACACGGCCAGACCGGTTGTCCAGCATATCATTCAACGAAAACACTGGCATCCACCGCGAGTGGGTGTACACGAGTTCAGAGCGGCTGGCGCGCATAGGTTTCCCCGTCTGCGGCCTTCGTGACGAAGGGTCAGGGAAATGGCTCGCGCTATACGTGGTCCCGGCGCAGACGACATGGGCATTCAAAGCTGCAGTGGGATACTCCCTCCTGCAGACCATCGAGATGATTGGTGGTAAGTCGCCTCTTGTTACAAATGACGCTAGCACTCACTCAGAGGTAGGTATACCGCCCTTGATATCACCAGACGGCCAAGAGCTTCCCAGATGTGAATGTATCGACATCCTGCGGTGAGTGCCGTCGCTCTTGAAGGCACCATAACCCTTAAATAAATGGATTACAGACCATTTATGTCAAAGGCGACGACATCAGAAGAGTGGGATTTCTTCGAGAGCATCCGCCAATACCGGCCGGAACGTAGCCTGTTACTGGAATCATGGGCTAATTCCATAGCATCGGTCTGGGAAGCAGGCGTACACATCTACAACGCCTCTGACCCCCGACATTAGTACGTTGCCTACATTCGAGTGTCACTCGCCGCATAACATGTTCTTCAGTGAACTATCACAATGGTTGTGGCCAAAGATGATTCAAACCGAAGCAAACCGATTCATGAGCCAAGCCAACGACCATATTCCTGGCAGCCGCTCCAGCCTCTATCAAGTCCAGTCGGGCCAGTCACCGAATGCACTCTACGACGATCCAAGTATTCCCAACTTCCTCCAACCCGTAGATCGCAATTTGGTGCGGTCCCTTGCTTCCCGAGTCGATGGAGACGCGCTCATGCGCTTCGTGCGTGCGCCATACGTTGCACGTGCTGAAAATGAGCTGCTATTATTGGGGGTCGCTGAGGTGTCATTGCAAAACGTATGGAGCGTTTTCGTCACACTTCTTCCTGTCATGTACCCGTCGTTGTCTGTAATGTGTTAGATGTGTGGTCGCGATGATGGAAACTTGGAAGGACTCAATTTCGTTCGGAGCCGTTATTGGGATCTTCCTCCTCGGTTCTCACGTGACCGTGCTCTGATTTTTCAAAGATCTCGAAATTCGCCTTGTTCTCGCACCTCATCAAGAACACCGTACCCAGCGCTTCTGCGTACGAGCAGACTACGACGATGGCTTCTGGAGATCATGACTACCTGGACTATCCGATCGGTCCCAGCGACGGTCCCGTACAAGTCATCCGACTCTCCAACTTCAGTCTTGCCGACCATCTCCAAAAACTTGCCGAGGAGGCCGAGAAAAACAACCCATTCATCCCACCCATAGGCTGCCCTATCGCCAAACTTCCGAATGAGCTGCTATCCCAGATATTCACCATCGGCGCGGAGGCGGATGACGAAGACGAGGAGGAGGAAGCCGATATGATGAATATGTTCGAGGACGACGAGAGCGACTCGGGCGACGACGACGAGCCGGAGCACGAGTTCCAGGTGCTCGTGTCGCACGTCTGCCGGCGCTGGCGCGACGTTGCGCTGCAGACGCCGACGCTATGGACGACGCTCGACTTCTCCGACGGCCCGCCCTTCCACAAGTCACGCACGTGGATCGAGCGGTCCAAGGAGTGTCCGCTCGACATCGACCTTGATTGCACGGTCCCGGATGACGAGGACGAACTCGATGAGGACGACATCGCGGAGGAGGTCTTCCCAGAAGACGCCGACGGCAAGGATGTAGCGCCGCGGAAAAAGCAGCGCCTCCCCGACGGCCGCATCACGCCCGACGACCTCCCCGCCGTGCGTGACCTCATCATGCCGCACCTCGCGCGCTGGCGGACATTCGAGTTTATGGCGAACGACTTCACCGTCGTGCACAATCTCATGCTCACGCTTGCGGGCGCGGGTGAAGCGACGCACCTCGAGGCGCTGCAGCTGTACCATTACGAGGACACCGAGCAGTACGAGACTTTTGCTCCGCCAGCCCTCAAGGCGCCGCTTGTGCCGTTCGGTGGACGCGCGCCTGCCCTCGTGCACCTTGCGCTGTGGGGAATCCACGTCGACTGGGAGGCGTGCCACTTCCTCGAGGGCTTGAAGGTCCTGGAACTTGCCTACCATGCCATGGACGTGCGGCCCTCGTACGAAAATCTTGTTCGGATTCTCCACCGGTCTCCGGAGCTTGAGACCCTCACTCTCTGCCTGTCCGGGCCAGGAGGCGAGCCAAAAGAATGGCCTAAGGACGTCGTTGAGATCCCGTCCGTGACGACGCTCGTCCTAGCCTTCCACGACTGCGACTACATCTCCGATCTCATGCAGCGCTTCTCATTCCCCAACCTGAAGAGCCTCGCGCTCGACTTCGACGCCGAGGACTACTCCACATTTATAAACCAGCTTGCCGGGCCGTCTCCCGGCCAGACACAATCTTTCCTCGGGGGCCTTATCTCCTTGAAGATCTCCGGATTGCAGTGCAACCTGGATGCCCTGAACAAATTCTACTCCGCGCTGTCGAATCTGACAGCGCTCAGCCTCAATTGCTACCACCTCGACGAGGTCTTCTTCACGAACCTGTTTCCCCCAGAACACGGCTCAGCGCCGAAGTCTCGAGACGTTCGGACGGGCGTGTGGTTGCCGAGGTTGGACACGCTCACAACCTCGGGAATCGACGGCTCCCAGATGCACGAGCTAGTACTGGCGCGGCGCGACCATCCTATCAAGCGCGTGAACATGGACATGGACGACGACGTTGACGAACGCGATGAGGCGTGGTTGCGTTCTGCCCTGGAGCATTTCGACTTCTTCGAGGGGTCCGAGGATGAGGATGATGATGAAAACGAGGTCGTAGAATTTGACGACGACGACGCCGACGACCACAGTTTCTAGTCGCTCGCTCGGCGAAACAGAATATGCAGCACATGTTCGTCGTTTTCCTTCATCCTCTTCATTATTTATCGAGCTTCGATGTAGGACACGAAATCACAACCGCTCCTGCACACCTAGATGCGCATGATACCAGAGAAATGCCGTATTGCCTATGTATGAAGTACAGATCTAATGTAGCCAATATGTTATCACCCCTGCATAGATGCACCCAAACGTCAGTGGTACAATGTTATTGAGTGTTAGCGTCCGATCGTTTACCCGCGTCCACGCTGCTCGTGTCTTCTCGGTACGACAGACGTGCCACGCCTAGCACCATGTCCGGCAGCTCGTCTTCCTCATACTCCCAATTACTGTTCAAACTCTCCCCCTTCTTCGCAGCACTGCTAAGTCCGCCGCCCATATGTGAGCGGCGAGCATCTGGCATGGCAATCAGCACGGAAACCAGCATTCCGTCTGGAGCGGCCGCCGGCGAAACCGGGCTCGTCTCCGCGCGCGGGGGGGTGGGCGGTCGTGGCGGCTCTGCGGGCGGTCTCCGCGAGAACGGATTCCGCAGCAAGCGGCGGTGCAAGGGAGGCGCGGGGCCGTCCGGCGCCGCGTCCACCGACGGGCTCGCGCTCTGCTGGGCGGGGTTGTGGGACTCGGGCTGCACGGAGACGGGCTGCACGACAATGCTCTAAGCCTTAGGGCCCCCGCACGCACAGCGCAGCGCGACGCACCATGATCGACGCCCAGCTCCCCGCGTCGCCGCCGGGCGACACCCAGGCCTCCCACATCTTCGGCTTTGCGCCAAAGTTGCGCCGCCGCCCGCGGTGGGCGGCCTCGTTCGGGGTCATGACGCCTGCGAGGATCGCCTCCTCGATGCGCCGGCGGAAACGCCTCCGCAGCACGAACGAGCGCAGGATGATGGCGGACGAGACGAACAGGAGGAGGAACAGGGTAGCTAGGAATGTGAACCTGGAGTTGAGGGCTGTCAGCGACTACCTCCGGTGTCAGTGCACGCTCCGAACGCACAGGTAGAGCGAGGTGGATGTTCCGCCCCCCTTGCCGCTGCTTGGGGAGGGCGAGGCTGGGTAGGTAGTGAAGGTCGACCCATCGGTAGTTGTTGTCGGTGTCGACGATGTCGTGGACGACATTGCGGCGTACGCACGTCGACGGGGACGGAGAGGAGGAGATCAGAAAAGAGAGAGAAATTCCAGGAGCGGGCAGGGTTTTTGGGCCCGGGTGGACCGAGTAGGCAGCCCGCTTGCTCAGACTCGGCCGAGTCGGCTCGCGCAGCTAACAGCGCTGACAGCGCGAACACCCGTCGGCTTATCTCAGCGGCTGGTCTTCGGCCCGCCAGCACTCGGCTCTTCCGACGCCCACACTCGCATCCGTATGGAGGTACGTATTCAATCTCTAGGACACTCGGACAAAGAAGAGACGGCCGCGCCATATCTTCCTTCTCCAACACCTCCCTGTCCTGAAAAGCAGGCTGCTTCTCCAGCTGAATGCGCTGCAGAAACCAGTCTGAATCCAACAACTCACGAAAGGCCCTGCTGCTTCTCTTCAAATGGTATATATGAAGAGGCATGGATTGCAGAGTCTTGCCGGAGCCAAGTCACGAACGAACCAGATTCAGCCGCGGTACACAGTCGCCTAAAATGAGCATTAGCCTCAGTCCAAAAAACTGTGTCCCAAGACCTTCCAAGACCTGATACGTGTACGAAGCATGGTCGGGATCGCAGTTCACTGCTAGGTTCATGAGCATGATAGGATCGCTCTTGAGAAATAGCTCCCCGATCCCCAGTTCGAGCTGCTAGGCCCTACGGCATATTGTCCTCTGTCCAGTTGAGCAGGGTGGCATAGTGCTGATTGCAGCATTGAAATGCCAGGATGATTTCTTCCCTGTCAGTGGCCACGCATTCCTCGTAAAATTTGTGGTCCTCTCGGCGACACAATGTGAAGTCGATGATGACGATGCCGTTTGTCCATTCGGACGAAGGGTGCAGGATCAAATTGCTGGGGCCCATACGGCAGTAGACAACACCCAAGTCGTGAATTGCCTTCAGACTGCGCAAAGCTATCTCCACCTGATCAACGGTCAATAACAAATATAATGTGGACGAGCGGTCAATGTGGACGCACCCGCTTCTGCATGATCAGCCATTGAGTCTGTTGCTCAGACGCATTCAGCGTCGAATTGCCTTCAATGTCCATGTGGGTATGCAGCTCCGTCCATTCCGCTAGGTTGGTGCCTTCGATGTACTCGGTAACCAGCATATACGCACGCTCTCCGCTCGGGGTAGTAACCTGCGAATGAGGATTAGTATCGGCAACGACTGGCGTCAACAAGAGGCATGTGCGCAAATTGTGTAGTCCGAAGAAATAAGGGACAGCAGAGCCTTGAATTGGCTTCAACTGGTGGTAGATGTACTCCTCCGTCAGGGCGAAGGACTCAGCCGAAGTGCGACCAGCACCCGTCCAAGTTTGATCGGCTGTGGCATGCATCATAGAGGGTTGAAGGATGTTGACGACAACGCGCTCTGATTCAGCCGTTCTGATTGAACCTGGAGGAATAACGCGGGCGAGCCACACTTGAGCTGTGGAATGACTGATTGGGTTCTGAAGGCATCTCTCTAGTTCGATGGTGACTGAGACTGGAGGCAGTAAGGATGCAAAAGCAGGTAATGGGCGCATCCCGGAAGAGCCGTGCAAGTCGTTGGGCTGCAACAGTTCGATGTGGATAGGAAACTCGACGCCAGCGTGTCACGGATAGCTTTGAGCTTTACGGCGCAGAGCAACAATTTGATCGTCATCCTTATTGTCGTATTTGAGGGATATGATATCCTCGAAGTTCATATTGAAATTTAGAAGCTTTGAGCGTGCACTGGTGTGAGTGCGTTGATTGAGAGACTAGGCAAACTTGCGCTAGGCCACAAACGAGAGTTACAAATCTAAACTGGCCCAGTAGTGTCAGACGGATACTTCTGAGGATGTTCAGGGTGATACTAGGATAGGATAGTACTCACGTTGTAAATAGGAGGCGCTGTCGGAGGCCCACCAATTTGAAAATAAAAGGCGGAGAGAGTAGCAAACAAAGATAAGATAAGACAAGACGCGTCGGCTGTGGTATGTGGATGGACTTCCACGAACCATCGACCCCTCTCAATAAACATGGCTAAGATCCTTTCAAGCTGCACATTATCACCTTCAAAGCCTCGTCACAGACCACGTCAACAGATAAAATGCCGTTCCCGGGGCCAGTCGTAGGTCGACCCGCGCCCCCACCCGCTTTACCAGCTCCGTCTCCACCTTCACCGTCCCCTTCTCAAAAACCACCCCATCCCACAGCTCCGTCCACGACTCGGGAGAGTGGGCAAATAGGCCCTTCGCCTCGCCAGTCCTCAGCGAGAACTGAAAGCCTTTCTCGGGCAAGCCGTGATGCTCTCCGAAGATCATCGACCCGGGTTCAGGCGAGAGCAGTGCTGCGAGCGCACGCGCGAGGCGCAGCTGCTGCTCCTCTTGGAAGAGATGGAAGAGCGCTGACGCATGGATCGCGGAGACGTGCCCACGAAGGGGGTTCAGCGAGGCCAATGCCGCGAGATCAGGCCTAGGCGTCGCAGCTGGCGATGCGAGCGTGAAGGGCGGCACTGTCTCGAGGTGCGAGGGCGCGAAGACGTCTCCGGCAATGAAGGGAAGGGGAAATGTCTCGGGCGTGCTCCTGAACAACTTGTGCCCGAGATCGCAGAACTCTGGGCATCACCGTGAGCGGACGTGCAGGGGGCGTATGCACGATACATGTACCTTGATGCAGGTCCGAGGTCAGTACGTTCTGCATGGGATATCCATCGGCAATTGCCTTGCGCGCGTCGTTCCCAACTGTCAGGCCGTCGTCAGCTTCATGACACATACATGAAGGGGCGAGGAGTGCGCACAGCAGCAGCCGATGTCCAGGAAAATCGCGCCGTCTCGTTCCTTGCCAAGTTTCAGAAACTGGTCGTAGGCAAAGAGCCGCGCGATCTTCAGCCTGAGCGCACGACGTAATTATGCAGCCGTTGGAATACTCTCCTTTACCTTGGACGTACCTCAACCATGTGAACATACGTATGCAAGGGTACGGATAAATCTATGAAGTATAGGTCGATCTGTGTTGCAACATCATATATGCTAGCACATACCGCGTAGGCTTCAGCTTGTATCTGGAGGAGATGTTTCTTGAGCTCCGTGTCATCCTGTATACCCGTCTGCGCTTTGAAGAAGGCGCTCTCCTCGTCGTCCAACCTATACAAAGATTCATCCAATTCATAAATGGACGCGGACTCGGGCTTGGGAGGGGGGACCGGTGTTTCGACGACGACTTCGGCCATGACGGTAAATGACTGTGATGGAAAAGGAGCGGAGACATGTCAGATACATGCTGGATTTATGCATCTTCCAAGGGTCAGAAGACGCACGTTCAAAGGGAGATACGTTCCTTTAGGAGAAGAGATGATAGAGAATGCGAGGACCTAGGCCCTCTAAGGGAGAGCAGATGCTTCCGAATTCGCAGGGTCCCTATCCGAAGCAGCAGACGAGTCACCATACCCATCGGCGCTGAAGACTGTGGCTGTGGTAAGCATATCGGATTCTACCGGGAGCAGGACTGCAAAGGTGACACTGAGTATATTCACCCCCCAAAGTTGCGTCGATCATGTCGACCGCACAGCAAGCTGGCTAATAACTAGTGGCATAGAAGAGTATATACACTCAGTAACTCACCTTCTCAGATTCCGGCGCTGAATCCGACGGTCGCGTGTCCCCTCGTGAGAGGATCATAGTGTTCAAAACCTATTCTTGTGGCGCTAAGTATCTGGACGACTGCGCACCTAATGCGCGGTGATAAGTAGTATGCGGGGAACGCATTCCGCTCTCGCATCCTCCTAGCGCGCAAGGTATGAGGAAGAGGAATCCTCCGTTTTTTCGGCGTACAGCAAGTACCGGATGCTCCGTGAGCGGCACCATGACGAGGAGCTCAAAGGTCCGGCGCATACTGGAGGAAAATTGCAACAAAGGCGTACTTACCGCAGCCGACCGCGAGCGGCGTCGACACGCACGGTTGACATATTGACAAGTGTCCGGAAGGTCGAAGCGTGCGCGTCGCCGCCGCTAGCGCCATCTTGCCGATGGAGATCCAGCAGTGTGACTTTTCACAAGACAGTTTTGTCGACCTTCGCACTCTAGAAGGAACGTCACGGTCAACACCTTACTAGAGTCAGTAAGTTGGTACTGTACCGTACTTGGATCTAACTTCTTGGTTTACAACTTCGGTCGCGGTTGAAAGCGAGGGAGACGGCCGAGATGCCGGTCACGTCGGGCCAACCGGCCATCGCCATCGCCATGCTCCGAATAAATCCGAAACTCCGATCGCAGAGCACGCAGCAAAATGATCGGTTGCAAGATGCAACAGCAACTTCAATTCTCGTCCAACTACATACAGTACTACTACCAATAAACCACTTCGAAAATCCCCCCTCTTTAGTCTGTGCAGCCCACCCCGACGCACAATCATAGACACGCGTAAAGAGGCGCCGCGCGTAGACCCGCAAGCGCAGATTATGTGCAGCACGCATTGTCCAAGCGTATGTTACAAACCCAAGTTCAGAGAGGCGAAAAAACGAACAAGCCATGCGACGACACTCTGCGATCAAAAAACATCCGAATGAAAATCGAAAAAGAGCAGGCCCGCCTCACCACTCGGATGAGAACTCGTCCTGCTCGTATACTGTTTGAAACACGTTGAGGTGCAGCACTGCAAGTTTCGCCAGCCGCTCCGCGAGCTGCCGGATCTCGTCCGCGAGGGGCTCCAGCCCCGCCGCCGCACGCGGCCGCGCCTCGCGCTGCGGCGTGATGTTCCCGCGGATGAGCACCGTCTCGACGAGCACGTCGAACACCGCGTCGCGCAGGCGATCGCGCATGAGCGTGCCCAGCGGCGAGTCCATGCGCAGGTGCTTCTCCGTCCAGCTCTCCGCGAGCTTCAGCACGTGCGGCTCTGGCGCGGCCGACAGGGTGCTGCCCGGGAGCGCGGCTTTCGGGTGGGGCACGCGCCGGCGGACCTCTGACGCGCGCGAGGTGACCTGCAGGACGACCGATTGCATGCCGGATGTCCACTGCTCCAAGTCCTTTGCCTCGTGCTGCGCCTGGTGGTGCGACGTGGCAGATCGGATCGGGAGGAAACAGCGCCCGATGTTGTGGGGCCCGACCTCGTATATTTCTTCTTTGATAGCTCGCAAGTCGGTATCCTCGATCACGGCGGGACATCGTGGGCTAGGGTGCTCCGGAGACGAGGCAAACACCAATTGTCGGTAGAGCATGAGGAACATGTAGATCGTCGTCAAGTCGGCAGAGTCCTTGCTGAGCTGGATGAGACGCGAGTGATCCAGATAAAGAGTTTCGGGATAATCTGGGAGTTGCGGAATGATGGTTGGAACTGTCAGGTGAGACGGTGCTGTAGTAGTGATGATGGGGGACGAAAGCGGCACTGGAGACGGCGGGTTGAAGACCAAGTCAATCAAGCCCTTGAGGGCCGACAGAATGACTCGGGTTCGCTTTCCCAGCGTTTTGAAGGGAAGAGACCGGGTAGGGTATTTGAGAGCATACTGAGTACTCTCGAGGCGCCGGTGAGCAGAGACTAGCCACTGCCGAGTGATAAGGAGTGATGCCCGGGACTGATCTTGTTCCCTGAACATCCGGAGTTCGAAGTCTGGAGAAGAGTGGATGATGTAGGGCCGCAGGGTCTGCATCTGATGATTGGCAATGTCCTGAAAGCGAGGTGAGCGGATCGAAGTACACGTGACATTGCCGGAAGACGCACAAGTTTCATGAGCTCCAGAATCTCGAAGCACTCGCGCATGGCGGCGATGGCATCAGCCTTGCTTCCTCCTCCTCCGGGTGCACACCGGTCCGCCATCTGCACCATAGAATCCACTGCCTGATCTCGCATGGGTGCACAGTGCGACTTCAAGACCTCACCGATGACCCTAAAAGTGCCCGAGGGGTCATAGAGACCATGCTTCATTTCCTGGTCAATCAATTCCGCGTCCAGCACAGATCGCAGCTTCTGCGCTTGCTCTGCATGTTGCTTCACGCGCTGCTGATAGGGGACATTTCCGCCCTGCACACTAGACACTGCGGAGGCTTGTGGCTTGATGATGGACAAGAGGACCACTAGCAGCTCCTTCAAGAGGGGTCTGATCCGCGAGGGCATGCGCAGGGTCAATCTGCGACGCAGAGGTAGACATGCAATGACAGGGTCTGCTGGGGGTGTAGGCAAGCGCTTGCAGACACAGACCAGTGAGTGCGGCCGCCCGTGGATATCAAAGGTGACACAGGTGCAACCCGTCTCAAGTTCGAGCAGCACAGCACGCCAGTAAGTCTCTGCCTGATCGCGTTTCCGGCGACTGGCCGCGGCGCGAAACTGCAAACCAGAGTCGAAGAGGAAGTCGTGTCCTGAATTAGACATGGGAAATTAGCGGGATGTACCTCCACCCTGGGAGAAAGGAGCGACGAACGTAGTTGGGGATTTCGCATGATGGCCTCCAGATCAAGTTCTTTGAGCGTGTCTTTGTTGATAGGCGGATGTCGTACCGGAATGTGGGGTGAGCACGGGTCGATAGGAATAACGATGCGGGAGGAAGACGGCGTGATACTGTCAGGGGAGGTGGGGGAGGTAGGTGGGAGATCATGTGCAGACGTGGGGTCGGAGCTGGGCTGGCGGGGTATAGGCGCAACCAGACGGGTGTCGCCCGAGCGAGAGGTGACCCAGCGCCAGCTTCCCTGGAGCATCTGGAGAGCGGTCACCAGCTCCTGCGCACGCTTTGTTGCGGCCCTTTTGTTGGACTTGAGCGCGGGAGAGGTATCTATGCGGGGACGTTTTGCGCGTGATGGACTGTCTACCTGAGACGGAGAGGATGGCGACGCAGATGGGGGTGATGATGGGGATGACAGGGGGGAATTTGCGACGGAAAGACCATTAGGGAACCAGGCAGATTGGGATGGGTGATGCTGAGAGGTCTCGAGGGAGAGGCGTGGGGGGACAATGGGCGGGTCGTTAAGCTTTGAGGGCATGGGTTCGGATGCGTCTCGGACATTGTCGTTCACGTCGCAGTCGTCTGTGTCGGCCTTGCGCTTGCGAGCAAGGGAGTGGATGGGGACGGACTCGTGAGCGAGGTCGTCCATGGTGGGGGGAGGAGGAAGAGGGGATGGAGGAGGAGGAGGAAGGGGGGAAACTTGCGGATGATGCCTTGTATATAACGCGAGGTCAAACACATGGCTCCCATCCGGCGTCCCTTCGTTTGAACATCCTACACGAGGCCCGCTTCCTCTTGTCCTTGTAAAATTATTTCTCTCGCTTGCAGCCATTATGCTTGCAGCCATTATGCACGCTCCATTCTTCGCCGGAACCTGCAGGGCAGCTGCGTGCGTGTTGCTGGCAACGGCACCCATTGTCGCGTTTGCGGCCAGCCTACGGCCAGCACCTGTGCGTGAGTCGCTGCGAGTTCCTGCACGTCGAGCTCCGCGATACCCGCGATCGGACAGCTGGAATATCGGGCGTCTGAAGACGTCTGACACCGTCTGTATTGAACAGCAGAAACGCAGCACCGAGCCGACGTGTCTCTATCCGCATCTCGGTGATGGGATCACCCAGATAATCTGCCGCTCTTTAGGTAACTCTCCTCCGTCCACCACAAACATGAGGCACAGCACAATTCCGTACCACCCTTTTTCGGTCCTCGCCCAGCCTGAGCCCACGCACGCACAAAAATGTGCAGACAGCGCCGCGTCAGAAAGCGCCAGACACTGTCTTTACCCCGCCATGACACTGTCTTTTGCGAGCCTTTGCGCCGCATCAATTGATACTTACGACTGATGCCACGGTCGCAAGCCTGCGATGGGCAGTTGTCCCCATCCCGAGATATATGTAACGGGGACCCACAACCTTCCGCGTTTCATCCCGCCTTACTCAAAATACGACGTCGGCGTCCTCGTTCCGTCGCGAGCCCCGACAGACACGGCTCCGTCTACGGCTCCGTCTAGTGGCGTCGGTACTTGGTCTTAAGACAGCACGGCAATCCACCTCCGTGCACGGCGGCGAGCCCGTAGCGATGCTGGCGGCGGCGGCTGCGCCCTCCAAAGACGCGTTAATTAAAGACGCATTCAACAACTGTCTCGGCTCTCGGCTCTGCATCCTTTGTTGAAGCTTGTTGCAGCTTCAAGGCGGCGGCTCATCTGGTGTTTTGATTGCCACTTGATCCTGAACAACGTACTGCGCCAAGACGGTGGCATTCCGACACAGAACTCCTCGCTCGGAGCACGCCTGGCTACTTTTGTTTGATCTGCAGCAGCTTCCGCGGACTGATCCCCCTTATCAACACAGTGGTCTTCGCCCCCGCGCTGCACACCGGCACCATATACAGCCCGCAATCTCCCCGGACACGCCCTGGGCCAACATTTTCTGCGCAATCGCGGCGCAATCTGATGCAGGTTTTCCACTCGGAGCCGGACATAACACCTGCATGCCTTGGCACGCGACGATTACGGCGCGCAAGGATCAACTTGCAGCTTCTTCCCGGGGCGGCTGCAGAGCCCAGGAGGAGCACCCCAAGTATGGATTACAGCCCGCACCCAAGCCGCCTGTCAGACGCCTGTCGATAAGGGCGGCCGAAGCCCCGCGTTCTCGGGCCCCCCTTGCCTTGTCGCACCTCCCACTGGCAGGCCGAGGGCTGCTGCTGCTGCACCCAGCCCCCGCGCCAGCCCCCTTATCGAGTGGCTTGTGTTGCAGATGTGTGAGTTTCCTGCGCCCAATGCGTATGGCATCCTCGACATATGTATCAGCGCGCCCCTCGACGCGTGTTTCCTTTGTCCTGCGTGGCCGTGGGCACATAACAACCCTCCTGCCCTGTGATGTCATTTCGTCGTACATTTCATTAGAAATCCGCTCTCCCATGGTTCCTATGTATGTGCTACGTACGTGTGACCACACATGTATTGTACCGAAGAAAGTTCGCACAGGCTGCTTTGAATAATGAGCCTTCGTTCCTACATAAACGCCTGCCGCCGACGCTCTAGCAGCGCTCTGCACCATTTTGTTCAGTCGCGGTCCTCCAGCAGCCGCGTCTGTGGCATCCTAGGACATTCCGGCCATGGCACCTTCCGAGCACTCCCATCCAGGCGCGAGCAACACAAATTAACCGCGCGGAGATTCGTGCATGACGTGCATCAGAAATGAAGGCCCGATGCACGATTGCAGAACAACCCCATAAGCAAGCAGGCAGACATACATCGAAGCCTTTGTGGAACAATGAGACGGCCATGAGGCGACAAGTGGATTGGCAGGCTGCAGGTCATGTACATGCTGGGACAAAAGGTCATCGCAAAAGTGAGGCTCAAAATACTATCTCCATTGTTTCTTTTTCATGCATCGTCGATCAGCCTCTCGTCCGGCTTCCCATCCTCTTGTGCGTCGCGCTCCGCGCCTGACGTCGGCTTCTTTGTCGGTTTGCGACCGTAGAACTCCGCAATAATCTTCGGGCTGATGCGATTCAGCTGCTCCTTAGGGAAAATTCTGAGGAGACTCCAAGCGAGGTCCAAGGAATCGAAGATAGTCCGCGATTCATAGGCACCTGTGAACCCATCACATCAGGAACTCCTAAAATGACGGAGAAGACTCGTTTATACGCACTCTGTCCCACGAACTGTCGTTCGAACTTGTCCAGGAACTCCAGGGCGAGCTTGTCCTCCGATGACAGGGCCTCTTCACCCACGACCGCCTTCATAGATGCGGCATCACGTCCGATAGCGTATTTGGCGTACTGATGATTCGCATAAGCATTGGACAGCCACCCATGACGCCGACACAGATGACGCTCACCAGCTGATTCGACACGTCGGCGTGATCCTTGCGCGTCAGCTTCTCACCGATGGCGCTCTTCATGAGACGCGACAGCGAAGGTAAGACGTTGATCGGCGGGTAAATTTGCCTGTTATGCAGCTGCCGATCGACGAAGATCTGGCCCTCCGTGATGTATCCCGTCAAGTCAGGAATAGGATGCGTGATGTCTGCGTGAAAGTGATTGCTCGCACGCAGACTCTCGCGCGTAAAACTGGAGAATACACACCGTCGTTGGGCATAGTCAGGATCGGGATCTGGGTGATGGACCCGTTCCTGCCTTCGACACGTCCTGCACGCTCGTAGATAGTGGACAAATCGGTGTACATGTAACCGGGGTATCCACGACGCCCAGGAACTTCTTCACGCGCCGCAGACACCTACGTCCCGGGCATCCGGTTATCCGTTAAATGAAATGGAGCAGGTATGCGTGAAGTTGACTGACCTCACGCAAGGCGTCCGCATACGACGACATGTCGGTCAGGATGACCAGGACGTGCTTCTCCAGCTGATAAGCATAGTACTCCGCAGTCGTAAGCGCTAGACGCGGTGTGATGATACGCTCGATCGTGGGGTCGTTGGCCAAGTTCAAGAACAGCGTAACGCGGTCCAGACTCCCATTCTCCTCGAAGTCCTGCTTGAAGAAGCGTGCAGTCTCCATGTTCACACCCATTGCGGCGAAAACGACAGAGAAGTTGTCCTCATGGCCATCCAGAACATCTTTAGACGGTCCTTTCACCAAGCCTGCTTGTCGCACGATTTGTGCAGCGATCTAGACGAACGATGCGATGTCAGCGAGGCGCAAATGAAGAACACGCTGGTGAGATGACCTCATTGTGGGGAAGACCAGCAGCGGAAAAGATTGGAATCTTCTGCCCACGGGCAATTGAGTTCATCACGTCAATGGTTGAGATACCCGTTTGGATCATTTCCTCGGGGTATATGCGAGAGTACGGGTTGATCGGGGAGCCTGAGCGTTGCGTGAGCGTGTTCAAACGCGCCTCATACAGCAAGACGCACCGTTGATGTCCAGGTAGTCCTCCGCAAACACCTTCGGGCCGTTGTCGATCGGGTTCCCGGACCCGTTGAAAATTCGACCCAACATGTCCTCCGCAACGGGAAGCTTCATGCTGCTGCCTGTGAACTCCACGTGCGTAGCCTTCACATCGACACCCGACGTCCCCTCGAACACCTGCACGATCGCCTTCTTGCCCTGAACCTCAAGTACCTGGCCGCCGCGTTTTGTGCCATCGGGTAGTGTGAGCTGCACAATCTCATTATATGAAGGGAACTAAAACAGGCGTGTGAGCCCATGTTCCGTCCTGAGAAAGAGCACTCGCACCTTGACGTTATCCAGGACTACTAGTGGGCTGCGAACGGCTCAGGTCAGCTGCGACACCTCTGCAAAGCAATGATGGCTTGCCCATTGATAGCAGAGACAGTACGGTAGTCTGCAATGCAGCATTTAGCTTGGATCTCCCTTCCGGCGCACCGTACTCACCTAGATGCGGTTGGACGCGGTACTCCCGCGTAACTGCGGCCGCGTTCAGCGTCGCAAGCTCCTTGTCTGAGAGGCGTGGGCTACTAGACATGACGCTCTAGTAACCAGAAATGTATGCGTGCAAGGATAGATCAAATCGCGAGAGCAAGAGCAATTGAGGTCGATACTTGCAGCTACGCTCGCCGAGGACGCACTGCACCACCACCCAATTTGGGCATAGCAAAATGGGAACGAGAGCACGTGATGAAACACTGGTCTTCGGGGTCCTCCCTATGTCCTCCCTCCCGATTCCGAGTCCAACCCGATTCTAACTTACTTTCCGAGTGGTCGTAGAGACCCTCGAGTACAATATACAGATCTATACATCCCAGGGGTAAATTAAGTCCTCACGATAGCTTCTCCACCAGCACCCGAGTTGCCTCGTCCACCAGTGCTTTGTCCGGAGACAGCCTTCCAAATCTGACGTTAGCTCTGCATGTGAATCATGGCAGGACACTTACCACTCGGTTTCTAGTAACAACTCCTCAGCCTCTTCCGTATCTCTGCCGAGGTCTCGTGTTTGCAGTACAAGATACAGATGTTCAGCAGCTGCTGCACGAATCTGGCCAACAGAACTGTTTAGCTTCCTGATATAAGGAAGAGATCGACTCACCGTCGGGTAGGGATGGGAGATGAATTCAGGAAGTTTCATAACGCAGGCGTCATACATGGCAGGAAGGGTCAGCAGGTTAATCACGCTATTCGGGAACGGGTGAGAGATCTGCCAAATACATGGACGGACGGCTTACACTTTCATGCACTCTTGGATTCTCTGCACGTTCTTTAATTTAGACACTCCCCTCGACGTCATCGATAGTAACGCCTGCAGGCTATGTGTTGATGTGTGAGAGATACATCTTTCCCATCGAACGAAACAGCACCTTTTCAGATTCGCAGGATCTTCGACCAACCTATCGAGGACATCGGCTTCAAGCAAGAGGTTGAACAGCTGCAACACGGGGATGACATTGTTGTTGGAGCCTAAATTCGTCTTTGCTTGGGCAATCGCATCATGCACGAAAGAAACAAGGTCGTAGTGTTGTTTTTCTCCGTCGGCCAACGGCAAGGAGCGAGCATATTCGATCAAACTGTTCGAGACCGGGAGTTGCTTGAGGGAGATGAAATCAGGCACGGAAGTCCGAGGAGAAGGCAGAACGCACAGTACTATGCGTCTTGCTACCGATACTCAATAACAGCCCGGTGAGGATGCCGCGCCTGTATTCCGAGATCTCGAGCAAACGAACAGCGCGTGGGAAGATCCATGAGCTATCCTGCCAACCCACGGGAGTGTCACTGACGACGTCGTCAAAAATTAGAGCATGACCGAGGACTTGATAACTACCTCAAGAATAACTCTTGCATGAGCGGTTCTCCTCGGATGCGCCAATATTCGGCGTCAGGTATCAGCGGAAGCGGATTGGACAAGAGCTTCAGGAAGTGCTCGCCGGCTTGTTGACGAACATTGTCTAAACGTTCCACGCCCTGCTTCAGTATACCTGCTACGACCAGGAGATATCGAGCAGCAGGGAGATAGTCCGCGAAGTTGGCAAGAGTGCCTGCTTGGGCGATGAGAGCCAAGGAACATGTTGTCAAACCCTGGATGCAAGCGATGCGGACCCAAGAGCCTACGTCGCCACGTTCGTCCAAAGTATAGTCTTCAAGGCCACCTATCAACGCCTCCATGATGGTGCAGACGTCAGTTGGTTTAAGATCTACAGAAGCTTGTCAACAGATGCTTCGCATATTTGCTGGTGCCATCCAAACATACAGTCTTGTAACTGAGGCGCAACCAAAGTCAATATTGATGTCATGGACGTAAAACAGTTGCGACGAGCTTCGATATTCTGCATCCTCTTTGGAGACTTAAAGTGCATCAGTGAATATTTGAGATGCACAGTCATAAGAACTCACCGCCAACTTGACGGACTCCAGAAGACAATCCAGAGCCTCTGAGATGCCGTGAGGATGGGCTGTATAATCCAGGCGACCGAGGAGGCGAGCCAAGCTCTGTTGTAACATCGGTGCCCCAGCCCTGCAATCTCGGATCATCGTATTGAGAAAAGCGCTGTCAGCACGTTATATGGCCCACAAATGGACGCTTGCGTATCTTTGAACAGTTGCTGAGCAATCAACGAGCCGGCTCACGACATTCATCGCGTTAGAAGCTGCCTCCTGCACTGTACTGTTGCGGTGTTTGAGACCAACGTCGACGACCTTGCGCCAATGGGGCACAGTCGAGCGAGTGCTGAGCTGGATCTCTTCGAGGGAGATGCTGCTGGCGATCAGTTCACAGGCCGCCGCGGTGACTAGCTCATGCCGTGAAGACTCGATCATGCCAAACGGAGCATCCGCTAGATAGGTGAAGATCTTTGGGAAGGGGGTCAACCTCTCATGTTAGCTAGTGAGTAACGGATGAGACATACGTCGCTTCTGAGTTTCTCCATTTCGCCGGATTCAGAGTATGCAGACGCAATTTCAGCGAGAGCGAGAAGGCCACCTTGCACGTCGCCAGGGTCAGGGAGTTTGAGCAGTACCCGCTGATGATTTCAATCAAGTCAACGTAACAGGGATAACGCCACTCGGGCCATACCACTCGTTGTGCACATTCCGGGCCCAGGTTGACAAGATTCAGTTCACAAATTCTTCGAAGGGATTGGGCAGCCAGTAGGCGCATTGACGAATCCCAATGGCGCAAACCGACATTTATGACGTGGTCGATCAACGAAGCCCGGTATTCTTCGTGTCTGTGTTAACGACATCAGACCAATCATGACTTTGAATCTACGACAACTCACTGTGCTACTTGAGGCGCTGCAATTGTGAAGGAATTTCGTCGAAGACCGACAGCGAAAAAGTCTGTCTTTCCAAGGACGTCGATTCCATGCGGGAAAATTGCCTGGAAAAAGCTCAGACAGGGCATATGGGTATGTGGAACAACTCACCATACGTCCGACATACTCCTGGAATGCTGCACTGACTGCTCTGCGGATGTGGATCTCACGATCGTAGACTGACACGGCGACCAGTTTCCTGGCAAGATCGAGCGCGAAAGGTTCCATGACGGATTTGTCGTAAGCCCTCGCCAGCGACCAGAGAACGTAGGCCGCCGCGTCTCTGACACTGGAACCGACGGAGTGGGCGCCTTTCCGAATATCAAAGTAGAGGGCCTATTCAAGGTCAGATTGAGAAAGACTGAAAAGGAAAGAAATATACTTTGGAAATCCAATTGATCAGATCAGGCATCTTGTCGTCCGCTACCAATCCACGGCGAGCCAGCTCGGCACATGCTAGGCATGTACCGTGCCAAGTGCTCTCAGCTATGGCAGGCATGTCATACAGAGATGCGACACCGATCGAATGTATGGAGAAAAGGCTGAATACAGTGTCGACCACTTGATTGGTAAAGTCCGCAGGAAGGCGTTCCGCAATACGAGCTACGGCCTTCGCAGCTGACCATCTGACGATTGTGTCCTGTTGCGGCGTATGTGACCAGATAGCGCTGATTATACGAAGGTCTCACCCTATCTTGCAAAGCATGCATCAATTGTTCAAGCACTGTCTCTATCTCTTCAGGTATATCGTCTTCATCCTGGTGTTCGGACGCGTCGCCTGAGTCAGCCATGTCGCCCGTAGAGATGATCCGACCTAAAGCACAATGAGATGCAGTATCCAACTACGAGCAAGCCTATAGCTGACCCTTCCGCAAGACTACGCGTGGCGCAGCGGGAAGCATCCGCAAAGCTATTCGGGAAACCAGCTTGATGCGCGCTTTTCGGACTACGGCATTGGTCATGAGCATCGAGCTTTGCTCGGCGAGCTCTGTGATTCTGAAGAGAACAGTGGCATGACTGAGGATGATGTCTGCAGGGCTAATCTTTACGGTCTCGCAGAGAGTTTCCAATACGCCGAGAGCCTAGTAAACGTTCATGAAGATCAGGAAAAGCACCCATGCATGTGCGGACGTGTATATCACCTCGAAAACACTATGTTTGCTTTCATCAGCTCCGACTACCGAAGCAGACCATTCCACAAATCCCGGGAGACGAACACGCGTGTCATTCCTATTGGATTCAAAACCTTACTTGTGACGAGTCAAGTGACTTCCATACCTGACATATAACCGAGAAAGTAGCACGGATGCACCTTGTCGGGCGAGACCCGACTTTCCCAAGCTGTTTTTTGCGATGGTTTCTAGAGTAGATGCGGTGCGGCCCGCATCCGCCACTTCGTCGAATTGATTTAGGTCGAATGGTATCATGCAGATGAGAGAGATCCACAATAGAACGATGTACTGAAGAGGCCATATAGAGGGATGTTTGATGTCATCCAAGCCCTGAATAAACTCCAGAGCAACTGACAGGTCAGCAATTTCATGCGGAAAGAATCTGACTGTATCAGGTATGACTCTCAGCGTTCATTTCTCGCCATGCAGAGAACTGACCGATCGTCTTGTAGCCGCGGCACTTGATGTAGTAGTACAGCAGCTCGCCAACATTGGTGAGTGTTTTTGTGTATTGCACACTCTGCTTTGTATCCGCGAGGTATTGTGCATGAGCTTTCAACTTGTCGACAACTGGGGTGACCAACTTCTCCAGAAATGGATCGAGGAGATAATTTTGCTCCCGGTACATTGTAAACTAGAAAGGGAATGAAATTCCTCCGACCTGCGTAAGAAGCCCAAGACCTACGATCGTAAACAGCTGTTGCATGGTCGTGGCGTCCTTCCACGAGTCTTCTGCAGACCGTTCTGTAGTCATATCCAACGCGAGAATTGACTGCTGCAAGGCGAAGAATTCTTCATACTTTTCGAATCGTGTCAAGATCTTCGTTTCGAAGGGTTCTTCCATGCCGCTAGATGCAAAGCAGCTGGAGTTACGATGTCGGGGAAGGTGAGTTCAAGATCTCAGGTGGACAGAGTTTGCGGGGTCCTGACTTAGCTGATCTACGAGGTCGCCCTTCTGGCACCCCTCTCCTCCGTCCGTCCATCCAGCCCAGTCATCTGCATGCCTCCTCTCAAACAACAACGAGGCACGAAGCGAAAGCTTGACTTGACTAACGAAGTGGGTACCTTATGATTTTTATGTTTTCGGTGACCGCCTGATATACTTATAGGAGGATGTCGATACCAGGCTAACGAGCAAATTAGTACGTGTCGAACTTCCTGTCGCAAACGTTGACGACTTATTAGAAGCCCTGAATAGTTTCATGGTTTCAGGGAAGCCAGAAAGGCTGCAAAGAAAGCTAAAACTCACGAGACGCAGAGGATAGTGAGGAAGCTGAAAGAGCTTAGGTACGTTCCATTGTCGAACGAATACCAGCGTAAGAGTTTGAAATGATATACAGCAAGGAGACAGAGGTCGAAGATGGGAACAGGGAGAACCTCGAGGCTCAGCTGAATGTGTTGAAGGTCCGTGATCCCTTTCGAGCTGCTAGACGATTGCCTGACGTTATACATACGACAGAAAGTCAATTACGAGCGGATAGGAAGCTTGGCTCTCAAAAACAAGCTCAAGAAAGACAAAGTCGTCTCGAAACATCCGTCTGTTCTATCTGCGCTATCAGCTGAATCCTCTGTCGAATCTTCTTCTACACCTGCCGGTCACGAATTGCAGGTCGAAGCCCGTCTCCTCAGCTCGAAGGTGCTATCTGGTGAAGTCAATGGGATCATCTCATCCCTGCGGTCGATCCTTCGACCCGAAGCGGTCCAAACGGATCTCGCGCAGCCGCCAACGAAAACTAGAAAGCTCAGTACCGCCCATGGCGCCTTCCCCGCTGAGACCGGATCGTCTTCCACAGATACGGAAAGCGTAGCGGGTGAAGAGTCCAACGCCGAGCAGCCAACAGAAGAGTGGGAGTCTGGGACGGTGGAAGAGGAGAAGGAAGAGTTTTCCAGCGAGAGTGAACTTTCAGGTGGGGACGCACCAGATGGTCCTGCCCGACCGCGTCCTGTTCCCGCCGGAGCTCCTTCCGTCAAGAAAGCGACGAAGACTATTGCAGCCCTGCCGCGCGCCATCTCCAAGGACACCCCTGCTACCACGGGAGGGCAATCAACATTTCTGCCTTCACTATCCCAAGGGTTCACTCGTGGGGATTCTGACTCGGACTGGAGCGACGGCGAGGCTGATATAATCGACACTACCCACAAGAATCGCCGAGGTCAGCGGGCGCGAAGAGCGTAAGCCTCGTCATACTTTTGCTCACGTTAGTTTTTCGGCTGACAGCTTCGCGTCAGCATCTGGGAGAAAAAGTATGGTCGCAATGCGAAACACTTGACCAAGTCGGAGTCAACTCCTGACCATCGGCGGCTTGGTCGTGCGCCAACAGAGCAAGGTCGTCATGGGACAAAAACCATCGACCGATCTTCCGTGGCCAGTCGTGATCGACAAGGCGGGCGAGCGCATCACCCAGCAAGAGGTGTCCGTGATGACGAGTTCACTCGACCAAGACAATCTTCCAAGCCCGTAGATAGCGCCGAACGGCCTTTACACCCCTCGTGGGAGGCGAAGAGGAAACTGAAGCAAAGGGATAGCGGTGCCATCGTCGCGCCTCAGGGCAAACGCATCGTATTCGACGGATAAGGTGAGGTATCACGACAGGTCTGTTATCTTTAAGAATGATCTTTCTGACTTTCCACGGCGTGGTTGCTCAATAGGACGCCTCTGTGTTGTTAGAAGCATATCACATACACAGTGACTGGTGTACACCTGTATATTGGACAAAGAGTGTCACAGTACGGTCATTCATTTACTCGTACGCATCTCCTCTCAATGTCACTTCATATTCGAACTGAAGTCAGTCATTCACGGAGTGCTTCAGAAGGCTCCTGGCCAGGGGGATCATTTGAGAAACCCCTGGGAACTTTTTCCATCCCTGACTGACCTCTTCCGCTCGATTTCATCGGCTCGATGAGTAGCAGTGAGTAGTAGTTCGTGACTGATCGTATAACGTTATCCACTATCTCAGGCTCGAAGTGATCGCGCTCGAAGGGAATGGGACACAATCGATCGGCGCAGCCTCACTAGTCCGAATCTAGCCGACTTTTCACTTCCACCCTACCACTTCCTCACAGAGACATACCGTGATGCGCGTTTACAGGCGTTTTGTACCCGCTTCGGTCATCATTACGCCTTACAGGTTTACCCTTCGATTGCATATTCTTGGCATACCCTTCGAACTGAGACCAGAGAGGCACCATTCTCGCATAGCGTCTTGCACGGGCTTCGTCTACCGAAGATTTTCTGACTGATCCAGTGCATTTTAGCCCGGGTCTTGCGGAACCTCCTGGTCATTCTACCGTCAGTCCTCCCGAGGCTTTGCAGACCTTGAAACCTTTCCAAAACAGGGTGGACGAGCCCGACGAGGATCAGCGAGTGAGTCAGTGTCTCAGATCACTTGTGTGGAGGTTGGGGCATTTTGTGGGGAAGCCGATGCACCGGGGTAGTGCGGGGTACTCTCAGGGCTCCTTGCGTCCATCCGGTACACGAGGCTGGGGATGCCAAGACAATGGCACGCAGAAAGGTCGGAATATGCTCGCAATCACTACCACATGTTCCATGATCCTAGAAACAAGCCAGTCGAGACTACCGGGGCGGCGGGGCGGGGCGGCAAACGGACGCAACTTCCCCGCGTTCGCGACTTCGTTGGTGAACTGATCATGCAGCTTGGCGTGGTGCAACCCCGAGAGTGATGGCTTCCTGAAATCTTGGCATGGCCCTGGTGGGTACCGCTGACATCGAACATGACAAAATAGTTCTGACCCATTTGTATTTTCTCAGACGATGCGCTGCGTATAAATCTCTCGAGATGCCGGGTAGATTGTCAGTTCGGTCTTCTTCCGACTTCGTCATTTTTCCTTTGGGTCTTCGTCTTCATGTCCGACCATAAACACTCATCTGTAGAGAAGGCTGGCGATGAACTCGGCGAAGTTGCTTTCGTCGAGGACAAAGCCACTCGCCTGACGCCTCGAGAGAAACAGGATGCTCTGAAGCAGGCTCTTGCTATCGATCCCGGCGTCAAGTCGACCAGTTGGCCCGCATTCCAAGTATGCACCACTACGGTTTATTCAGTCTAATCTCCTTACTGTGATTGACCGCTATTCCAGCTCTACCTCATTGTTCTTGTCGCTTGCTGTTGCTCTGGCGATAGCGGATTCGATGGCACGGTATGTAGAGCGTGTCTTCTATCTGTGGGGTATCGCGACTGATAACGTGAACAGGTCATGGGCGGTGTCAACTCAATGACGCAGTATCAGAAGTACTTCGGGATGAATGCGGCTGGCGCTAAAACAGGAATCGTTTTTGGAATTTACACGATGTGCGTTCTCTGCTCCTATAATTTTGCGTCTATTTGACTGATGCGTCGTTGATAGTGGGTCTCTGGTGTGAGTCGCTTTCCTATTTGCATCTCATCTCTCCGGTTAACAGGACAATGGTTCTTCAGCGGCGCTATTCCTGCTTGTGCGTTCTCAACTTAACGGTGACTTGCCCTCGCTTATCTCATCCCGTACTGTAGCGTATCTCCCTGACAGATTTGGACGGCGAGCCTCGATGTTCATCGGCAACGCTATCTTGATGTGGGTCATCTTCGTGTTGTTTTCGGAAGGTTACATACCTACTGTCTCGCCTTCAGCGTCGGAGCCATCACCACTGGGACTGCTAAAACCAAGAGTACTTTCATCGGCGGTCGTTTCCTGACTGGCGTGGGTTCTGCCACTGCCGGAGCATCTGCTAAGTCATTTTTGGCCGAAATCACCCCACCGCAGTCGCGAGGTCTTTATCTCGGACTGTTGAACTCTTTGTAAGTCATTCTTCTGTCTTTGAATGATCCCCATTCTGAGGTATGTTTCATTTTTTCGTAGCTACTACGTCGGCCAGATGACGGCGACGGGCATGATGGTCTCAACAGGAAATTACAACAACAACCTGTCATGGCGCCTTCCTCTCTTCGTCCAGGTCTGCGCATGGTTATCTTTCATGAATACTCTCTGACCTTTCGTTGCAGATCGTGCCTGCCGCTCTCAACGTCATCTTTGTGTTCTTGTGCCCCGAGTCGTAAGCGGAAACATTCAGTCTGTATCCTACTGCTTCTCACTTCTATGCAGTCCGAGATGGCTGTATTCCGTCGGAAAGCCTGAAAAGGCCCGCGCCATTCTGGCCAATCTGCATTCTAGCACCGGCGACCTTAACTCGCCCCTCATCAACCTGGAGATGTACGAGATCGAGGAAACCATCAGACTCGGCGGAGGCGACAGTGCGTTTTTCAGAATTTGGTTATGTGTCGTCTTTCCAACTTACACACTTTGACGCTTCCAGAAAGCTGGTGGGACTTCCGGTCTTTGTTCCGTACTGCGGCCGACCGCTACCGTGCTTGGATGGTCATTCTAATTGGCGCATTTGGTCAACTGTCGGGCAACGGCCTCATCACCTACTTTTTACCTGTCCTGCTTAACAACGCAGGCATCACCTCGCAGAACAGGAAACTGACCCTCAACTTTGTGAACTCCGTTACTTCCTTCATCGGCGCTCTGGCAGTGAGTTTTCGCGCGTAAAGATAGCACGAAGTCATGTCTAACTGTTTTTGGTAGGGCTCTGCGTCTGTAGACCACATTGGTCGTCGGAAGCTGCTCTTGATTTCCACTGGTTCTCTTGTCTGTTGCTTGGCCATCGTCACAGGCCTTCTCAGTTCGACCGGGACTTCTGCGCGTTCCAGCGCCGGGATTTCGTTCATCTACTTGTTCATGGTCATCTTTTCCTTCGGCTGGACGCCTATGTAAGTCTACTGAGCCAATTGAAGCACACGCTGTCTGACGCATGAATGGTCAGGCAAGCGCTGTATGGAGCGGAAGTGCTCAGCTACGAAGCTCGCGCCAAGGGTTTGGCGTTCCTCAATCTCGTTGCCCAGGCTTCCTCTTGCATCAATACTTTTGCGTCCGTCTTTCGGTCCTTCCTCTTGGTGACACGTACTGACTTCGATATAGACTGCCTGTTGCGCTTGAGAAACTCACATGGAAAGGTCAGCCATCCAACGAGACGAAGATTCCTATAAAAACTGATTTTATTTGTTCAGTCTATATAATCTTCCTTGCATGGGACACATTCGAGTTCCTGGTCATCTATTTCACTCTGGTAGAGACCAAGGGACTGACGCTCGAGGAGATCGAGGAAGTGTTCGCTCAGCCGAACCCACGGAAGTACTCGACGGAGAACAGAGAGAGGTTCCTAGCTGCAAACGCTGCCTAAAATGTATACCGTTCGACGATACCTGTCACGAGCCATGATGAGCTTTCCGTGTACTACCACACCCACAGTTTCAAGGAGTTTGTATAATAGTGACTATCATAATCCTTGTTGATTTGTCTGACATTTCTCCGGCAGCAAAGACTGCTCAGAGCGCAAGATCTGGATTTGGAGATGCTGGAGTCTGCACTGCCACTGTGCCGGAAGCCGCACACAATGAAGAGATGCCACGGTGGCATCTCTTCCCCGCCGTTCGCTGTCTGCTGCACTCCACTTATCCTCAGCAACTGCCTTGCCTTGCAAACGGAGTACTGCTCTCCAGGCTTGAACATTGCTCTCGTCTCACCCATTACCTTGGTGCCGGCCCTCAGTGGCGGAATTCGGCTCTGTTCTGCCGACGATGCATCCGATGAGCGTCATGGCGGGCGGCAACATGCACATAACATCCACTCTCCTCCCGTGAGTGCCTCGTCTACGGCCCCGAGCATCCACAATGTCGTCCGTTCGAGTCAGGTTTATATATGCTATCTTACACAGTCGCAACAAGTGACTCCTTGATATGCGTCCTCTTCGCCGTTTCATTCTAAGCTCTCGAGCAGTGCATCTCACTCAATCACCATCGCCACCGGTGCCGTCAGCGGTCAGCTGCAGCTCTCTTCACCCCAGTCGATGGTGTCTCTCACCGAGAAATTCCCGCTACATATCTATAAGACCCCAATGCCCCCCTCTCATGTCTCAATCCACGGGCCTTCGACTTTGACTTAAACACACCGTCGACCGATTTCATTTACTGACAAATGACCATGGCTGAAATATTCGATGTCGAGACGACGCTGGAGAAGCTGACTCTTCCGCAGAAAATCAAGATGCTAGCAGGCGCGGTGCGTTTCTTAGTTTTCTAGGACCTAGGCTAGAGAACTGACGTTTTCGGCGCAATGTAAAGGGTCTATTCCAAACCCACGCCATTCCCGAAGTGGGCGTGCCATCCGTGAGGTTGAGCGATGGTGCGTACTGCATAGCCGCGCATATACAGTCCCATCTTGATCGCACTACTCACAGGCCCAAACGGCGTCCGAGGAACCCGATGTTCGTGTTTTTATAACCGTTCTCCGCGACACTAAAGTCAACTGACATGTACCAGTCTTCAATGGCGTGCCCTCAAATTGCTTCCCCTCGGCCACCGGCCTTGGCGCCTCTTTCGACGTCGATATCTTGCGCCAGGTCGGAGAGGCCCTTGGAGATGAGTGCCGCGCAAAAAGTATGTCATATCTTGCTTGGTCTGTGGATATATGTATCTGATGCCTCGAAGGCACGCACATCCTCCTCGCGCCGACAGTGAACACGCAGCGCTCGCCCCTCGGCGGGCGCAACTTCGAGGCGTTCTCCGAGGACCCACATTTGAATGGAACGCTTGCTGCGGCGTACATCAATGGGCTGCAGTCGAAAGGCGTCGCGGCGACGCTCAAGCATTTCGTAGCGAACGACCAGGAGTATAAACGGCGAGTTTTCACGATTTAAGTACCCCGTTCAGCGATGATGATACTTTCTGCAGATTCTCAATCAGCAGTACGTATCTCAGTGCGCCAAGGCAGTAGCGTGTCATTGATTTTGTACGCGTAGGCGAAGTGAGCGAGCGTGCTCTGCGGGAGATCTACCTCAAGCCCTTTCAAATTGCCGTCAAGAAGGCGAATCCATGGATCATCATGGCAGCGTATGTAACCTCACCTTGACCTTGAAATTCTCAGCCAAACTCGATCAAATTTATAGGTATAACCGCGTTAATGGCATTCACGTCTCTGAGGACCCCTGGCTTCTCGACGAAATCCTCAGAAAGGTATGGATGGTGAATCTGAAACTCTACATTCGCTCTGACACGCATGCAGGAGTGGGGCTTCAAGGGCATGATCATGAGCGACTGGACGGGTGTCTACAGCACAGCAGAGAGCATCAAGGCCGGCGTCGACCTTGAAATGCCGTATGTCTCAAGATAATGTATAAATACTGTAACTGACGACATTCTTGATACCAGAGGGCCCACCGTCATGCGTGGAAAGGCTGTAGAACGTGCCCTCGCTGGAGAGAAGCTCTTTCCCAGCGACATTGACGAGCGAGTCCGCAAGGTGCGCAAGCGTGAATACCCGCATATGTATATTATCTCAACAAACACCGTACTTCCTACAGATCCTCCAACTCGTTGAGCGCGCCAAAGCTTCTGGAATTCCCTTTGATGGGCCAGAGGAAACCTTCGATACGCCAGAGCTCCGTGTACTCCTCCGGCAGGCCGCATCCGACGCGATAGTCCTCCTGAAAAACGAGAAGGCGCTCCTGCCCCTCTCCTCCCCGCTCTCGAAGGTCGCCGTCATCGGGCCGAATGCGAAGCAGGCATTCACGTCCGGCGGCGGCTCCGCGCGCTTACTCGAGGCGTATTCTGTGTCCCCGTTTGAAGGCATCGCCGCCGCCGCACGGGCCGTAGGCGCGGAGGTAACATACTCGGTCGGCGCGACGTCATACAAGTATCTGCCCCTGCTGAATGGATATATGGACTATGCGGGCGGGAAGGGTGCACTGGTGGAGTTCTGGAACGCAGAGCCGACAGAAGGATGGCTGAACAGTCTGAAAAGCGGGCCCGACCCCGCGTGGAGTACACCGACGAAGGGTAGCGAGTGCTTTTTGATGGATGGAATCGTCAGTGCAGTCGTATCTTGCGAGCCTTCACTGAAAGGCTGACCACTACTCATAGGACAACGAGAAAGTGAACACCTCGTGCTGGATCAGGGTGAGTACTGTTGTTCCTTTTACGGCACTTAGCGTCCTAACGTATGCACACAGTACAGTGCCAAGTACACGCCCGACGAATCTGGCGACTATGAGTTCAGCATGTACCTCACGGGTATCGGCAATCTCTTCGTTAACGGCGAGCTCGTCGTCAACCTCTCCCACGATCCGCCGCCCGGTCAGGCGTTCTTCGGGCTTGCCACTGCGGACCTCCACGCAGTTGTCAAGGGCCTCAAGGCAGGCGAAGCCGTTGATCTCGAAGTCCGCATGACCAACGCGCCGTTCCTCGCCAGCGCATCGCTCCCGGGCCCGACACGGGGCCTGTTCAGGATCGGCGGGACCCGTGTCGTGAATGTCGAGGAGGCGATTGAGAGTGCGGTGAAGCTCGCCAAGGAAGCGGATGGTATGTTGGCGCTTATGCGCCATTTGGATCGAGCTCATCTAGATGAGTGCAGTGGCTATTGTTGTGGTAGGCCTGAACCATGAATGGGAGAGTGGAGGCTTTGATAGGCCGGATATGAGGTGCGTGAAGTGATTATTGGGATGTGCGTTGATCATCCCTGAGACTTCTTCAGTCTGCCCGGGCATGCGGACAAGCTCGTGTCTGCGGTGCTGAAGGCCAATCCGAAGACTATCGTCGTCAATCAGTCTGGCTCTCCTGTCGAAATGCCCTGGATCAACGAAGCGCATACCGTTCTTCAGGTAAGTGCTTCCTTGGCACCAGTGTGAGCCGACTGAATCAAAAAATGTAGGCGTTCTACGGAGGCAGCGAGCTAGGAAGTGGCCTTGCAGACGTGCTTTTCGGCAAGGTCAACCCGTCTGGCAAGCTTGCGCTCACGTTTCCGTAAGTACGATTACACAATTTTCAGCATCATTCCTCACTATTTCTCCCAGGAAACGTTTGGAGGACAACCCCTCGTACCCTTCGTACGGCAGTCAAGGAGAGGTGCCCGGCAAGGTTTTGTATAACGAGGTAAGTTTTCACATTAAACATTCTTTGACTCGGTCACCCACGATATGACCAACAGGGCATCTACGTTGGCTACCGCGGCTACGACAAAAAGTCTGTCACACCCCTCTTCCCTTTCGGCTTTGGACTGTCCTATACAACCTTCTCGTATTCGTCTCTCAAGACCTCGCCGATATCGCCGGACGGGAACTTCACCGTGTCATTCTCCGTCGCGAACGCGGGAAACGTGGATGGGCGTGAGGTCGCGCAGGTCTACATTGCGAACCCTGGGGCCAGCCTCCCATGTGCGGTGAGGGAGCTGAAGGGCTTCGCCAAAGTGGCGCTCAAGGCGGGTGAGAGCAAGAAGGTCTCGGTCGAGCTCGACCGCGAGGCGTTGGGCTACTTTGATGAGCGCAAGAAGACGTGGGTTGCGGAGAAGGGGACGTTCAATGTACTGGTGGGCGCGTCGTCCCGCGATATTAAGCTGACGGGGGAAGCAAGGCTAGACAACACGTTCACCTGGACTGCGTTGTAGGCGATCGGAGAAGAATAGTTGTGTTCCCTTGTACTACATACTTATAATTAGTTTCGAAGATTGGGCCATGCCAATAGTTCCAAAATATCTGCCTGTAGTAGCTCGACTTGAGGATGTGAGTTTGGCCCAGCGGGATTACGTCATAATTGCGGCTTCAAGCTGGCTAAATTTGTGAGTTGAAGTCTTCAAGCTTCAAGCTTCAAGCTCAAACTCACCGTCGGTTGGACTCTTCCAACGCAACTTTCAGGGTCATGTCTTTATCTGAACCCAATCGGACACTGCTTCAGCCAAAGTTTGAGGGCTACAAGCTAGACCCTATCTCTCAAGAGGATACAGTCCGGCACTACCCTCTCGAGTACAAGCCCACTCAAGTCGGGGTGTCCGGTCGCACTCCTCTGACGTTCCAAGAGGCTCAGAGTAGAGTCCGACACAATCATCTCGCAATTGACCATGAAAACAATAGGGCGGCGTACGTCGACGCGGAGCTACGCGTCATACTGGCAGATATGGATCGCGTGAGCGGTTTGTGCTTGCGTGGGGATCGCATAGCGCGTGCTAATCACCCATGGAAGTAGGACACTCTACAGCCATCCTTCGCGGTCATCTACAACCTCCCAACTCCCATGCAGACTCCATCATCCGAGACTCACCAAAGGGAGTACCCTTCGCTCGCTTTTTTGGATGGTCAGACACTATTCGTCTCTGATGGTTATGGGATGCTATATGTTTTGAAAGTCACCTCAAAAGACTCAGCGCAGCTCTTTGGTACATATGAGCTTCCTTCCACGTCCGAGCCCGCCGCACGGGATATCTCATCTCCTTTCCGCATCCACATCGCCGCCAAGATCTCAGATGGGACTGCGGTTGTGCTTCTATCCTCGAAGCATGACAAGCCTCAGGAAGAAAGCGATCTGTCTTCTTCTACATCTAAGCGTCGGACGCCTACTGTCGAATTCGACGTCTTCGCTGCCCAATTCTCCGCGAATATGCATACGAGCGAGGCCGATGACAAGATCTCGCCTCTGGATATCATCTGGCAGCGTCGCGGCGCGGACGTTCCCATATACCTCGCCTACGATCGACATCGAAACGCCTTCCTCCTAGCAGGAACTTCAACCTATCACCACATCGGCCTAGCACCATCCACCCCTTACGAGCCCTCCCCCGACGAGCTCGCCCCGATCCCCCGCGCAAACGAGAGCGCCGACGCCGCGCCCGCCGCGCCGCCCAAGCCCCCTCCCTACGCCTGGACGCAAGACTCCGAAGAGCTTACCGTCGCGTTCCCGCTCCCCTCCACCACGACCAAAGCCGACATGACCGTGCACTTCTCCGCGCAGACTCTCACGCTCCTCATCCGCTCCACAGACCCCGAGCTCCCGCGCTACTCCGCCGCGCGGCTCTGGGGCGGCATCGCGCCGGCGTCGAGCTTCTGGACGTGGGACGCGCACGGCGCGCAGGCGTACGGCGTGCTGACGCTGCACCTCGAGAAGCAGCACGCGGGCACGCGCTGGCCTGCCGTCTTCGAGGCGGGCGCGGACGTGCCCGAGACGCTCGACCCGTCCGAGCTGTACAACATCCGCGAGTCACTGGAGAAGTACACCGTGGCGCTCCAGAGCGGGCAGGACGCGAGCGGGCTGGGGCTCGGCGCAGGCGTGCCGAGCCTCGCGGAGGGCGAGCGCGACGACGAGGCGGACGCGGCGGTCGGGCGCGCGGCGTGCCTGACGTGGGTGCGCGCGGACGGCGGCGCGCCGGCGTGGGCGCGCGGGGACGCGGAGGACGTCACGGTGCTGGCGACGCCGCTGCCGGGGCTCGACGCCGACGCGTCGCTGGTCGTCAAGCACACCATCGACGGGCTGTATTTCACGCTTTCCGAAGGGGAGGGCGGGGGCTGGACGCATGCGTCGACGTATCACGCCGTTGCGTTTGTGCTGGCCTCGAAGCGGGACACGCGTTTCACGTACCACGTCCCGGATAAGGCGATGCTCGCGTTTGAGGGTGGGACTGCGGACTACGGTGGCAACCTGTACATCTACCGCCACGCGAGGCCGAAGACGTCTAAATGGGCGAAGCAGGGAATTCTGAAGGTGGGGGGTGGGGCCGCGGGCTCTTTGTTGGGTGTCGGTGGGGCCAGTGTGGGTGGCAAGCTCGTCGTGCTGTGCTTGTGCGAGGGGGAGTTAGTTATCTTACGTGACATCCTCGACTGAAAATCGCGATTGTCCCTCCTCCCGCCTCGAATGTGTGCTAGCCCTCAGAATAAATATTGAATACAATGGTATGCGCCGTTTCAGCACTCCCTGGTACGGTAAGCAAACAACATGTATAGAAAAACACACCCGAGAGGAAGATATTATCGAGACACACCGATGCGGTTATTACAGTACAACAAGTAGTCCACTTATGCCTTCAACGGATCCTCACTGCCATCAAGGAACCCCTCTGCTGAGGCTGATACGGGGAATTCGTCACCCCCGGGATTATGCGCCAATTGTTGCGGCTTCGCATCGCCGTTGGGTAATGGTTTCGGTGGCGGTGGCGCTTCGCCTTCTACGGGCTTGCCTGTGGGATGGGATGGGTATCAAGATGCGGGAGACTACACGGTCGTGTGAGACGTTAGTGTGGACGAATTGTACGCACCGTTCACCCGCGTCTCGGCGCGGTCTTTCTCTGCCTGTGACAAGTCTATCACGCTGTCGAACGGCTGGTTGAACGCATCGTCGTCCGCCTCGTCCATCTTGTACTCTTCTCTATCTTCCCGCTCGAACTCCTCCAGTTGTTGCTTCAGGCTCTTCTCGCCGTCCTCGGTGTCGTCGCTATGGTGCTCGCCAATATCGTCGTCGTCCTCATCGCTATCATCCGGCTTGTCCGACGATGTCCACATGAGGTCTTCCTGGGTGAAGTCGTTAATCTCGTTTATCTTCCCACCGCCGCCGAACAATTGAATCATGAGCGGGTAGGGCGAATGTGCGGGGTTCAGTGGATCCTGGAGAAACCTATCGTGGATGTCATTCGATGAGATGCCGACCTGCCTCTGGCGGTCTAGGAGACGACTCTGAGCGTAGATCCGGGGGAGTGTGTCCGGGGTTTTGTAACCGACTTGATTTTCCACCCGCTCCTTGATCTTGGCATACCACTCTGCTAGTGTCTTGCCGTTCAAAAGCGCGACAATCAAGACCGTCATGTTGTCGCAGCCGATACCAGCACCATTCCTGGTGTCCGGTGCAAGGCAAAGATCGCAAAGGTTTTCGCAGATGTCTTGTAGTTTCGCTCCTTGGGAGACTTGGAGCCGGACGACGTTGACGACCTCTTGGGATGTAAGGCAATCCCAGATACCTATGCCGGCATCAATATGATTCATTTCCGAAAGCAGCGAGGCGCATACCATCGCAAGCGAGCACGACAAATTCATCTTCGTCCAAGTTGATCTCGTGTGCGATGACGTCAGGATCCGCGGTAACAATTTGTTTCTCAGGAGTGAGAGAATAATTCTTCTTGTACTCGAAATCACCCAACGCTCTAGCAAGCGCGAGATTGCCTATACGTCGGCACGGTCAACAGGGATGCTTGCAGCAGAAGATCTGTCATACCATTCACACGTCCATACTCAATGTAGCCTCCAGCGGCTACAACGCGGTTCTTCTCGGCTATCAGGAAGACACAGTCATGACTATGGGGCACTTCGAAGAATAGAATCCACGAACTTTCATTTTCCGGCTTGTGGTCGTAGCTCAGTGGCTTTGCAGAACCGTTAACGCTCATCACGGATCGGGAGTCCCCGGCGTTCGCCTGAAGGATTGTCAAAGGGCTGCGATATAATTTGCTTGCGCAGAACACACCACATAGATCGTGTCCTTCGTGATCAACGCCGCTACAGCCGTGCAACCCGACGGGTCTCGTATACACGTAGGGTCTAGAGGGCGGTCAGCAGAGAGTGGCACGGCATACATAGACACTCACCCGAGAGCATGTCCTCATCCGTGCCCAGAAAAGCCCTTTTCAATGCCTCCGGGTAGTTCTGCTCCCGGTAGGCCTCTTCCCTCACCAGGCGATCGTGGACGTTCCTCCCTGCAAATTCCGCGGCCGTTCCGCCTGATCGCGCAGTCAGCACCGACACTGGAGACAAGACTGAGAAGATCGCACCTCCATGGCCATCGTACACAGCGAAGAATGCATTTGTTTGATCGCCTTCTTCCAGCTTGAGAGAGATGGTGTGTGCATCCTCCATGGCTAAGTTAATGTCAGCATGTCGATATTACACTGTGCCACCCGTAGGCGGCGCAAAGTCGTAGACGCGGCGATTTCAATGCACGCCATACGAGAAATAGAGAGAAACCAGCGAATAAAAATGATTTGAGACTCACATATTCTCCATCCCTGCATCTCTGATACGCCATATGAAAATCGGCTATCTCCCCCAAACTCGGTATGCTTATCCGTCTCTAGAGGCACACGACAAGGATCAGAGAGCGACACGGAAAGAGGGGCTGTGCTTGCATGCTCACTTGGGGTTGAAAGTGTTTGACCCTTGGGCGGGCAGTCAGCTTCGGGGCGATCCAAGCAGATCGAAAGGTGCGCACCATGACTCCACGAGAGAGCGGGAGCTGTTGAAGAGGATAGGGCGGGTGCTAGGGCAGCTCGAGCGGGGATTGCGGCGAGGAGAGAGAGAGGGATGTAAGGTCAGAGGGCGTCGTCGTCGATGGTGGTCGTGTGCAGACTGCAGGCGTTTGCAAGAATTGGAGAGCTGACTCGCTTGGCTCTCGCAATTGCAATTCTCGACAACCCGCTTTCGGTTTGTTTGCGCGTGCTTGCCCGACCCGACCCACAACTACGACAACTGGCTAACCCTGCCCGTGTTTCGAGTATAGCGCACACTGTACGCAGACTACACATATGCAGGTCCGTATTCTCACAGGGAGTCGCTGTCCAAGTAGGCGCATCATAGCGGCCGGGCAGTCGCGTCCGACGCGCGTAATACGGTAGTACAGCATCAATTGCAATTGGTCCTGCCGTCATCGCTGCAGACGCGCGTCGGGGCGGCTCACGAGTGTAGATCGGACGAAGATCGGACGAGACTCACGACAGCCGCCGCAAGATGTGCAGCGCTGCGCCCGGGTACGCGAGCTCGTACATACTAATAGCCGTTGACGCGCTGTCGCGCCGGGGGGAACGGTACGCTGGGCGTCGATATCGGAGCTGTCTACTCAGCAATAGCTCGCAATTGCAGGAGGAAACGCAGGTAGAGATAATGTGCGTAGTGCGATGCTCCACGGAGAAATATTTGCGTACCCCAGGCACTGAGGCAGCCCATAGACAGCAAGGCGCTCCTCGCGTCGCATGACTCTCGATGAGCAAATCGCGGACGTGGGACACGTCGAAAATCCAAGGCAGATGACCGCTTGCGCCGCATCATAGGTATTTGAAGACGTTCTAGAGCACAGATCTTCGAGATGCAGCGGCGAGACGATGCAATTGAGTGCACCCAGGACCGGCTCTCGAACAACCTGCTACTCAGATCGACTATCAGCAGTACAGACTAGTACTTATAATCAAATGCATCGTATCACCATTCGCGAAGAGATGTAACATGTAACAGCTAAGAAGGCCCCGGAGTCTGTCCCCTTGCAGCAGACGCCGCGCCGCGACCTCTCGACCCCCCATTCCCCCCCGCGCCCCGGCCGCGCGCCGCAGCCAGACTCGGTGACGACTCCCTATCCCGTTCCCAGTCACTCGACTCCATCCGTTCCCTCCTGTCACCGTCCCTACCCAGCGGCGCCTCGTCCAACTTGAACGACACCCGCCTCCCCCGCGACTTGCTCCGCGCGCGCGACGGCACAGGCGACGAAAAGTCCTCTGGCTCGGGCGACGACGGCGGCAGCGTAGCGAAAGACGACGATGGGGTGTGCGGATGTGCATAGGGTCTGTGTGCCGGCGTCTTCAGCGCGGAGCGCGGTCCGATCGATGCTCTTAAGTCCTCCGGAGAGCTGGGCCGCTCGCGGCCAGGCGTGTAGGGCGGCCAGTACGGGGGGTACGGCGTCGAGTACGGCGCTGGCGGGCCCGTGGAGGGCCAAGGCTGCTTGTCGCTGGTCGGCGTACCGATGCCCGCGCTGATGAGATACGTGAGATTGTGCATGGCCTGGGCGAGGAGGTACTGCGCCTGCGCGCCGTCTATCGATGCAAACGGTGCGGTCGAGCTGCCACGAGCTGCTGGATCGTGGTAGGCAGGGGAGAACGGCGATGGGTAGTGTCCGTAGGCACCGTCGAGACCTTCCGAACCGGGCAAAGAACGCCCGCGCGAGTATGAACGCGGGCCGCGAGACTGACTTCGCCCTCGGCGCTCTAGAAAAGTGGTCTGAACAATCTGACGGAAGCCTTGTTAGTGTTCAGCACGACGCACCCATATCATCCGCCGGAACGTCTAGAGGTGATATGCCCGATGCCCGACGGCTGCCTGTAGCAGAAGACGGACCGGGTGAATTTGGTACGTGATCGCTCCGGCGTTGGGTGCTATGCACAGGCAGTTTAGAGCTACTTGCAACCGGTTGATCATTCTGTGGTGAGGATGGCAACGACGAGACGCGCTTTCGCTTGCGTGTCGAAAGCGGTTTCGGCGGCGGCGAAGGAGACACCGATACTGTTGCCGCCCTTGAAGACGCAGGTTTCTTTGATGACGCTGATTTCGACCCCATGGCTTTATTGGAAGAAACTGGTTTCTTGAATGATGTGGGCTTCTTTGAGGAATTCCATTTCTGACCGTTCAATTTCGGGGAAGGAGATTCCTTGTCGTGGAACTTGACCGCCTCTGTGAATTCTGTGCGGCCTTTGCCTTTGCCTTTCCTATCCGGCATCACGGCAGGCAGGCGCGGAGGGGAGGACGATGGGGGGATGACCTTCTTACCCATAACACCTCCTGACTGGGAAGCTCCAGCCTGATGCTTCGTAGCTACTGTAGGTTTTGACTTTTTCTTGCGGACGATGACAACTTCTGGAACCATCCGGGATTTGGGTACGTTGGAGGTGGAATTCCTCACCGCTGGGAATTTCCTAGAGCTGGCTTGACTGAACAAATCTGAGACGCCCTTGGCGACGGAAGATGAACTGGCAGAGGGAGCGGGAGACGTCGATGTGGAAGCTGCAGCCTCTGTCATATTGGGGGTTCCTTTGTAAGCAGGTCGAGGTTTTGGGCGTGGTTTCGAAGGAGAGGCCGTAGGTTCTGCGGCTGCAATAGTGCTCTGTGTAGACGAAAATGACTGAGGTGGAGTCTGAAGCTGCGGAGGGGTGACATGAGACGAAGAAGTGCGGTGTGGGGGGGTCTTCAAACGTGGGGGAAAGAGATCGGGTAACCATGATGTAGACAGGACATCCGCTGGAGGCGGGGGCGAAGGGGGAGGAGAGTCAAAAATCTCAATGACCTCGGGTTCGGGAGCGGGAGTTTTGGCCACCTCGTAGATGGCGCTGTAATCGTCTGGTTCCCATCCGCCCAGTTCGTCCTCCGATTCATCATCTGCGAAAGATAGAGCGTAGTGAGAGGTAGTGGTCGGCAGTCTCCCTGCTGCCTTCGTTCCCACCGAGGCTTCCCCCTTCTTACCTGCGGGTGTCCTAACATCAACTGCCTCTCTCTCCGAGTCCTCGTCGTCTGAGCCACTGCTAATTTCAAGCACTTCGACCTCGACCTCCTCCTCCTCCTCTCCAGAGCTTTCACCCTCATCCTCCCCGATGTCTTTCCCTCTCCTGCCTGGTCCTCCATTTGCATCATAACCCTCGTCCAAACTCCCGTACTTCTCCTGTCTCCTCTTCTCCGCTTCCAGAAATTCCTTCAGATCGTCCTCGTCCGCGGGATCCTTTCCCGGCGGTGGCATCGCGCGCCTGAGCTTCTCTCCCAGCCCCTCCTCGATTTCTGCGCCCGGCGCAAACGCGTCGATTTCGTCAAATTCGTCCTCGCCCTCTGTCTGTGCGCCGCCCCCTTCGCTGCTCGCCTCGTCGGGCGCGGACATGAACCCAAAACGCGTCTCTGCGCTGTGGCTGCGCACCACGCCCCGGTCCTGGACAAAGTCGATCGAGCGCAGGTCGATGATGTCGTCCTCGTCCAGCGCGCGTGTGTAGCGTTCTGCCAGCTGCGACCACGCGTCCTTGAGGCGCATGGTGCTTGCAAAGCGCGCTTGATTGAATTCTGCATCAGTCAGTTCAGTAGGCCGCGCGGGTGAAGAGGCGAACGAGCTGGATGGTGTTGAGGCAAGACGAGGGCGTTTGGATGGAGAGGGGTGCTCTGCGGGATGGTTGGGAGGCCGAGAAATGTAGCGAGAGCTCGGTGGCGAGGCCGAGGGCGTTATGAGCGACAAGACAGGTGGTCGTTTGTCTGGTAAGGCCGGTAGTTTGAAGTCGTTCATGTTGCCCAGGAGCAGTCTGCGACCACGAACGACTTGCTCGCTGTTCGTTGAACGCTGCCACGGGTCACGTGCTCTGCATATGGAACGCGTGTATTACGTAATTGAATCGCATTCCGTAGCACCGCGATTCCTCCCTTATTCTCCGACTACAAACCCAGAAAGACAGGCAGACGTACCGGCCTTCCATCCAGGGATATGCAATCTTTCGACTTTGCCTATCTCCGAGGGAGAAGAACGAGGGACGAGGAGAACAACGTGCGACGCGTTCCTTACGTAAGACAAACCGACGCATTGTTCTCGTTAGCCGGGGAAATTACGACTCCTCGTCTGCCAACATTGTCCCGACATTGTCAACAGATTTGTTGTCTCCAGCCGCATTGTCTTGTCGTATATAATCCTATGTGAGTCCGATCGTATACGCTGTACTCGCTGGTTCGAAACACGTTCTCTAACGAGCCCTCCACACGCCTATCAACGCCATGCGTTCCTCCACTCTCATTCTCCTCGCACTCCTTGCCCTCGTAGACGCACTCCCTTTCAAAACTCACCAGGCTGCCTTTGATAGGTCTGTCTTTCGCCATCGTCGACATGCCGGTGCGCGAGACGTCGGCTCAGGCTCTACCTCCGTACCTGCCTCGTCATCTTCGGCATCTTCGTCATCCGTAGCATCGACCACATCTTCCTCCTCGTCTGTGACTCCCTCCTCTACAGGATCTGCACCACCGGCTGCATCTTCAGCGTCTCCCCCGCCAGCCGCGACCGATGGCAACCCGAAGTATGTCTTCGCACATCACATGGTCGGCAACACGTTCCCATACACGACGACGGATTGGGCGAACGACATTGCTCTCGCCCACGACAACGGTATCGACGGATTTGCCTTGAACATTGGTAGCGACAGCTGGCAGCCGGCCAGGGTTGCGGACGCGTGCGTATAGCGTATACGATCAACAATGAATGCACACTCACTCGACGCAGTTATCAAGCCGCCTTGCAGTCGGGGCTCGACTTCAAACTATTCATATCTTTTGACATGAGGTATGAATAATAGCCACGTACTATGTACTCTCTTGCTGATCTCCCATAGCGCTCTCCCTTGCGCGAGCCCGAACGACGCCGCGGCTCTGCGAAATTATATCACGACATATTCCAACCATCCGAACCAGCTCATCTATAACAACCGCGTCTTCGCGTCCACTTTTTCCGGAGAAAGCTGCCAATTTGGCCAAGATTCCGTCGCCGCAGGGTGGTCGTCCCAATTCACCCAGCATCCCGACCTGACAGGGCAGAACGCTGTGTGGTTCGTACCTTCATTCTTTGTCGACCCCAGCACCTTTGGAACATTCAACAACGTAATGGACGGCGCACTCAACGTGAGACATTACTTGTACATATGCTGCTCCCTGTTCTGACCGAGCTGCAGTGGAACTCTGGTTGGCCCATCAGCTTGACGACAGATTCTGCGGATTCCGTACTGTCGTCCGTCGGCGTGAGCTTGGCCGCGGTGACATCCTCCGTGGTATCCACTGTTAGCTCCGCGCTCTCCAAATTCGTCGGCTCGACGGATACAGATACGCAGTACATCAACGGCCTCAACAGCATGCCCGCAAACGGCGAGCACCGCTCCTACATGGCCACCGTCTCGCCTTGGTTCTACACACACTATAGCCCGCAGACATTCAACAAAAATGTGCGTACTCTCCCTCCCAAATTACCATTCACAGCCACTGACGTCAGTGAAACACGCAGTTCATATACTATGCGGATTCGCACCTGTACCCAACGCGCTGGGAGGCGCTCATCGGGATACGCGATAAGGTCGACCTCGTCGAGATCGTCACATGGAATGACTACGGCGAGTCGCACTACATCGGGCCAATCGAGGGCGCACAGCCCAACTCACAGGCGTGGGTCGACGGGTTCAATCACACGGCCTGGCTCGACATGACCAAATATTACGCCACGGCGTTCAAGACGGGCGCGTATCCCGCCATCACCGAGGACAAGATATACATGTGGGCGCGCAGCCACTCGCGCGACGCGGACGCACCGGACCCCGTCGGCAAGCCCGCGAACTTCCTCCTGGTCAGTTTACTCGGTTTTCTGGATTGACGGGACTTGTGCTGACGTGCTGCAGACGGAGGACACGCTCTGGGCGGTCGCGATGACCACTGCGCCCGCGACGGTCACGCTGTCCACGGGCATTGGCGCGCCGCAGACGTTCAGCGTGCCCGCGGGCATGACGAAGCTGTCCGTGCCGCTGAGTCCTGGCGGCGTCATGCACGGCACCATTGAGCGCAACGGGCAGACGATTGTCGACTTCCAGCCGGCTGGCTTCGTCTTCCAGGACTCGCCGCAGGTGTACAATTTCAACGCGTTTGCGGCGGTTTCAAGCTGAGGCGGACTGGCTCTACCTGGGCGTGTTTTTATGATTTATATCTTGCTGTGAGCTGCTGTTGTACAGTAGGCTGTAGGTGCCCTGGCTGGTGCTGATGTAGTAGTCTGATGATCTCTAGAGCTGTATTACTAGAATATCGATGTATCAATAGTGCAATTGCGTAAATCCCAAACATCCCGAGGTCTAAATGAATGACGGGCAACCCCCGAGATTATTCGGGTGTCAGATATTCGGGTGTCAGACTTGGAGGAGAGGGTGCGGGTCTCCGGCCGGTGGAACGCTTGATATTGATGATGAATGAGAAGAGGATGACGTGACGTGGTCTGCAAGCTCTGGAAACGTCTGCACGATCGCCTCATCGAGGAGGGTGCGGTACGACTTGAATCGGATGAGTTCCCTTGTGAATGGTAGCATGGACAGTAACTGTACCCGGACTGCAGCGATCTTGCCGTTCATGAACTGGTTCTCTGTCGCGGCCCGCTCGAGGCGGTCCTTCGTCAAATGCATCGGATTGCGCCCGTTGTCGATGTCGGTAAGGATTTGCATCGGAACCAGCGTCCGAATGTGCTGTGACATGTTGTCGATTGTAGCCAGGTGGTCTATAACTTCGTTTCTGTGCGACGGGACGGTCAGGTTCGCGAGGAAGTGTGCAATGGACCCAAGAGGACGTACACGCGCAGGCCAACCTGCTTGCCGCTTCCGGGCTTGTCCTTCTCTTTTGTAGAATCGTTGACAACGGTAGTTCCGAGATTGTAGAGGGCATTGGCGAGGCTCATAAGCTCGAGCTCGAGGTCGCCTTGGATGCCGACGGGTGGCGGAGACTGAGATGCGCGTGGGGAGTCGGGCGCGGACACTCGAGCAGGCATCATCGTTGCAGTAGTTCAAGGCCGGGTGCAAGACTGTCCTTCAAGGACTACTTGCATAGTCGAGGTTCAAACGTTCAATATGCCACATTGAGGCGCGGGCCGCCTCCTCGAGGACAGGTCTCTTGGAAGCGATAAGATAAGATAAGGAGATCTCCGGCTAGCTCCGGCGCTGTCAGCCGACTTGAAGTCAACACCAACTTTCAAGTCAACCACCGCTTGACCATTGCCTATCCACATCCTGCGCCTTATATACAGCATATACGGCCTCGCCATAGAACATGAAGAGACATCGCAAGAAGACAAGACGTGGCTCGCCGATTTCGAAGCTTCCGGAAGAACTCTTGTTGGAGATCTTCGCCCACTTGCCGAACTATGCTGCCAGGCGCCGTCGGGGACGGGACTGTCCTCCTCATTGGCTTTCAGTCACTCGGGTGTGTACGCTCTGGCGTCGGGTAGCCCTCGCGTGCCCGGACCTCTGGAGATTCATACCGCTCGAGAGCGAGCCCTGGACGCAGGCAGCACTAAAGCACTCGAAGGACGCCTTGATCACTATCCGAGCGGCCAAGTGGCCGAAGCCCTCGACGCTGGAGGACCCCTACGCGAAGCAGCTGGCCCTCGAGCATATCTCTCGAGCCAGGGAAATCACTTTGGTGGACTTTAACAACAATATCAGCTATGGTGTCACAGTCAATTGCAACTCGGACGAGTCGTCGCCGAAGCCTTCCCCACATCTCGAAGTACTTCGACTGCGGGTTGATATCCGCTCTTGCACAGGCCTTCGTCTTTCTGGCGTCTTCGATGAAATACCCACTCCGAAGCTTCGAGATCTACGCCTGCACAACCTGTTCATCCGGTGGACCAGTCCTCTTCTCCAGTCGACGGCGCTCACACACCTCGAGCTCCAGGTTCAAGAGATTCCGGCGCTGCGTACCTGGGACTGCGTAGAGGACCTCGCGCAAACGCTTTCTCGGATGCCTCTGCTCCACACCCTCGTCTTGTTGAACGTCTTCCCGCCAAACACGGCTGTCCCTCCTGGCTTGCTCCCCGAACGCCTGGATTTCCCGCACCTTGCCACCATCCGCTTCGCCGGCTCGTCGATCATGGAGCACATCTTAGCGTGCATCGCCGCCCCCGCGTGCGTGGAGTTCGCGCTCGTCCTGAACACGGACTACGTCGAGTCGCCCCTGCCCTTGCCCTTGCCCCAGCACCGGATGCCGGATGCCCTCACCACTTTCTTCTCCCGCACAGGGGACAAGCTGTACTCTGTGAAGCTGTACGGGTACGGGCTCTGGGGCGGGCGGACCCAGATGTTCAACACGCTCGCCCGCATCTCCTCTCCGCTCCGTCGGCTCTATCTGGATCGCGTGGACGGCGTCACTGAAGACGAGGAAACGTGGGCTGATCTCGAGCTTCCCACTCCGCTCCTACTTGCTGCGCGGGCGACCCCCATGATTTGGGACGATCCAGAGCTGTAACGGTATGTCTACTGTACTGGCTGAATCAGACTGTTACCTCGTATTGTCTTCTACTTTGGCTAGTCTACGTCACCAGATACCCCACTAGATTCCGTCGAATGTGACACACGTTTCTGGGATAAGTTTATTGCCTACTCGTTCATATCGTTACAAATTCATATCAGACTTGACCTCTGCGGCGTTGTCATTTGCTACGGCGGTGAACCCTACGACTTGAACAGGCCGCTTCGACCCAGAGATCGTAGCCTCAACGTCCGGCTGTGCGGTAAGCCCGCGGTCCGTTAATGGCGCGATATGAGAGTTCATAAAGACTTACCGCTGAAGCCCACGTTGTAAACTGGGTCGATCCCTCCATCGAGGCGGGGCCACTCCTGTTGAATCGCAGGCCACGACGCCTCGATACCGTGGAGGACATTTTAACAGATTCGGATTGTTCCACATTTGCACGGAACATAGTTCTGCGACCATTGAGCGTCGCCACAAGACTATTTGTGTACCTGATATGTTAGGTTAAATAGTTATCTCTGAAAAGAGATTGAGTAGGCGGTACGCACAGCTTTCCTAGAATATAAGCACTGCATGCAGCGTGATTAGGTGTCGTACGAGTTCACGGCGAGTCAAATCATCACGTACGGCGCAAGGTAGGATTCGCTATGTTTCAACACCACGAACAGAATCAGGTCGAACGTGGCGCATACGACGGTGATAGTCCCAGTCCGAATTGTGTTGAGAATGAGCTTGTTGATCCAGGTTTCTGATTCTCCCCACAAGGTTGTCTTCGCACGAAACAGCTGACATGATATTGAGAAGAATAACAATCAGGGTGTGGAAGGAGCCTCACTATCCAGAGCATGCTGCCGCATATGAGTATGTCTGCGACAAAACTTCCAGCCAGCCAAAACTGTCGACAGATGGGCATCATTTGTGTCAGAGAATAATGACATGGATGAGGCTCACTGCGAATCCTGGGGATATACGGAAGAAAGTGTCCGGGCTGAGGTCGCTCAGGAGCTACATGAAGACCACGCTCAGTGCAGCACAAGCAGACATTATTTATATTTGTGCTTACCAGTGACGATAGGGTAACGGCGGTCAAGCTTTGACCCAAGGCAACCTTCCCGACATGGATGAGAGCCAATCTGGAACTCAAGAGAACCTTGCCTACCACTACGATCAAGGCAGCAATGGAGTGCATGACCACATTAGTCGTCAAGGCCCAAATTTGCCTGGTGAAAAGGAGATAAAGACGGTGAGATGAGGGTCGGGAAGGGAGACTCTTTGACAAACGTACCATGCATAGAAACTCTGCACGATTCCCGAGACTGGAAGATGTTGTCGACGATCAATATGCTGATGGATCTCGAACTCGGCTTACCCAAACCGCACATGATTGGTAGCGTCGCCACCCGCCAGGTCAAGGTATCCACGAATGAGGAGGGTTTGTTCCAATTAGTGATCATCCACCACCAAGCCATGTATGACCCGAGCGCGGTCTGCGCGATGTCAAGAAGGAAAACACCATACACTGTTGTCATCGCGTTTTGAACGGGATGGTCATTCGCTGGTCAGAAAGACGGACGGTTACCTAACAGTTGGACTCTCAGTCGTTCTCCCGGGAAATTGACGTAGAACATGTCTACATAGAGACGAATTAGCTCACTAGACGGGATTCAATACAGCTGCGAGACACTCACAGACTTGAACGATGAGGGTACCTGTGAGCAGTAAATTGACGGCATTTCCAATGAACTGCGAGAAAAAAGGAAGCAATTATCCTCAAAAGTATCGTCCCGTGATTCCAAGACGGCCCATACATATGGCGCAAGTCTGCCAGTGAAGGTGCATATTAAAGACCGTCATGGCCATTTGAATTATGGACTGACACAGTAATGGTTGTGGGGAGGACGCTTGGATCACTGTAGTTGTTGGCAGCAGACATGATGGCCTAGTCGCACGGGAAAATGGAGACATTGCGTCCTGGCGAAAGTCAGTCAATATTTATGCTCAGTCGTACAGCCAAAAGAAGCCGGGCGTACTGAATCAGGTCCGGCAGATGGAAGCTGGAGTGGGTTTGACAAGCTTCCGACATCGACATCCGCAATCATCGGACTAGGACTGAAAGTGCGGCGGCAGAGTCTTGACGGGCTTCGGTTCGTGAGGCGTGCGCCTACCGGGTGTGACCTGCTTGTCGATGATCGTGTCTTCAAGCTATCAGCTCGAAATAAATACAACGGGTTGCCACTATAGAAGACGGTCGCGTGTGTGAAGCTTTGCGACGATGAGTCCGAGTCTGTGGCACAGTGGTCCAGGAGCGATGAGGGAGGCCTCAAGTGGTAGACGTTTTCTGTAAAGAGACACGAGCAATATAATTAGCAGTCAAGGTCAAGAGCGGTCGGAAGCCCTTGAGAACAGAGAAGACGAGGTACGGCTGACGAAGTAAGTATCCGACCTGACGGGATTCACCTCGTGACTAGCGGCCCGACATTCAAGTGCAATGAGGCCATAGCCGTCTCACCGCCGCAGTGACATGGGTATGTTAGCGAGATAATCGTGAAGATCCTTCAATCATAGATCAACAGCATCACCGGAAAACAGACGGATGCCGCGAACAAAGGCTGGTTTGATCCCACGAGTCATCGGCGCAATCCAAAACCTTCGACCTCTACCCGATAT